>VZTY01015134.1:367842-460388 GCA_013400935.1 Turnix velox
GGGAGATGTGCTTATTATCACTGACCAATGAAGGTGATGGGAAAGAGCTAGTTCATAGACACTGACCAATGGATAAGCATAGTTAATGTAAACTGTAACCTTCTATATAAGTGAGCTATTTGGGCTAATAAACGGAAGCTTCTTTATCACTCATATTGTGTGGCTTGTGGTTTCCCTCACCGGCTGGGCCCGCGCAGGACGTTACAAATCTTGAGCTTCAGTGATAAAATGCATAGCATCTTTCTATGTGACTTCTTTCACTGTAACAAAGTAATTTGAAACTAAGCATTGAGCTCTGGGCCACACAGGCAAGCAGGTCAGCAAATGTATACCTACAGCATGAAAAAAACCCCTGAAATACAGATGTTTAAAAAAGTTTAAGTGATCATTTAATATTTTGATTTTGAATCTTTCTGATAACTCAGAACAGTAATTCATAATATTTCATTTTTGTGGAGTTTTTCTACTTAAAATTGGGGCTGGGGGTGTTTCAGATCAGTAAGAAGTTTGAAATTAGGCTGAAAATTGCCTTCTGATGCTTTTGAAGCCCATTCTTTGAATATGTATTTATATGTGCATAATACTGGGAGGAGAATGAGTCGAGTTAATAATAAAAAAGCAACTTTACATATCAGGTGATTTTTATGTTCTGCAGATAATGCTCTAGCATGGTTTAGAAAAACAAATGAGTGTGAAGATTAATATTGGGTGGAAGTAAGTTTTGAATGCTTAGCATTAGAGTACCAGTCTCTTCTCTCTCTATTCCCTTTTTACTCCTTTCAAACATTTTTCAGACATAACAACCACTGAATTGTTCAGTTGAGTAGTTATTTCCCTCCCTTGAAGTTTTACCTTTCTTGTGTTGCCTTGTCTTCTGCAATTCTTGTTTTGCAACTTGAATATGAGAGAGATTTAAAAACAAAAAGTGTCTAGATATCCCTGAAGAATTGAGTGAAATTGAAAGCTAACTTCTAAAACATGAGCTGACAGCAGTGATCTTGGTTCATTCAACCTTAGAGACATTAGTAACAGAAGAAAAAGTTGATGACCTGAAGAATATCTATTTAGCCTCAGATTCTCTTCTAGTTTAGTAGTGTTTAACCCATTTGAGCTATCCTATTGTAATATTTTTTTCCTAACCTGTAGCATGGATGTCTTTCTCCATAATTCATGGAATGTGAATCAAAGTCCAAGGTTCTTAAGGTTCTATTGAGTTCTTAAATTGCTAATTGTCAGACTTTGCAGAGATCAATAATTAGGAAGGAGAATGAAAATAATATAGACAAAATTACAGAAAATGTTGGATTAATCAGATTTTCCGAAGTTAAATACAGAGACTGTAACAGAATGTGCTCCTGTTTGGTGCATTTGTTTTACTTAAAAAAAAAAATTAAAAATAATGACATACTGGCTAGCTAAATTATTTTACTGTCTAAAGAAAGCATTTCATAATGAGATACTTTTCCAGTGAGCAGATGAATGATCTGCTTTCTGAATACTGATTCTTGGACTTCTGAGTATACCCAGTGCAATCGTCATCACCAATCTGTACTTTCAGACTCCTACAAGATTGCATTTAAGCCATCAGGTTCCTAAATTGGAAAACTCAAAATATATAAAACTGATAGTGTGATTGTTGTACAGTCAGACCTGCTTGTGTTTGCTGTAATTGAATGAGCACAGGTATTTTAAGGGGTAGAGACAGTGCATTATGAGAAGCCTAGGAAGCCTGGTCAACTTGCACGCTGCTTTCTAGGCAGTGAAGCATGGGCCCCTACATCTTCAAAGTGATTATTGTTCTTCCTAAGTAGATTAAAATGAGTGTATATGTGGTGCTACAATGGCATCTTCGTTTAGCTCTCTAGACACAGGATTGAGGATGTCATGTTGTAGTTGAATATCAAAGAATGTTGCATAGTATTCCTGTGGTACATATAGAGGTTTATTTCTAGCGCTGAAATAAAGCCATTGCTAATAAGATAGAAATATTCATATGTGCTGGGAAGGAAGAAATTGCAGGAATATAAAACATAAAAGAGCCATCTCTTTATTAAGTGATTAACTAAAGTAAAAAAAAAAAAAAAAAAGGCCAAAAAAAGGGTTCCTCCACCCCATTTTTTTCTTATTTTATCATTCATCTTTCTTATTTATCTGTCCTATTGTAGCTTCAGCAGTCTTTATTTTTTTTGATTTGTGTTCCAAAATGGAACTGGCAAAGAAATTTGTAGATTCTCCCAACAGTTAACTGATGTTTTGGTGGCTTGTGAAGATGAAGAAAGTTTTACCATCAGAGGGACTGTTAACAATCAGTGTATGTAACTTCTTGGCATTATGCACACTGTATTACAGACTTGATAGAAGAAAGCTCACTGGTAATTCCTTTATCTCAGCCATGCCTTCTAGAAACCACAAAGTGTTTCTTTTAGCCAGGTATCTGAATATGATTTTAAAGCTGGTGAAAGATTGTAACACAAGTATGAATAAATTAAGCATGTATTCAAAAATATGTGCTTTAATCCTTTTCCATATTTTTCTGACTTTAAGGTAGAAAATGATGGATGAGAAGGAGATAAGGAAAAAAAAAATTAAAAAGAGATGATTTTAACAGTTTAATTTTCATATGAAGTAAGCAATCATGACTATAGTATATGGAGGTACGTAAATTGCACTGCAAGAGATACCACCTTGAGAACTACAGTTGAAATTGATGTAGTGTTACAGTTACCAAAATATATAGCTGTTTTAAAAGAGAGATATATTTATAAAATAATTACTACCCTTACTGTAGCTTGTAGGATGATCAGTTGCCAACCCAATGCAGAAAAACTAAATCCAAACAGCTTCTTTGTTTTGGGATCCATGTTACTACTGTACCTCTTCAGTAGGGAAAAATAACCCTTCAGAAGTCATTGCATCAAATAGCTGCTACGTAAGAATGTTTAGTAAATTTAAGAAACACTATTTGAGCTCTAATTTGTCAACCAATTATTCAAGACATCAAGGGTTATATATTTTGTCAATCGTGTAATTTCAGTTCTCCAAATATAAAATTAAGTCACTTCAGAATGTTTACAAGTTACCATTATGACATTGAGATTCCTCCTTCATTTTTTCTCCGTTAATGCTATGAAATACAGACATTCTGTATTCTTACATTGCACTAACAGTAAATTTCCTACCTGCCATTGCATTTCATTTAACTGCTTGAATTTGCTTAGCAGGGATAATGTTTTCAGATAAATGAGTGCTATAAAAGTCTGCTTTTTATTGTCAACTAATCAAACTATTATAATGCATATCTCAAGTGATCTACACTGACTTTAACAGAGATTTCTTTCAGACTGAAAGTATAATACATGCAGAATGTTTTCTAGTATGAACTATAATGGATTTAGCTATTTCATGTCTTGCTTCAGTGCATTACAAACCCAAGGGCTTAAGGTAAAAATCTCAATAGAGAGGTTACATTTTGTAGAATATTCATATAGAAACCAAGAATAAAAATCTGTCTGCACTGCTGCACATAACTATTGGTTTCCAAGGAACTCTGGCTAGCTGTAACTTTGCTAATATACACAGAGGTAAGTTAATCTGAAAATAACAATTACCTAACATACTTGAGTTGTATGAAGATATTGTTCATGTACACTTGAATGGAGATGTGATGAATTAAGTAGTCTTTGTCTAGAGTGCAAATGCCTTTAACCAAACAATTGAAATCTATTTATCTCCTTTGCTTTGGGTTGACTTTATTTGCCCGAGAGCTGCCTCAGAGTAACCTGGCTTCAGAGCTGCTGATGGTGACTCTCACTTTCATTCTCAACTTCTTGCATTAGGAGATTTCAGAGCAAAATGCACTTCTGTTATTCTTTTTTCCTCTTCTCAATTTTAAACATTCTCATATGCTCCCTTTCTCTTTAGCTACTATACTTGCACCTCAACGATTTGATATTAATAGGAAAGAGTAAGCAGTTTCAGCTCATCAGAGAAGAAATATTAATCATCATCAGGGCCAATGAGAAGTTTAATTTTCTGCTTCTCTTTTTTTACTAAGCTCTGGTGGCTGTCACTCGCACCAATGTGTGCGGGACATTTACTAATCTGCTTCTGAAGATGCATTTCAGTGGTTTCTCTTCTATTTCCTCTGTCAATCTCAGTGAGTTTCATCATTGCAGAATTTAATTGAAGACCACTGTCAGGAGATTGAGAGGAGAAAATTATTCCTTGAACAAAGCTAGTTCAGAAACTCATGATTTTTATTGTATGCAGAAAGAAGATGGATTAAATCAGGATATTAAAAGCTGTGGGAACTGTTGTTTTGGTATGTGACTCACTACCTGTTCCTTTCTTAAATGTCATATCTTCCCTGTCCCCATCTTCCATTTGTACACATTTATTTGCGCCTCAGAGGTATGATTAGATTTGTGGTGCAATACAGATGTGATGCACACTGACTCAGGGAATGACAAGAAAGAATCCCCATTCAAAACTTCATAAATCATGCCAATGCAGTTATATTGGCCTTTGTGATTGTTGTGGGTAATATTATTGTACTGTAAGAATGGCTTTTGCCACTGCAGTTGAAACAGCTTCCAAAATGGCATATATACCAATAAAAGCAATCATGTGAGATACTAGGGCAGTTGGCATAGCAGTATGTGTTTAAAATAGTTTGTCACCCTAGACTAGCACAAGCTTAAATTATAGAAAAGCCCTAAATGTAACAAAATTCTTTTCTGAGATAATGCTACTACTGTTTCCTGTTAACTAGAGTAAGACAGTGAAGTGCTACCTGTATAGGTGGTGTTAATGTATAGTCTGCATGTCCCACCTATGTGGGGGGTTGTTTTATCAGCGTCTAAATAATTGTAAAAGCAGATGGTCTCCACTAGGAGCAGCAGGTTACAGTTTTGTAGTGCCATAGAAAAATCAGACTTTAGCAAAGCACACAGGGAACACAAAAGCAAAATTGTTAGTGTTCTGTATTAATCAGATCATCTTAATTTATTAGATAGTGGAATTGTTGATTTAACAGTGATGTAGCTGATTTATTTGTACAGCACATGCTATTAAAGGACTTACGTAAAATTTTAAGCAGTTCCTAATTCTGGATGCTGCCGTGCTTGCTTTATACTGTCTCTGGATGCCTGATTTTCAGTCATTGTTTCACTGTTTAAAACCAAGCCACTTCAACTAGAAGAGGCTCAAGTTCAGCACTCAATAAATTTAACACAGAATCAGTCATTACTTTCAAAAATTTCTCTAGAAAACATCTATCCCTGGTCTGACACTTTGCTGTACTGAGGGGGATGTACTGCTTCTGTCTTAAGTTTTTCAGTCTCAGAACCTTCCTGAGCTTTTTAAAATGGCCTTTCAAAAATAATCCCTTTGCTATCAGTAGCCACCTTGGTGACTGAAAACACAATAGACAAGTAAATCACAACAAAATTACATTAGCTTAGAAAAAACCTGCTATTGCCCGATGCAATTGCTACTAGTAAAGAAAGGGGAGGACCTCTTCCCCCAGTAAATCTACAACTGTTGGTACTGTTTTTTTTTCAATTGGCATGAAAACTTATTTTGCAAGATGACTCAGGGGAGCCAGATCTAGAATGATACTGCCAACCTGCAGCAAAGCATAATGTTATTTTCTGTGGAAAAAATGTTTACAGGACACAGGACTGCAATCTGCAAATGTATCTGATGTACACAGGAGGATGATATGTCATTTCCTTTATGTTTTTTTCAGAGTAAGGCACTGACCTTGGAAAAATATTATTTGGGAAGACATTTCCATAGATAAACAGACTGTTAGATTTTTAGTAACCAAATGGCCATTTACCTTACCCAGCAGTAAGTTACAAGGAGTAGGAAGATATTACAATATTTGAATATTGCTTAGAAATAATCTACTGAGCTCCTTGTGCTTTCTTCATCGTTTGACTGCACAGAAGCAATGGAAAAATCTGAGCTATTTCTGAACACGGCATGTTTTTGTGCTTACTATGGTTTGGTTGCACAAATGTAACATACTTGATATAGGAAATAAAACTCTGCTTACAAGCAGAGAGGAAATGGAAAGCTTCTAACTTGTGGAAAGATTATCTGTGGTTATTTTAAGTTATGCTTGTTGAAGGAAACATTTTCCGTGAGTAAGAATCACAAGAAGAATTGGTGAAGGTTGGAAGCTTTGTTTTAGGGTGTCTTACATAAGTGTTGTTCTAATGGTACATTGAAAGCTGAGGATATGCAGGTTTAACTAAGGATGAAGGATCTAATGAATGAGAGTGAGGAAAAACCATGCTGGGGTACTATTTTCACTTGTCATAGACTATTTATTGGTAGGAAGCTGGATGGAGTACTTAGCTGTTTTGTATTAATCAAGGGGAGGAGAGAAGAAGCACTGGTCACACATTGCAAGTAGTGGGATGAAGTAAAAAAGTAGATTGATGTGGAAAAGAGAGGGTATTATGTTGAGGAAGCAGGAAGAGGCTGAGTTCCATTGTGAGAGCATCGTACGTGGTATTACTGTCTCACTGTGCCTCACACTGACTTCATTGTTGTATTTTAGCATCATGTATGTGTGAAAGGATTCAGCATGATGGCAGCATGTATGTCATTATCCATTCTAAATTGTTATTTGAGATTTAAATCTTTTGAAATCATAACAAATTTTTGTACCTGAAATTCATTCTAAACACGAAAGCTACCAGATGAACTTGCAATAGGATAATTGGCAGTAATCAAGCTTTAGTGTGTGAATGTAATTGAATCAGTGTTGTGAAGTTTAAGGAAATCATTAAGAATTATTAAGAATTTGCTGTTACAAGAAATACAGGAAACCTGAATATTTGGTCCTGTTCAGAGTGAATTTTGACTGAACACTTTTGGATGGTGAAGCTGAAAAAAAAAAAAAGGAAGAAAAGGGAAAAGGCAGAGGACTGAACTATAAAAGTCAACACTATCATTATTTTAAGGTGAGTGGTTGAACATGAGCTAATTGCTGTGAGAATCCAGAATACAGGCAAAAATGCCTTCTCGCTTAATGCTATTGATTATTTTTTCTGTAAAGAAAACAGCAGAATGTTGTCACCACGTTGATAGAGGTGTCAGCCAAGGATGTAGGAGAATAAGGACATAGGGAAGTCTTTGCTTCTTCAGATAGAAAAAAACAAGGTGAACTAGATCAGAACTTCAGAACTGCAGTTATGCAAGATATCTGAAATATTATTTCTGAAGATTTTTGTTGAGAAAGAAGTTTATCTTAGTACTGTCCTAAAGCTTATAGTGGAAGGTTAAACCTCCTCTCTGGCTGTCTGGGAGAAAGTTTGATAAACTGAAATTCTCAGAAAGATGAGGGATGCACATTTGTATTCAATGCTGCAAGATGACTAGAATTCTTATTGCATACAGAAGTAGATTTGATCAGAAACTAGCAAGGTCCAGCAGCAATGGGAGGTTTGGATAGAGTTTGATAAGAAGAAAAGCAGCTCTAAACATAAGGAATGTGAAGTATTCTGATGGGCTGGGAGCAGTTGTTGGGGAATCTCCACCAAGAGATTTTTTTTAATGCAGGACAATCCAATGGCACATTAAGTTGAATGCTTGTAAGTGTAATGCAAGGCACCTTGGGAAAGAATAATCTTAATACACTATAATGGACTCTTATGTGATTGTCACTTCAGTGCAATTGGATCTGGGAGTTTTTAGAAATATTCCTAGGAAAGCTGGATTTGACACTGGAAAGCAGTAGGTAACACTTGCAAGTCAGTAGTCACAGGCAAAATTACATAGACCTTGGTTGCTCTTAGAATGGGAAAATTAAATGTATTTTTCCATTTCTTTACCAAACTGAGAGTGCTCTAAATGCACAAGGCAGGGCAGAATTTTTTCAGATTAACAGATACTGTTAATACCAAGACAAATGGTTTTTATCTGATCAACAATGCATTTAGGATGGTAATGGAAGGACAATATCTGTTCATCAGATCATACAATTCTGGCACAGCCTGTCAGTGGGATTAATGAAAGACAAAAAGCACACACTGATTCTAAGGCAAAAATTTGAGCTGTTTAAGAAAGGGCTTATATGATATATCAACATGGGATAACTGGGCCTTAGCTTAATAACTGAAAAGGTCTCTTCTAATCCTATGTGTTATCTTTGTAAATATATTCCCTTTTTGCTTCATGGAACCCTCTTGGGTTCTACTGAACAGGGAATAATCTCCTGTGCTAGAGAAGGTGTATTATTTGAAGATTATGTTTTGGCTTCTTCATGGTTTTAAAACACCATTTTTAAGGATTAAAGCAGGAGCAGAAATGATTATTCAGTGGGTATTATTCAATGAGGTAATGACACTTGCCTTGTTTACTAAGTACTTTTTGATCTGCTGATTAAGAATACTATATAGGGTAGGTAATATTATTGTTATTATTATGGAGTGTTGGGGAATAATTAGTCACACCAACCTTTTTTGGTGAAGGCAGTATTGATGGACAAAAAGGAATTATGTTAAGATTGGGGTGCACTGCTTTTAAGTCTTTTGAGTGACAGTCTCTCTGTGTAACCTGAACTACTCAAAGCACTTGTGTGGGAAAGTGGATTTCTTTCAAAGTGGGTGGCTCAGGGAATGCAGTTTGCAAAGAAACACATAGCATGTTTTGAAAAAGCTATGATCTACCTGTTATTTCTTTGCCCTCTACATTGATTCTCCTCCTACTTCCTGTCCTGAAATGTTTTTCAAAATACAGATTTCATCCTGAGAGATGCTGAGAATCTGTAGCTCCCAATGACTTAGGTTTTATTTGTGAGGTGTTGATCATTATCAAACATAAAAATCCCCTTGGAGGCATTGCACAAGAGGAATGGTTAGGATGTGAGAATTAACAATGTAACACACAGAATATGGAATTTTAAAGATTAATTTATACGGTATTCATTACTGTATTCACATTTTGCCAAAATGCAAGCATCCCAAGTCCTGCAAAAAAATATAATGATATTGTTAATAAGGGGCTGTGGTCTCTCTTCATGGTGTGTCCAAACCCTGTTCAGTCATAGTGACTCTGTCGTAGTCAGCCCTTCTATGGCTCTCACACATACAGGGTTTTTTTTTAGGTGGAATACCACTGTTTCATGTTTGTCTCAGCTTCCATTTATGAGATACAGGTCTCCATTCTACTGATGTGATTTCTGTATGTTTAGGTGCTTATTCATGTCAGGTGGCTGTAGAGCCTAGACCCATACCCATCTTTTACACTCAAGATACCAAATCTGTGTTGTGAATGTGTGTAGATTTTTAACAGAAAGAGAAAATACTCTCTTCAAAGTATAACATTATATATGAAAATGGTGAGATAGAATTTAATTTCTTTAGAATTCACACCCCATTTCATATGCTTTTTCACATGCTCATCAAATGTTTTCTTAGCACTGCAAAACATCTAATTGCTCAGCTACGTTTTTGAAACTACCGATTCCTCTTTCTTCCAGTTTGCTGTTTTCCAAATGATGTTCTGCGTGGTCCTTCTGACCGCAGCTTGGTGGATAGAATTGAAGGGATTATCCCATGTATCAGTATAAGCTGGGGACCAACCTGTTAGAGAGCAGTGTAGGGGGAAGGGACCTGGGGTCCTGGGGGGCAGTAGGATGACCATGAGCCAGCAATGTGCTCTTGTGGCCAAGAAGGCCAATGGCATTCTGGGGTGTATTAGAAGGGGTGTAGTCAGTAGCTTGAGAGAGGTTCTCCTCCCCCTCTACTCTGCCCTGGTGAGACCACATCTGGAGTATTGTGTCCAGTTCTGGGGCCCTGAGTTCAAGAAGGACAGGGAACTGCTTGAGAGGGTACAGCACAGAGCCACAAAGGTGATTGGAACATCTCCCTTATGCGGAACTGCTGAGGGAGCTAGATGATCTCTTGAGGTCCCTTCCAATCCCTGATATGCTGTGACTCTGTGATTCTAGACAGCTTGCTTATTGAGAATTTGGGAATAGTGTGGTGAGTAGGACTAGGGAAGTGTTTGTCACCTTGTGCTTAGTAATGATGAGGCCCCACCTTGAGTACTGTGTCCACTTTTGGGCTTTTCACTGCAAATAATGCATTGAGGTTCTGGAGTTTGTCCAGAGAACAGCAACAAAGCTGGTGAGAGGTCTGGAGAGCAAGTCTTAGAAGGAGCAGGTGCAGAAACTGGGGATGTTTAGCCTGGAGAAAAGAAGGCTTAGGAGGAGACCGTCTCACTCTTTACAAGTACCTGAAAGGAGATTGTAGAGAAGTCGGTCTCTTTTTTCTAGTAACAGGTGATATGACAAGAGGAAGAGCCTCAAGTTGTACCAGGGAAAATTTAGACTGGATATTAAGAAAAAAATTTAAACTGAAAGGGTTATTAAACATTGGAACAAGCTGACCAGGGATGTAGTTGAGGCACCATCCCTGGAGGTATTTAAGAGATGGATAGACATATAGTGCTTAGCGATATGGTTTTGTAATGATTTTTGTCGGAGTTAGATTGATGACTGGACTAGGTGATCTGAAAGGCCCCTTCCAACCTAGGCAATTGTATGGTACTTCTTATTAACTACTATGGCTCTTATTTCTTTGTTACAATGCTTACTGATCTGTTTTCATGTGACAGACTGTTCTGATACAAGATGGAAGTTAAAAGTAACCCAGAAAGAGAAGAATTTAAAACTCATTAAAACTAATTTCTATGTGTTTTTCGTACTTTTACCATCTCTTACCGCATCACAGCCCATCACTCTGCCATGCTCTGCTGCTCACTTGTATGTTCATTCGTACCCTTGCCTTTTCTTTCACATTTATGCTTGGTTACCCTCCGTCACTTTCAGACTTACTCAAAATTCTGTTCTTGTTTTCCTCTTGCACTTGCACTGGTTCACACATCTCTCACGCTCTTACTATTTCCTCACTGTTTTCACACCCTGAGCCTTTTTAAGCCTTTTCTGTTGCACTTCTTTTTTGTGCTTCATTTCACTCTGTCTCTCTGTCAGACATGTTCAATTTTCTCTATTTTATCACTGAATTCCTGAGGGTATATTTGCAGTGCTGCCTAGTGGGAATAAGGGTTGCTATTCTAGTATTTCTGTAATAGTCTTTATGTTCCTCGTTCAGCACCAATGATTATGTGATCAGAAAATCTTAACCATTTCTACTTTTCCTCCACATGTACATCATTAATTTTGTCTCTCTTTTTTTAAATGCATAATCCCATTTGCTGTGTCTTTTAAAAATTGATTTTCAATAGAAAAAAGCATATATGTTGGAGATACAAGCTCAAGTAGCATTGTTCAATAAAGTTATAATGCTTTCTGTGCAAAAGTCTCAAGGAGCCTGGAAGTGGAGCTAAAAGACAAGTTTGTTTCATCCTCCGAGTTATAACAGATAAGATCCAATACAAGTCAGATGTTCCTCTCCGTACAACAGTGATATTTCAGAATGAAGTTCTGTAAATTAATTGTGCATAGCTGACCTGTCTATTGCTTTCCAATGATGCATAGTCTAATGTTGAAATGCTTCCTTAGCTATGCTTAACATAAAAATCCCTTTTACTGCAGTTTCTATTATTCTACTGGCACTGCTTTTTATATGATAACTAATTATCCTCTTTATGAGTAAATTTCTCATTACATATCTTTCTGTCCTATTTTTTCTTAGCTTGCTCTTCAATTGTATAGTTTTCTTGCATCTTGTTTATTTGGACAGATTTAAATGCTGATTTATATCTACGGCTTCCACTGAAGAAAATGTGGCTTGAAATCATAACAACCTGATGGGTATTTAAGTACAAGATTTTCAGATATTTAAAAATTTTGTAACAAATCCATACTCTGCTTTTCTCTGCATAGTGCTTGTGTTCTAATATGTTGGGCTGAATGCTTCCCAGAAATGGTGGTAATGTTTGTACTTGGAGTTAGCTGGTTGCTGGACAGTCTTAGTATTATTTCACTGTAAGTCATGCAAATAATAAGAAATAAGGGGCAAGATGTGAAATAAAAGCCAAGAGGTCTGTCTTTTACTCAGTCATTTCTGATGGGATCCCGAACATGGGATGACTTGGGGGGAAGAGATGTTTAGATGTCTAGAAATAGGCAAAGCAATTAATTCATTTTGGGAGGGTAACAAAACTTGAAGTACATGTATCTTGCCTTTAACAAGCACAGTTTAATCCCTGCTGTTGTGTAACCAATGTCTTCACTGCTGTAGGTACTATGGCAGCATGGGTATTTTTGTTTTGTGTGTGCAGTACAAGCTTATGCAGCCTCACTGTTTTCATTGACTGAACTAGTTAATGAAACATTTCTGGTGTGTCTGCTCATCAGAGCTGCCATGACCTGTCACTGGGGCACAGACATAATGGCATGTATGGTAGGATTAGGGACAAGAAGGAGCCCAAGAGTAGAGGGACTGAAAATAATCTAGTGTAGGAGAGCAGAGGCCTTTCTGAGAGATCCAAGCCAGTGATCCATCCAGTTGTATCCTGTCTTTCAGCCAGCACCTGCTTACTTCTGCTGCTAAGCACAGAGAGGACAATTTATCTCCTATCTGCCAGTTCCTGCTGCCAGAAATTTGCAAAGTAATTACAAGAGTAATTACTGATAGTAATTATGGGGCATTGCTTTGATACCTGTTTGTAGTCAAAGTAGAACCTTGAAAGTCCTAAAGGCAATTTGATTTAGAAGATACTTGAAGACTGAGAGGGGAAAAATGTTACTCTCCATCTCTAATACTTCCCTTTGAGTCTTGGGTCATTTTGAATTTGGAGAAGAAAAGGTGCCAAGGAGATCTTACAGTGGCCTGCCAGTATCTGAAGGGGGCCTACAAGAAAGCTGGGGAAAGTCTGTTTGCCAGGGCATGCAGTGATAGGATGAGGGGTGATGGCTTTTAATTAGAGCAGGGGAGGTTTAGATTAGACATTAGGAGGAGGCTCTTCACTACAAGGGTGGTGAGGCACTGGAACAGATTGCCCAGAGAAGTTATGGAGGCCCCCTCCCTGGAGGCAAGGCTTGATGAGGCTATGAGCAACCTGATGTTCCTGCTTGCTGCATGGCCTTTGAAGGTCACTTCCAACTCAACACATTCTATTATTCTGTGATTCTGTGAACTGCAGTTAAAGCCTGTGTGACAAACGTCTGTCCAGACAAGAGGTACATCTTACCTGAAGAAGAATAATGACCAATTTGGGCTTGATAAGTGGCAAGCAAAATGGGCATCTTGTGCCACTGCTTCATATGGGGAGATACTGTGTGTGCAGATAGAAGACAACTCTCAATATTCTACATGTGAAATGGCAGAAGGGCATTGCCTGCTCCTAGCTTGAAGTTTGGTTTGGTTATAAGGGGATTTATCCCTGGAAGATGCACAGCAGGATATGAAATGCAACATAGAACCTTCTTCTGTGTCTCTTTCCCAGATGTTGAATCAAAAATAGACATGTGGCATGATACCATGTTGTAGAGAGAGATGACCAATGTCTTTGTATTTGCAATTAAGTTTTTTTCAATTCACTATCTGTAAAAATATAACTTTTGTTTGTTGTTTATTTCTGAGCCTGTTGCATCAAATTAATGTAAAAGCTTTGAAAGAGGGTGAGTTACCATCTCTCTGGAGGCAAGAAAGGGGTGATGCTTGGATACATTTTACAACATAAATCAAAGGTGATCTCTCAATTTGCTTGAAATTTATCAGAAAAGAAAATTCAGTATCTTTTTTTTTTATGCAGTTACATTCATTTGCTTAATGAGCTTTCGAAATTCTTTAACCTTCAAGGGTAATTATTTCCTGAGTCCTATCCATTCTTTCCATTTTGTGGTTATTTTTTGTCCTTTAAAAAAAAAAAAAGATTAATTATAAGGAGATGGATGTTTAACTGAGATTTAGCCTTCTTGCTGAATCTGAGCCTGAAGCTGATAAATATTATCTCTAACAATTTAAAGAGTTTTTTCTTTTGAGTTTTTAAAAAATGAAGCTATGTTAAAAAATTGCATGACAAGGTGATACATAACTATCATGAATGCATTAAACTCACCTGTAGGAAATCTTCATTACGTGCCCATTTTCAAGATCAGAAAACTAAATAAAGATTATATCTCTCTATCTCTGTGTGAACAGAAAAATCCTCTCTTTTCTTAGTCTGTAAAATAAGAAATTGTAACTGTAAAATAAAAAAATATGCAGATTGAGAAAAAAAAAGGACATAATTTCTCAAACTTTTTAATATTTTAAACAATGTCCATTTAAAAACATTTAACTGAGTTTAATTTGACTAGTGGTGTCTCTTTGGCTAGGAAAATTATAATTTACAGTATTGTCAATCCTGAATGTCTTAGTATCATGAGTTCTGGATCACATAAATCATGACATTGAGTTTCACTTTTATTTCTCAAGCAACTCTGCATCTGTTCTCCTAAAAATAAAAGTCCTCATTAGTTGCTATATGGGTTATGAATTATTAGATCAGAATTTATAACTAGATAACAATTTTGAGCTTTTATTTGGCATTCTATGAAATTAGAAATCTACTTGCTATAATTAAGAAAGCTAAGCCTGTTTAACAGACCACTAGTGCATTCACATTAATGAATACTGTATAATCTAAACAGTAATCTTCAAGGCAGGTAAATGGACTTGTCATCTAAATGTCTGCAGAATTTTCTTCTTCAATCTGTCGTACATTCCTAAGAAAGATTTGTTGAAAAATTAAGATATCTCAAGTAGTACATGGGATGAGCATCTTTTTTTCTTTTTGTCTTTCCTTACTACATACAGCATGAAAGTATGGAGTGCTGCATCTCTCTTTAACTCCAGAATCCTTAGTTTCAGACTAAAGGTCCTGGGAATAGCAACTCTTAAGAAATTCTGTGATAATCCATGCCAATTTGAACTGCAGTGTGCAGCTACTGATGGTCGCACTGACATCTGTCAGCTTCATAGGCTCTATGGTACTTGGCCACAGATGTTGATGGCAATTGCCTGGTTGTTTACTTTGCAGAAAGGTTATGAAATATCTGCTTCCTCTCTTGATAGGTTGTCTTCTAATTAAAATATGTCAAGAGAGACAGTAGGGGATGGACAGCAGGAGTACTTTAGTTTGGAACTGATGGAGTAGGTAGTGTAGGGACTGATTCTGCAAAGAACAAAATCATCAATGTGTTTTGTTATTGTGCACTTCTCGGGACCAATTCTAATCAATGATGGAAGTCATGTGTTCACTGAGTTCAAGATTATTAAGGACCTCTCAGTTGCCTGAGCTGGTCTTTGATTCATGTAATTGAATTTTACCCTTAAGTTTATTGTAATGAGGCAGACTGCTTAGGATTTGCTGCAGTGTTACTTCAGTGAAGCTGAAGCCTGCCCTTGAGAAATGTGATGATTCAAAATGTAGAAAATTATCCCTCCCTTTGGGAAGCCTGTGCAATGATTAGTCATGTTCAATAACAAAAATGTGTACACTATTTCTAAATTGAAATTGTCCAACTACAGCTTCCAGTAGCTGTTTCTTGCTGTATCGTTCTCCACTAGATTAAAGTGCTCTTCGGTACCTGCTATTTTCTCCCTGTGAGGGAGCTTATACAATTTAATCAACTCACTTCTCAGTTTTCTTTTTTTCTTTTTTTTAAGCTGAATAGATTGATCTCTTTGAGTTGTGGGGCATTATCTCTAGTGTTCAACTCATTTTCTGATTCTCTTCTGAATCACCTCCAGATTTTAAACATGCTTTTAAAAAATGAACATGCTATGAAGTATTATTCTTGTCACTACTACATACAGAGGTACTACATATATTTATCTCCTCCTACTCTTTACTCCCCCAATTATACTTCCAAAGATATAATTGCTTGCACTCACCTATCTTTAATAGCTTCAGTTCTTGAAGCTCTTCTTGAATTGCTTGCTACTCGGACTTCTAAGTTGCTTGTTTTTTAAACCTCATTATTCTGTTTTATAGTATGGTGTCTGTGTTGTTTGTTCTCAATAGTAAAACTTTGCAATTGGACATACTGAACTGCATTTTGAGTGGGACTGGATTTCCCTATTTATAGCATAGTTTACACTATTATATATTAATTTTGTGGCATGTGTAAAATTATTTTATTTCCAAAGCATTAACAAAATCTTAAGTAGGAACCAGCAGAATATTGACTTCTTTGAGGTCCCAGCAGATACTCCTGTTTCAGAAATGGACACCTTTTGCTTGCAGTCGATTTAGCTAACCAGTTTTTAGTTCATGAAATAGAATATCTTGTTGTTCTATTTTTTCAACACAAAAATGTGTTTCTAGATCAGATGAATAATCATTGTTTACAAACTTTAAATCTGATCAAAACACGGAATCAGTCTGATCAGAGAAGATCAATAGCAACAACAACAAAAAAGCATCTTTAATTTTGTTCCTATCAATTAATTTTCTGTCTACTCATTTGTGGATTAATTTTTTAATTCCTTAAGTGCACTTAGTGCATTTGGCATTGGTGTAAGAGGCTCAAGAGACATCATGATCATTTTGTTTCCCCTGTTTGAATACTGGCAGAAAGTAAGTACTCAAGTCAATAAAACAGCCTGTCCTTTCTAACATATATTATGTAGTGTTCCCAGCTGTTCCTTGGACAAATTGTGTTCTTCTGGTTATTTAGCATGGACCACTGAAAAGAAGATAACATGGTTTCCATTCCTATTAACAAAATTGAGTCTTAAAATTGTCTGCTGTGCAGCTACTTACATTATGTAAAGTCACAGTTTTTATTATGTTCAGAAAGATTTTCTAAAATTTCTAAATAAGACAAAGGTCACATTCAGTTTGAATTCAAATACATTTAGATTTCCAAGCATGCAGTGCTTTCCTAGACTTTGATGTGCTTTTCTTTTCCCATCAGCGTATTAGCTTGCTTCATTTTTTTCATTTAAGTTTTGAATGTTGTGCTTGAGGGAATATTTTTCTAGCTTCAGACATTCAACTTCAAGACCCCTTTTGAAATTTTGCCAAAACCCCATTTTAATTCTGTGTTAGAGCATCATGGGCTGAGTACACAGAAGGGTATCACATTACAAAGAACAGAATGAGTATATCTTTGCACAATAATTCTACTTTAATGTGACTGAAATGGCATTTCCAACTATGTGCCACAATGACTTTCACAAGAGAAAAAATACAAACTCTTCCTGATCATCTTTCTGACTCTCCACATGTCTGCTTTGTTGATGTGTATTTTTAAAATTTGCAGATTGCTTGAGAACTCAGTGGCTGATTTATATTCTTCATAGCTCTTAAAATAATAGACTAGAAAAATTTAGAAATAAAAACTGAAAAATCTCTAAGAAGCTGTGTTATACAGACTGTTTTTCCTTCTATACTATTGAGGAATATACATCTGACTCCTCTGCACACTGTGTTATGAGAATTCATCTTAAAAATTTAAATGGGGTATCATTATAAGTAATGGGTGCTACTTATTCCAGTCAAGTCACTCTTTCAGTGCTTCCACAGTGGGCCTTAGTTTTCTTTGGGACTCAATTTTTTTTTATTGGAATTTAGCTAGAAAAGCTCTTTGTTCTTCCTGTTCACCACAGACAGATACCATCTGGACATTGTTATGTTGTAATTGTGGAGTCTAGTGTTTTTGTTTGTTAGGATTATGGGATTAGTCTGGCTTTTAAATAAAGTGAAACAGACATCTTCTCATTAACATTTATATTGCTTCTTTCTTTTTTTGTTTCCAGCCAATAATATTAAAGCATAAGGTTTGTATGATCTAGTAGATTTCTGAAACAAGGCCTGGCCATTTTGGTGCTATGATAAATGCAGAGTTTGGCTTTGCCTAGCTTCACAATGGAAATGTGGTAGAACCGCATTAGTTCACACACGCTAAACCTTTGAATCCTCACACTTCCAAATTCCTCTTTGAAATTTCAGAAGTATGGCCCTTTGGTTTGCTGAATTCCATGAGTTCTGTCATACATATTCTTTATGTCTGAGAGTGCTCTCTGTACTTCCCCAAAATCACTGATAGGAAGGGAATTTTTAGTTGTACCAAAGAAATAGACACGGTTATCAAGTTGTGCATGACACAAAAAAACTGGTTCTTGAATTTAACATGTACAGAGACATAAAATTCGTGATGATTCTTGCTAGTTATTTCAATGCTTAATTAGTTTCTCTGATCATAATTTTACCATGTTGCATTTTTGAAAATTCAATTATCAGCCACTGATTCTTGTACAATTCTAAAATTGGAAGCATCTTCTTGGAATTAACTTTAGTGTCTTTCATAGGTACTTAGGGCTATGAGCAAAATGCCCATTATGCATACTTTTGTTTATCTGAATAAATTTCTGTCTTTCTGCACTTCATTCTGAAATGTTTTTCTATCAGTTGGGCTATTCTGAAGCTTTTTAGGTAATCTTAGCAAATTCCTTGTTTAATAAGAATCATCACAACAGAATGTGTTCCGTATTCTTCATGTATGTGTATTGAATATATACAGACAGGAAATTGTTGAAGTGTCAAGAATTAAGATTGTTAAATGTTTCCATTCTGTATGTCCTTTTTAAGACACAGTTTCTCAAAGACTGTGACTGTTCAGGCTAAAAGTTTATGAGTTTTGGTGTGGATCCTGTGCAAGACTTTTTAAAATTGCATGAGAAAATTGCTTATTTTCCAGAAGAAGATAATTTGCTATGCAAATGTTAACCACGGTTTAAGTGTAAAAGGTGGTTATTTCCTTCTTTGTCCCTGTTTTTGCCAGTTCTGACTTTAAGGAAGTTCCTGATTGAATTGAGGCTTCTATTAATTTGCTTAGAAGTTTATTTATTTCATGGCAAGGCATAGTCAGGTACAAAGAAGTTGGCTAAAATACTGTGCAGATTTACAAAGGATAGGGAATATAACAATAGGTTCACTGCCTTGTTCTGATGTTATTTTCTGTGAGTGAATATGACCTTTCACAAGGACAAGTGACAATGATGTTGGAAAAAAAAGACACACTTTTGAGAAAATTCTAGATGAAAATTAGATGTTACATAGGAGCAGCAGTAGATGACCTGTCACTATTATTTCAGAACTCCTTGAGAAGAAGAGCTATTTCAGTAGGAGATCAATATGAGTGCTTTGGTTATATATGGTAAAAAAATAAATCCAGAATTGAATTTCAGTGAAATAAAAGGCTTTGTTGTATTGTTATGACTTTTAATTTAACTGTTCAGAAGCCAAGAACTTTAGTTATAGCAGCTGTGGGAAATGGAAGTTGGTAAGGTTTTATATAAGAATTCAGGGCATAAATTTCTTAGCATAAACAGCAATGCAAAGCACTACGCATGTGCCAGAGGAGAGAGTAATGGATGCTGTGGGAACCATGTATGACTCCGAATTTATGAACTTTAAATTCAGAACCCCAAGACTGCACTCATTCACAGCTGTTTTCCCTCTGAATGTGTAAGGTACAGAATGAATTAAGTCCTGTTTTAAAATACAAGGGCCTGATTCTGCATACACTTAAGAGCTTACATAAATTCAAGGATCTTGGTAACCAGGCTGCCCTGCTTTAACTTCTTTCTCATGTGATTAATGTGCATATAAGTTTTTACCAGGCATAGTTACTGGCATCCTAGGAACAATAATAAACCAAGAAAAAGAATATTCAAAGTGGAAGCTGGTACATTTTTGAACCACCTGACTTTGGATCTGAGAGAGTCTTGTAGACCCTGAGTAGGGCAGAATGGCCTAACATTGAAGATTTTTGCAATTCAGTATGAAGTTAAAATTCTGGTGCTTTGTCTGGAACTGGATAAATGTGTCTTGAGCAGTGTGTGTTCTCAGTATAAGTAATTTGCATAGCTCTGAGAGTCCTTAGATGTGAAACTGCAGAGTGGAGAGTTTGAGTCATTGGTCCATGGCATATTGAGAAGAACTAGATCATAGCAAGATAACTGTACAAGTCACCTCTTGTGTAGGTGGAAGGAAGGAAGATTCCATGGCATTAAAGATTATCTTTGTGGTCACCAGCAAGCTGTTAGTGCTGCAAGCTGCCAAGACATATGATCTCTTCCCAGTGACTTTGAAAGGCACTGTACATTTTTTTGAAAGACAGTAGAATTTATCTTCTCCTGTCTGCTTCTCTAAGCACATTTTATTTCTCAAGGTAGCTGGACTAAGGTTCTTGCTTTTTTGTCAGATTGGCTCCTGCTTACTGAACTCCCCATTCTGAGTAACAGAAGAGATCAAGGTTTATTTCTGACTGGGTATTTTGACTTTTAGCTAATATTTTTAAATTTTAAGTTTATTCACTTAATCCTGTCTAGGAGACTTTATGACTTGTAGTGCTGATGTGTCTACTACTACATGTGCAAAGTAATTGTTTGCTCTGATTTTAGTAGTTTATTATTCTCTCCTTAGCCTTCTATTGATCCCTCTGTTGCTTAGAGTCTGTGTATTGTAAAATAACACATGTCCTCTTGATCGATTTATTCTGTTAAGGGTCAGCTCTGCATATTGTTCTGTTCCTTTCTGATGTGTTGAGTGTGTCAGTTCATATGTACACTTAATTGACTTTCATTTTGTTGTAATCCATGAAATCAGCCTAACCAGTAAAAAATATTCTTTTTAGAACATATATGGTCTGAGAACAAATTGGTATTTCATTATGTCTTTTCTGACCTTTCTGTTGATGCTTATTTTGTTGTGAATCCTCTAAGAGCACACCAGACTAGGAAAATACAGGGAACTTAGTCTGGCCTCTTTGCCTGTATTTAGTCAGTGTGATGATGCAGCTGTGACTGCATGTTGCTTTTTCTTTTTTCTTTTCATATCTATTATTATGATTTAGTAAAGAGAGAAAGACGGAGTATTACAGAATTGGAATTTTTACCATTGGATTAGGACTTCTTCTAGACAGTCTTGATGAGGGGGAAGGTTTATTTAGTCTTTTAGTTTCAGAACTTTAGGAAGCTAATTTTCCTTCTTTCCCTGCATTTAGCAGAGCTAAGTGTATTTTTGTGCTCATTAGAACCTGAGATCATATGTAATTGCATTATGGCAGTTGTGAGAGACTGTAGAACAGCAAGTATTTTGCAACTCATGAGCTTCATGTGAGTGTTTATATTTGTCTAGACACTTCACCACTGTTTCCTGTCATGACAGTTCATAAACTAGTTCTCTCCTGAACAATTGACAGTGGTTGGTATGCGGACTGGATATGTCTCATCCCACTCTCAACTGCACTGCAAATTAACTTGTCCCTGATGGACTCTTTGGTAGTATTCTCACCAGGATTCTAAAGGTACTGACCAAAATGCTCATTAGATATGTGAGCTAAGTTCACATTAACTGCCGTGATGCCTAAATTACAAGATCTATGTTAGACAGAGATCCTCCCATCCACCTGGGCAGCACAGTTTACTTCATAGCTAAAAGGAGAAAGTTACACTCCTTAAACTCAGTGCTATGGCTAGTGATCTGAAATAGCAAACCAGTAGCATTTTTAGCACATCAACAAATAATAACTAACAGGAAGGAGGCTATGCCTACTGGGCGTACAAGAAAGTGGGGAGGGACTGTTTATCAGAGCACGTAGCAATAGGACAAGGGTCAGTAGTTTTAAACTAGAGCAGGGCAGGTTCAGATTAGACATTAGGAAGAAGTTCTTCACCATGAGCGTCATGAGGCACTGTAGTAGGTTGCCTAGAGAAGTGGTGGAGGCCCTGTCCTGGAGACATTTAAGGCCAGGCTTGATGAGGCTTTGAGCAACCTGATCTGGTAGAGGATGTCCCCACTCACTGCAGGGAGGTTGGACCAGATGAACTTTGAAGGTCCCTTCCAACTCTACTGGGCATACTAACACAGTTTTTCCCTGCCTTCACAGAGGACAAAGCTAGGAGAGAGATGATGCATGCCATTATAGCCAGAATTCAGGATTAGGTCTCCTGCCTCTATGTGGCCTCTTTCTTTCTCTCCTCACACACTGGTGGTACTTTGGCCATGATCTAGCCTTCAGAGATTTGGGAGGAAGAAGCAATGGAGAGGAGTGATGATGCTAGCTGTCTGTTTTATAGCGACTGTAACAGCTGGGCAGCAATGTGCTCCTCTTGGCAGCTCCAAGCAGCAATGCTATTAGTTGCCAAGACAATTGGCAGCAGATGGCTTTGTCCAATTGTGCCATGAAATTCATTAAACTAAAAAGATGGAGTATTGTAGTTGTAGCTGATTCATTACGAGAAAATGAGACTTCTTGTATCCTGATTTTATAAGGATTGAGTTTGACAATTAAAGCTGAGAATCCAAATATCCCCTCCTCCATGGCCAATCACCAGGCCTGTGCAAAAGTGACATAACTTTGGGGATTTACATTCAGTGGTATCAAAGGAAGATTTCTGTATTTACTATTGCTACTAAGTGATTTTTTTTAAGTGGACAGCAACAAATTAAATTTTGGACACATATTTCTTAATGTGCAGTTTTGTCCAATTGCTTATCTAAAGTTTTATTTTGGTGGCTGGCAATACAATATCTGCATAAAGGTATATGACATCTGTGGTAACTTCTTAAATAAATTTTTTTGCTGAAAAAGGGTATGAGCATAATATAGTCCTGTTTGGGACAAGTTTCTAACTTGGAGACAATTTAATTTGACTAGGAATATATTTCTCAATTGTACCTAAGTTGTTTGGGAGCTAGGGAAATAAACCAATGTGAAAGAAGCAAAAGTATTTGAGAGATTTAGGAAGATTAGCACAGCCTATTTGTTCTCATTACTGAGGGTCATTCTAAAAATCCCATTCAAATTTTCAAATTTGGCAATTTAAAAAATGCCATTTATAGAGTTGTAAAGGAAGGAAAGTGATGAAGGAATTTCAGAATGCTGCAGTAACTTAACCAATGCATTTTATAAGAGCATTTCATTCGCATGCCATCATTTATGTGTTATACTAGTAAAACATTTCTAGCATGGAGGCAACTGTACCAGGAAAAAAACCCTCTATATTGATATAATAAGGTACTTCCCAACAATGAAATGTACTGCCAGTGAACATGGGTTTTTTCTGGTGTAATTGTATGTACTCACATTTCTTCCACAAGGATAACAGTTCAGTCAGGGATTAAACATTTTCATACCCCATTTCATGGCTCAAGAATTCTCAGAAGATTACAAATGCTGCCTGGAAGTCTGAAAAATCCCCTGAACAACGATTTGGTTGTTAGTTTGTTACCAAAGTAACAGATAAAATCTTTAGAGATTAGAGGTTCGTGGGGGTTTTTTCTTTTCTTTTTTCTATTTTTTTAAGACTTTTCCCCTCTGCAGGGGAAGAGGTACTCTTAGAACCTGCTGTTTTATTTGGCGCTGGTGAAGCAAATGGGAAATACTTTAATTTTTGTTAATATAATCTTACTTAAGAGGGAATTAATGAGCTGTTCAACCAGAATTTTTTTCGTTAGTCTTCCCTGCTCGTGTTTCATCTCCACATAAGGATGTTTGATGTACCAAATTTTATGAGGCTACCTGGTATTGCAAATTTGCTTAACTGCTGCTTGTTGTCTTTGAATCAGTAGCACAAGAAGTTCTGTTGCTTCTGAAATTTCTGAGCATAGACATTCTCAGAGCCACTGCAAGGAACTAAGCAGCCTAAAACTAGGCTGCATTCATCAAAACTCATTTTTAGGAGCTGACTGAAATACTTTTTCTGTTACCTGTATAAAGCTAGTTATTACTATGTAGGACAAGGCGTATATCCTCTCTCCTTTATTAAAATTGAAAAAAAGTTCAAATTTCAATTTTGGCAGCATTTTCATTATCACTATAATAAATGTAAAGCAGAAGTTAACAGTATATTTGAAGCCAAATTATTTAAGTACAACACCAGAATTAGAACTGGATACAGTCAAATCCTTTAGTAGCAGCCATTGACAGTGACATACAGAGGATGTTTCAGGTTTGTGGTCTTCTTCTCCTTTAAACATTCATTCCTTTTTCTGAGGCTTGTCTCCTTGCAGAATATTGGCAGATGCCTGGATGTCAGAATGGATTTATAATTAGTCTTAGGAAAGTATTTTCAAAAGAATATTTAGTTTCTTATTCAAGAGCAAGGTTAGTCAGTTAGGACTTTTAAAGTTATTTAGGCAGTTTCAGTAAGGATGAATACCTAAAGATTCATCTACCTGCATTGTTGACACCAGCTTTTCTTTGAAAATCTGCTTCTCTCAGGTTCCTCAGTGACTATTTCTTTAAATTGAATGTGCTTCCAAATCATAGAATCATAGAATTGTTTGGGTTGGAGGGGATCTTAAAGATCATCTAGTACCAATCCCCCTGCTATGAGCGAGGACATCCTGCAGTAGATCAGATTGCTTGATGTCTCATTCAGCCTGGCCTTGGATGTCTTCAGAGATGGGCCCTCTGTCGCTTCTGTGGTGGGAGAGAGGGGGCATCTGCAACCTGTTTCAGTGTCTCACCACCATCATGGTGAACACTCAAGTCCTTCCATTTGTCCCCTGTTTGCCTCTCAGCAGCTTCCACATAATTCTCTTTTTCCCCTATCTCTGCCCCCCACCAACCCTTTTTCAGCCCATTTTCCCCCAGATCCCATACACCTGGGCTCCACTGGAGACCCCTCCCCTTCCCAGCTGTTCCAAATCAGCCCCCTCCATCCCCTCTCCTATTTAACACCATCAGGGAAGGGCAGCAACTACCATTTGCCCCCCTGTGGGATGCTCCTCCTAGTGTTTCTGCTGTAGGACTTGTCACTGGTGACACTGGTGAGTTGCATTTTCCAAGGGGATAGAGTGGGAGGGGAAAGGCTGGGGGGCTGCTGGCCCCCTGCCTGGTCAGGAGGAGGGAGGGTGATGGCCATGTGTTTCTATTTCTTGCCTTGATGCTCTGTGGGGCTTGCTTGAGGTCAAACAAACTTTTAGCAGGGAAGCAGGAGAGTTGTGTTTTAGCTTTGTGTTTCAGCTCAAGATGTTGTTGATTCTGAGTGATTATTCATCAAAATGTTCAATGTGAACTGAAGGGATTCATGATGCAGGTTAAGACATCTCCATCTGAAGATCAGTTGAAAAGCAGTAAAAGGAAGTACTTTATAAATTCTGGTACCTGCTGGCCTAGGAGGCTCTAGAAGCAGTTGGTACAAGGCTCAAAAAGTGATCAGAAATCAGCAGACTTAGCAACATGCTTAAGGTAACAGGCACAAGTATGTCACCTGCTGACCATAAATAGTCACAGGCTTCTGCTACTCCCAGAGGCAGAGTATTAAGCAAGATGGACCGTTTGCTGATGCACTTACTGTGATTTCAACTGTTCCTGTTCCAAGTCACTCAGGGAATCGGCAACAAAGCCAGCAGCTGGGTGCAGATCTCCAACATTGTCATCATGTCAACACAGTAGAAAGACATACAAAAAATCCAGAGAATAGAATTTCACAGAATCAGATTGTCAGGGACTGGAAGGGGAAAGTTTCAATATGGGTGGACTTTAATTAAATAATAACAATCTTCTTTATCACCTAAATGAAAATGATAATTTTGGGTGCTTTTCTATCTCATTATTCTTCCATCCCCCAGCCTACATTGGAATTAGAATCAGGGAAAAATTAAAAATTAATTTTTTTGATTGCTAGACTTTTCTTGACAGCTGGGGAATAAATTAATTTCAAATTGAGATAAAAAGATAGATTTGGGAGAGCAAGCTGTTCTGGGGAAGATTTCTCTCAACTGATTTGATAATTTTGGCCTGCTAGATGAGTGGTAGGTTTCATTCTCATCTGAATTATTAAGGGAATCGCCACTGCTTCATTTATTAAGTTGGTAATTTTCTTTCAGTGCAAGTGCTGGTGAATATTCTAGTACTTATGGAGATTTTTTTCATACAAACTCTTATATGTTGCTTATATAGAATTACTCTTATATATCCTGGGAACTAATTTCATTGTCCCCTGGAACTAGAGTGGGTGAATTTAACACGATGAATGTATGTGCTCTTTCTATTTCTCTGAAACTGTGCGAGTATGTGATCTCTTTTTCTTCAGCAAATTACCCAAAACGTCTAACTGGTAATTTAAATTTTCCTAAGGAAAACTTTAAGGTCAGTGTGTGCTATGGTTATCTTTAACTCAATAGTAATTTTTGACGTCTTCACCTTAACAGCTCCATTTCTGGGGTTTCATCATGTTTTTTTTCTGATTTATGTGTTTTCTATACTAAGTTATCTTTCTGTATTGCTTCCTTGCTGTTTTTATTTTACCCAGCAATGTATGAAATGTGACCTCTAGTTACTGATTTTCATGCTTCTTGGAGCAGTGCTTCACTGCTTTCTGCACACTCCATTACCCTAACAGTTTCAGGCCTTTTTCCTGGAGACAAATATATGCGGCCATCTTTGTGCTGTGCTAATCCATTTTAATTGAGATCATCAACTTTATGTGCCTTCAAAGACTCTTCATGTTTTAGTTCCCTGAGCAGAAGGTCAGGTCTTGAACATTTCGAGACATGGGGTATCCACAACTTCCCTGGGAAATTTGTGTCTCATCACCCTCATAGTAAATTGCTTCCTAGTATCTAATCTAAATCTACCCTCTTCCATTTTGAATCTATTATCCCTCATCCTGTCTGTGATATAGTATAGTGTATGGTATGATGTAAACATTGTGTTCCTAAAGGTCCTTTCCCTCCTAGCACTTCTTTCCCCAATGTGGAAACAACAGAGAGAAGCATCCTTACAGTTGAATTTATTCTCAATCTGCACTGGGATTTTACCTGTAACAGTAGCACAAACTTCATCCCTGTTCTCTAAGGCAGTAGAGGTTTCTTTTCTTTCAGCCAGGCAGCCCCAGTTCTCACCGTTCCAGAACATAATGATATTTTTACTTACCACCCTTCTTGACCTATGCATACTGGGAGAATTTGTGTCAGAGAGAAAATAAGTGATCAGCCTGAAGAGCACTAGCAAATTCTGCGAATTAGTTTTATCTATAGGCACGTGATTCTTGTTGATAGTAGCTGTGCAGAAATCAGTTTTGATAAGTAAACAAGATTTATTTTTACTAGATTTTCTTGCATTTTTCTCCTTCAAGTAGACTCAGATTAGAAAATAGTTTTTGGCTGCTTCACCATTGCATTTAAAACCTGTTTCTGTAGGTCACAGTCATGCCTGTAGCTGTAGTGCCAGCTGACGGAGAAAGTAAAAAGAAACATAAAATAAACTGAGTGGTAGTTGTCTAATTTACAGGTTTATGGTAACAATACTTACTGTAATTGTTTTTTTGCCATGGTGGGTATGAAACAGCCAGGATTAACATAAGAGACTTGGAGTGTTTCTGAGTTACACAACAGCCTGAAAAATCATCCCAAAACAGATACAGGAACATCTGAATAACTAAGAGTGCATTTAGTGATTGCTGGCTATAGCCACTCCAGCATACAAAAATTACTCCTACCTTCTCTGGACTGCTGTTTCAATGGGAATTGTGCCCATTTGAGCACTGAATTTTGTACAGTGTCTTAGAATATTTGAAAGTGAAAGGTCAAACTGTGATGCTTTAAACTGAGTTTATAGAAAAATTTCTGTGTAACATAGAGAATCTCCACTTATGTTACGTGCTTTATATCTTGAATACTTATGCCTCTTCATCCTCTACTTAATTACTTTCATTCTTCTCTAATTGAGTTTAGGGAAATAGCTTTGATAACTCAGACACCATCTGGCATGGGAATATAGATTTCACAAGAAGAAAGTGAATGAGTTGCATTTGAAGTTCAGCTACATTTCTGATTTCTCTCTTTTTAAGAGAAATAATCAGTAACGTGCATGAAAATAATGTAATTTAACAATTTTCAAAGAAACATACACCATATCAAATCCAGTGAGGTTTAAATACAGAGTTCGAATTCCTCACATATACTTATTCTGTTAAGTTAAATAAATACTAACATGGTTGTAGCTATGGGATTGGGGCTTGAGATAAGGTTTATTTTCACATCTCTTGTGTGCAGCTGATAAAAACCAGTTGGTTAGATTAGATATACCTGGGCCTGAGTTTGGAAGGCGTGAACTGATGAAAATTCATTGCATAAGCATTTTACACTAGTTAATCTGTAGAGCAGGATCAACATCAACCTATTATGAGGGATTATACCCTGCACAGCCACACAGGATGAATATGGAATTTGCAGGAATTTCAAAATGAAGAAGGGAACTGGGGAATGCTGGCCTTTGAAATTAAGGCATTAAGGATCATAAGGGCTGGGTTAAGAATCAAATCCAAAATGCTGTAACAAGAGAATCATAAAAAGGGCAAGGGCACAGCTGTGAAATTAAATGCATAGTAATTGATATCTAACAGATTTAGTTGTTTATGTTCTTGGCAGAGTTTCACTTCTGTTTGCTAAATGCTGTAGTGTGGACAGAGAAGAACTGATATAATTTCAATTCTTCTGAGCTTTTTTTTCTGGGATCTTGGTAACTTTTCAATGCCCAGTATGGAGAAGGACTGAGCTCTGTTATGTGTACTGGAGAAATAACTGTGGAAACAACATATTTTTCAGTACAAAACTTTGTCTGAGGAGCCCTCTCAATGATAATTCTGAGAAAATCAAAAAAGCAATAATTCAAATGATTGATGAGAAATACTTGTTAGTGCTGTGTATTTAATTATCTGGTATAATACTCTGGTTTTGGAAGTTCTGGTAAGATTGCCACTTTGTATTTAATGCTCTTTTAGAAGCCTAAGACTTAAGATTATTTTAGTAAGTGCTGTTCAGGCTAAATTGATGGTCTTACCATAGCTTTCACAAGCACATCACAAGTGCTGGGAATTCAGCTTATCTACCATGGCTGATGTGTCTGCTGTTACAGAATGTACCCATCATAGTAAAGCACAAGTCATTTGAAGAGTCATAATAAAAAACTGACATTGCTAGTTCAAAGTGTTCAGAAGTTACAGTTCCTGTATCTGTAATTGTAACTTTTTAAGAGCTTTGTATCCTGACTTTTTTCATCATGATGGGTCATGCTTTTTTTGGCTTATTCCTGCAGAGATGAAAATGAGATCTTACTGCAAAGGAAAGAAGCAAGAAAAAAACACTGGTATTTTTTAATGTAATTCAGATTTGACTTTCCAATAAATATGAAATATTGAAAGACTTAAAATATAATTTTAAGGACTGGAAATACTGAGCACAGGTAACAAATTCATTGCTTGCTCTTATATCTTCTGTGTTTTTTAATGTTCCAAGATGGAACAAGATTTAATGACTGTCCTATAACAGTTGAGCAAAATAGACTAGGAAAGTCTGGAGTTTTACTTTCCTTGTTGATTGGATTCAGTCAGATTATCCAGGAAGAGAAATACAAACGTTGTCTGACAGAATTTACAGTAAATATTTCTGCTCATTAAATAAGTATGAATTTTAAATATATACCTGATGAAGTCGCATAGAAACATATGATTTTCTTCAGAGGAGCACATGAAATATAACTCTGTATCTGTGCTATCGTAATAATAGCGAATACCAGAAGAAGACATCATTTAGAAAGTGAGGTTGATAACAATGACATAATAAGGTATTCTTATTCTCTTGACAGCCTCAGCTTTTCCTGGGCAGATGGTCATGATTTGGAAGGGTGAAGGCCATGTTTTCTTAATTGCTGTACAGGTATGCATTGCAGTGGCCTGTTTTTAGAGGGGACAGGATGGAAGTAGCTTGGAAGAAAAGTTTTTCTCTTTTTCTACTCCCTGTTGTTGCTTCTTCTTTAGCTCGACTTTTATGGGACTTTTATAGCTGATGTTTTGTTTATTTTCTATGTCTGATTGTTCTTTTGTCATGAAATGTTTTCTAAATATAAAATAATTTGGTCAAGTCTCCATCTATTCCATTTAGACTTTAAGATGCAAAAGTTCTTTCAAATGATAGAAAGGAATATATCCATAATTACATTTACAAAGGAAGACTAACATGTATATTTAATGAAAGAATATTGAAATAAAGAGCAATTGCAAGATTATAACTGGCCACTGGACACAGACCATTTACGTCCAAATAGAAGAAATTTTGTTAATGCTTCCACCTTCATCTTCACTTACCTAAAACAAAACAAAAACTGGCTTTGTACAGTGATTAGTCATAATCTTTGTCACTGTAGAAAGTCTGTGACCATCAGCAATGATTACAGGCTACCTAACAAATGATCTATTAAAAGTGCCACCGTGGTATTTCATTGGTGTTTCTTTAATAGGCCTCCCACAGTATCTTCTACTTTTGAGACTAATTCCTAGGGATAATGAAAAATTATAAAACAAACATCGTACTTGAGAAAAATTTCCTTAAATGTGTGTTGATCCCATGTGTGTTGAGCACAGCTGCCATGACTGAGTAAAGCAACTTTATTTTCTAATACTATGTAAGCGTAACAATGGGGCTTAACTCAGTTTTGTCTTACACAAGAACGAGCATATTCTTTAGAACCCTTATTTAGGACCTGAACACATATTATGATGTTTCTTTTTACTGGAGTAGAAGTGTGAATTATTTTCAAAGATACACCTCACCTATTACAAGACAAAATCTTAGGCAGAATATCTAAATTCTTGCTGACAGTTAATTGTGTTTAACCTTAATAAACTTGTGACTACTCAAATAAAAATTCTCATTTGCTTGCTGCAGAGGAAGCTCAGCAGGTTTGTGATGGGGCACAAGGGATATGGCCCACATTCTGACCTACTACAATACAGCACTGTGTACATTTATGCTACAGCATAAAAATGCCTAACACCACCATGCTGTATGCATTCAGAATATAATGAAATATTAGACATCTGTTTGTTTCTGTCAAAGTCACTGAATTTTGCCTTTGACGGACTTGAAATACCATTATGTTTCTGCTACGCTTTCTTCTCTAACAAAACAAGAATATCACAAAGAAAATTTATTTCTTCATGTTTCACAGGAAACCTAGGTCACTGATTAAAATAAAATCTGTATCTCCTTGATACAGATCTGATATGACAGATCTGATATAAAATTAGTCCTATCCATCCTTATTCTGTCTTTTGTTGGAAGGAGGAGAATCTCTATAATAAGAAAGCTAAATATAAGAAAGCTAAATATCAAGACTGGTCACCAAAACCAGACTTTAGTCCTGGGACAGGTATCTGGCTACTTTGAAGCCAATTCTGAAACTGCTATTGATTTTCGTAAGAAAAATGTAGTACCTTTGTCATGAGAATTAAGAGTGTGTGTGTTTTTATTCCATTACTCCCCTTTCCGTGTATTATAGGGTTTTAAGATTTTAAGTAGAGAAGTCTTTTTTTTTTCTTAATCAAAAGACAATATATTAGCCAATGGGAGCTTTCTGTTTGGAAAATGTGAGGAAAGTTAGAAAATGTCAAAATTATTTAGGATTCCACTGGACTGTGTGGACAACTTACTGCTGTTTAATGCAGTTACAAATTTTGCAAATAAACTAATTGCCTTTAGCTAATATTTGAACTTTAGTTCTAGGTCTTTAATTAGATTACTTTTTTAATATCTACTATTTAATGCTATGTATTTCATATAGTCATGACACATAACCCACCATCTTCATCACTGCTGTGATGTTTTTTACTCTGCAAGTTGTGTTGTAAATTTTGCTATAAATACTGCGTGATGATCCGTTGTGACGTCCTGTTCATGAGGAGGACAGGAAACTAACTTATGACTTATTTTATCTCTTGTCATAAGTGAAGATAAATGTCATAATACTGATCAGCCTTCATGTGCTGTGTATGTGCAGTTATTTGCATTTTTTCCTCACTGTTCAGGGCAGAAGAAGTGGCTGAAATGACAGGTGCAGCAAATGAAAAGTGCTGTGAATGAAGGTGGAAAATAGAAGACTCAGTACTGAAAGATATTAAAAACTCATGCAGTGCTATGTTATTTCCTAACATCATATTAAACTGAAAATGTAAACTTGCAATGTTTCTGTTGCATGTGTAATCTTCAGATAAGCTTAAAATTAAATCATTGTTTTGAACATCTGTTCTTTACTAGCCTTTACATGTACACGTGTAACTACCATTCATAGGTAGAGCTCTGAGACTTGGAGGTTCTTATAGATATAGTTTTTGTTATGGAAGAAATTATATGGTGCAGAATTTCTCATTTATCTATTTGCTTATTCTTGAGCAATCCTTGGCAGTCAGTCAGTATTCAGGCCACCTTCTTTTCCAGTAGCCTCAATAAAAATAGTAGTGTAGAGTTGCCTGATGGCATATCTATGGCAAGGGAGATTAAAGGATGTAACAAACTTTTCATCAGGTTTCAGCAGCACCAACCAGCCTGAACTAATACTGCAGAATTTCTGCAGATGTGTTGAAGGACCTTTTTCAACATTGTTTATCATGCTACCAGGTTACTTGTAGCACGATGCATACATTCTGCTGAATTTTAAACTATACCTTAAGAGCCTAAATGCTGGGTTTCAGAGAGGCTGACCACTTTCATTCACTTAGATCTTCTTTCTTTCAACCTATCTCCCATATTTAACCAGAGCCAGACCCAGAAATATTTTGCATTACTATTTTTTACTCTCTGATAAAAATGCATTTAGGTCTTTTAACAACCTATGATGGACTCTCAAACTGAAACAGAATAGTTTGGATTGGAAGGGACCTTAAAGATCAGCGAGTTCCAACCTCCCTGCCATAGGCAGGGACACCTCCCACTGGAATAGGTTGCTCAGTGCCTTGTCCAGCCTGGCCTTAAACACGTCCAGAGAGGGGGTGGCCACAGCCACCTGTTCCTATGTCCCACCACCCTCACTGTAAAGAATTTCTTTCTTATATCTAGCCTGAATCTACCCCCTTCCAATTTGCATCCATTATCTCTAGTCCTCCCATCACATATCTTATTAAAAAGTCCTACCCCAGCCTTTCTGTAGACCCCCTTCAGGTATTGATAAAGTTACTGTGAAGTCCCCCCTGAGCCTTCTCTTCTCCAGGCTGAACAACCCCAACTCCTTCAGCCTGTCTTCATAAGGCAGTTGCTCCAGCCCATTGATTGTCTTCGTGGGCCATCCTCTGGACTTGCTCCAACAACTCAATGTCCTTTTTATGTTGAGGGCTCCAGAACTGGATACAGTACTCCATGTGAGGCCTCACCAGTGCCGAGTAGAGGGGCAAAATCACCTCTCTTGACCTGCTGGTCACACTCCTCCTGATGCAACCCAGGATTTGGTTGGCCTTCCTGGTTGCAAGTGCATACTGGTGGCTCATGTTGAGTTTGTCATCATCTGACACCCCCAAGTCTTTTTCTTGAGTGCTGCACTCAAGCCACTCTCCATGCAGCCTGTATCTGTGCTTGGGATTTCTTTGACCCAGGTGCAGGACCTTGCACTTGGCCTTGTTAAACTTCATGAGGTTGGCTTGGGCCCACCTCTCAAGCCTGTCAAGGTCCCTCAGGATGGTATCCCTTCTTCTGGGGTATCAACTGCACCACACAGCTTGGTGTCATCTGCAAACTTGCTGAGGGTGCACTCAATCCCACTGTCCATATCTCCTACAAAGATGTTAAATAGCACTGGTCCCAATACTGATCCTTGAGGAACACCACTTGTCTCTGGTTTCCACTTGGACAAGCAGCCATTGACTGCAACTCTTTGAGTCTGACTGTTTAACCATCTCCTTATCCAGCAAGTGGTCCATCCATCAAATCCATTCTTTTCCAGTTTGGTGACCAGAATGTTATGTGGGACAGTGTCAAATGCCTTGCACAAATAATACAGAGCTATTTGGGGACAGGTAGTGGTATTAGGGATTTCATAAAGACTTTACCCATTCTTTTTTATATTTTCTTAAACTATAGATTCCTCTGGTATTAAACCGATCTGTGCATGACTTGTCCATGATGTAATTATGAAAATATGGAAAACTCAAGACATAAATGTACATGTTGGTTTACTTTTAACTCTCTTCTTGATACCAGAGTTAACCACAGGGGCATAGCTATGACTTGTGACCAAGAATCACATTTGAGAAATGAAGTTCTGATCTGGAAAATTAGTAAGAGAAAAGGCTAAACAGAGTACCACATAACTGTGCTTGGTGTTCCTTTGGAGAAGAGGGCCATCAGGAATTAATGGGCTAAACCTATGTACTAGAGTTTCTGTATGTCTTTTGAGGTGACCAGACTGTTTTTGTCACAGAGCACCTGGTACACATTTTTTAGGTTGTAAAGGAGGTTAAGTAAAAGCTTTGAGGAATACACAGAACTGTCTCTTATGCAAATTAGTGATATTCTGATTTAAATGAATGGTTGCATTTTTCCTGTTATGCAGTGTTAGGACTGCTTTTTGCTCTAGCTTGTATATAAGTGCATTTCTTATGAATGGTTGTCCTGATGAGGGTAAGGAAGGATATGGTAAGCAGACTCTCTTGCCCAGGTTCCCCAGATCCAAGTGCTGTACAATCAGGAACTGCATTATAGCATCCATTGTTGCTTCATCAGGGAAAGCATGCTTTGCATATGCAAATACTGCTCAGAAGTTTAACTTAATAATTATCAGCTGGAGTCTCTATTGATGAGCAGCTGAGGCTATTCATCAGCAACAGAATCTGAATTAACTACTACTAGGCTTTGATTGAGTGTACTTGTTTCATGCTTCTTGTTACTGTTACAATTGTAGAAACGTATAGGTATTTTTGAAATCTTTTCTGATCTTATAGATATTTATTCTTGTACTTAGAAAAATCCATTGTAATATTCTATATTTTCCCCTTCCTATCTCTTCCAGTTTTACTGAGTGGGAGTTAACATAGAAAAGCTTCAGTCTTTTATATCCATCTTTTACATGACAGCCATGAATGGTAGCTGCAGTACTGTGTATGGCTGCAGGGATGCATGTGGGTACATTCATTAACTTAGAGAGCTGTAATGGCTGCCTGCTGATGAGTATGCATTCTGCTATATCAGGACCTAAGAAATTATCTTAGACACTAAGTGCATACCTGAACACAGAGTATCTCTCTGGACATAAGATATCCAAAAGGCTAATGAAAAAAGAGATGCAGTTCCTCCATAGGAAATCTTCAGATTAACAGATCCCATTGTCTTCCCTCCCACTCTTACTGTACACTAGGGAAATTCAGCTGGCTGCAAATACTTTCCCAGCAGATATCATTCATATGCCTTTTCCTCAGTGTGCCTTATAGTCACATCACACTCCTACAGTCCCTCCACAGTTTCCCTTCTAGTTATTCCCTGCTTTCCCATTCCTATGAATAACCACTGGCATTCACCCACATTTAAGGCAGTAAGTAGTCCGTCTTATTATGAATTCAATTTCTTCTTTTCCAGGGGATGCCACAATTTATTTAAATGCATGTGGACTGTAACTCTCAAGTTACATTTGAGTTGCAGAATGTTTGAGCTTCAGGGCAGGAACACCCACTAGACTGTAACCTCTGCAGTGGAGGTGGTAAGGGGGAAATGCTTCTGGGCATAGGAAGTCAGGCTGGCTATAGCTGGCTCCACTGACAGCTTAAACAAAGTTGGGTCTTTGCTCTTCAGGAGGTAAGAAATGTTGCTTGACTCTGGGTCAGTTGAGTTGTGGGAATAATGACTTCTAGTTGAGTGGGGGTAATGTCTGTAGCTGATCTAAAAGGGGTAATTTATTTCCGTCCCCGAGTGACCACTGCTAATTGTGATATGACAAAAAGTCATTGCTAATTGGTGGCTGGTCATGAGCTCTGAAGAGGAGTGCTTCTGCCAAAAATATTATATAGAGTCAGCACCTCTAAGCCTGGGCAGGGTGGTCAAAGACAGAATGGGAATTGACCTTCTTCTGCTAGGGCATTCTCTGCAGTATGCTTGCAGAGTATTGTTGTAGGAGTTTTCCCTCCAATACCCATTTGGTGGCTGAACGTCTAACTTCTGACAGTCTTCACTTGCATGCAAAGCTTTTGAAAAGTAAAGATAATATCCCTCTAGGTTTGTGTAGAAAGAGCTTCCTTTTCTCCTTTTTTTTCCCTCCACACCCAGCCCCTCAACTGCTAGAAAAGGGGTTTGGCAAAAATCAGCATCATTACAGGAATGGGGCTTGGAGAAAATAACAATTCATCAAGAGCACAGATGGCTTATTTAGAGTCTAATAGGTATTAAGACATTATTTTCCCCAAGCTTTACTCCTGGTATTGATAACATGTTATCTTTGCCAAGTTCTCCTCTTGATAACACATTATCTTTGTCAGGCTCAGTCCCTGATAAAATCTCATTTTCACTCAGTGCTTACTCTGATAAGGTATTTTCTTATATCTCCAATCCCAGTGGAGAGCGGGGAAAATGTTATTTTTAGTTCTTTTCTTGAAGAGGTATATATTTTGTGAAGACAATGCAAAGTATATGAGGAAAGAATGAGAAGATGATAGAAGAAAGACATTAAAAAGACATTGTATTATAGATGAGGAAATTAAAAGATTACTTTAAGACGTAGGGGCTCTTTTTTTAAATCTGTAAATAAACTAGCATTCATAACAGTAGCTAATAAGCTAGTATTTAGTTTGGAAAAAAGAAACCCACATCCATTTTCAGGTATATGATATGTTTAGGTTTTCTCTCTTCCTGTATTCTGTTGCTACATGCTTTTTCTTAACCTCAAGCCTTAATGTATAGTGTCCCTATTATCCCTGGTAGGAGTACCAGAATTACATTCACTCAGCCAACATATTAACAGCTCTCTGCAGTTTTGCAATGTGATGCTGTCATTGATAGTACAATTGCTAACTTGGACCTATTATGGATACTCTGGCCCTGGAAGAGTTCAAAGCCAGGATGGATGTGGCTTTGAGCAACCTGATCTAGTGAGTGGTATTCCTGCCCGTGGCAGGGGGGTTGGATAATGAAAATGTTAAGTGTATAGTGTTGCAGATGAGGGTGTCTATCCTTTGAACAAATGAAAGGCAGAAAAGGTGCTATTTTGTTGAAAACCTACAACAGAAGCACCTTAGTTGTGTATTCCAAACTAGTATTTTCTTTTGGCACTAGTGACTCCAAACATTTCTGCCTTGCCTGTAAAGAGGGACTGATAGTACCACCTTTTCTTCAAATAACTTAGGAAAAATTAGTCACTGTTCCCCTTGCTGGGTATTTTAGTGATCAGTTTCATAGACCAAGGAGGCAAGGTGTGAGTGGTCATGAACTGAATGATGAACTGAAGGAAGTTACTGAATGGCTGTGAGCACCATCCATCCTCTGCACACAGTGATGCTACAGTCCTTTGGAAATAAAGTGGTGATCATGCAATTAAAAATCCTGTCATCAGGCACAATGGAATCACAGCAAAGACTAGTCAGGAGACTGTCATTCTCACATTTCCAAAATTCTGCAAGTTTGACTTTCATAGGTGAGTTGACCCTGACTGGACACCAGGTGCCCACCAAAGGTATTTTATCCCTCCATCTCATTTGCTGGATAGGGGAGAGAACATACAGAGAAAGGCTCTTGAGTCAAGATAAGGACAGAGAGATCACTCACCAATTACAGTCAGCACCAAAACACTCTTGACTCAAGGAAATTAAATTACTGCCAATCAGATCAGAGCAGGATGATGAGAAATAAACACAAATGTGAAAGAAACAGTTTTCCTCGTCCCTTTTTTCCTTAAAGGCTCAACTTCACTCATAATTTCTCTGGTCCCTCCTCAACAGCTGTGGGAGGATGGGGAATGGGAGCTGTGGTCAGCTCATCACACATTATCTCTGCTACTTCTTTTATCCTAACACTCTTTCTTTGCTTCAGTAAAGTGTTCTTCCCATGAGAGACAGTGTTCCATGAACTTCTCATATGTGAGTTCTTCCCACAGGCTGCTCCATCATGGCTCCTTTCCAAATGTCCTTTCCACTGCATGCAGTCCAGTATGGGTCTCCCACAGGGTCATGAGTCCCGACAGAAGTCTCAGTCCAGCTTTTCTCTCCATGGGTCCGTAGGTCCTGGCAGGAGCCTGCTTCAGCACAGGCTTCACACAGGGTCACAGTCTCCTTTAAGCATCCATCTGCTCCAGCATAAAGTCCTACCTCCACAGGCTGTAGGTGGATATATGCACCACCATGGACCTCCATGGTCTGAAGAGACAACCTGATTCATGATAATCTTCACCATGGGCTGCAGGGTAATATTATTGACAAGGTCCAAGGCCAATAGTTGACTGGTATCTTGTGCAGAAACAGTCCTATTTTTCCAGTGAACATCTAATTTAGCACATATGTTGCCTGTGCCAAATCATGAGAAAGCTTTGTACTTAATATTGATGAGAGCAGCTTTTCTGTCAGAGCTTAGAAAACTTATTTGGGCACTATGGAAAAGTTTGTAATTTATTGTGCTCTGTCTACTGTTCATAGCTTCAGTATTTATACTGTGATATCTTTCAATGGCACAACTTTTTACCACTGAAACTTGGAAGCATAAGCTCATAAGCCTCATGTTAGATTAGAATGAAGAAGTTCTGTGTTTGCAGATCTGTAATAAATTACTCAGCCTGTATTCTACTATTAAGATGATTATTTGGGCAAGGTTTTCTGCTTCCAGCTGAGGTCACACTGCAGAGATTTACAAAACGGCACAGGAGAAAAAAAAATGCCTTGGTAAGTGTGAAAATAGTCACCTTGGGATACCTTAGCACCTACCGATGGAGGCATATATCTTAAAGTACCAAACTGTTAACAAAAAGAACTTTGTTCATAGTTGCCTGTACAACAAATACCTACCAGTACCAGAACATCCAGATGAGTGGAAGCCCATAGAATATACTAAAAGTGTTAGATTATTAAAGCTGAACTAGAGCTCCAAAAGAAAAGGGATGGTTTATCTGCTTACATAGAGCTTTTATGTTTCCATAGTCCTGACTGCAGCCTTCTTATTTTTTGTTAGCCTTATTGTCCATGGATATCTCTACAATGATCTTTATGGGGAAAAATAATAGTGGAATGAACTTCAGATGATTTTGTTCATGGCTTTACTAGTGGAAAATTTATGAGGGTGGTTGCTGCAGAATGCTGTCTTTTGGCAGAAGCTGTTACACTGCTAGTCCTCAAAGGATGCACTGATAACATGAACTTTCAACTGTGAACAAATGTGAAACAGAGGATTGGTGTTTCCTTGTATCTGTAGTCAGACAGACTGAAACATTATCTGCAAGCAGCCTAACTTCCTCTTATCTCAGAGGAAGCCTAGAGTTCACTGTCATCAGTTAATTCATTATTAAGGCATTACATGCTATTATGCAGGGGATGAATAACAGCTTAAGCTCTTAGAAAACTCTAGACCTTGTAAAGATGCCAAAACCCAAGTAGTTTGCACTTAAAATAGCAAGAGATGTGTAAAAAAAAATCCTGCAACAATAATTTGCCTACCTAATTTAGTTCCTAATAAAGTTTTAAGCATTTGAGTTTAGCTCAGAGTCGTCTGAGAAGCTCAGGATCCCTGCTTCTGCACTTCTCTGAATCAAGGTGAATTTTTCTCTCTTGCACTGCTTGTTTCTCCATTATCTATCCTGCAGTTTAGGTTTGGGTAAACTTTATTTTCTTTGTGGCTCTTTTCCTAGAAGGCTTCCAATGCCACTGGATCCTTTTCCTCTCCAAGGAACTTGTAACTAGGACCTTGGTGTTAATGCTTATCCACTGCTTTAATCCCTCAGCTGTCAAATAAACAATGATGGATTATGTTTTCTATCCTTTATTTCTTTTTATGTTTTAGGGTGCTTTGTTTAAATGAAATTTACTTAAATCTCTTGCCTTAAGTGCAGATGACTTGGCATATACTAAAGTATTCAATAATCCATAGAGTTCATAACTTGCATCTTGTCAAATTTTCTGAAATGTTTGACCTACTGTGATAACAAATCACTGACTGCTGCAGCTATGACACAATTATTCAAGTTTCTGGTTGTTTTGTAAACAGTGGAATTTTGTAGATAATTTTTCTTTCTTTGTTACAGTTGTATTAGCGCAGAAAGTCAGAAGTAAAAGACCTGACAAGGGAAAAAAAAATTAAACCCAAGACTGAAAAGCTGAGTAATAAGCCCAAATGAAGAATAAAAAATAATATCTTTATTATTATTTATTGCAACATTCAAAGGTGTGCTACTTGCTTCAGGGCACAGCGATGTTCCTTGCACTGTTCCCTGGGAGTTCTTTTGTTTCAAAGTCACACAGACCTCATTATGTGTTATGTTATTTTATTTTGATTTAGATTAAAGTACTTGACATTAACTGAGAGGACTCTGACAGTTACTTCAAACTATAAAACTGAAGCGCAGAGCAATCATTTTATTCTTGTACCAAGCAGCATGCAAAGTCAATCAGATATTAGTGGTCTCTTATATTAGTCCACTTAGGCTTTCTTCATAGATAAGGTAGAATACATAGAATCATAGAATGGTTTGGGTTGGAAGAGACCTTAAAGATCATCTAGTTCCAACCCCCCTGCCATAGGCAGGGACAGATCAGATTGCTCAGAGCTCATCCAGCCTGGCCTTGGATGTCTCCAGGGATCCCATCCTCTGGGCAACCTGTTCCAGTGTCTCACCACCCTCATGGTGAACACTCAAATCCTTCCATTTTGGCCCTCAGTTTGCCTCTAGGCAGGTTCCACGCACCCCTCTTTTCCCCCCATCTACTGCTTCTGCCCCACACCAACCCTTTTCCAGCCCATTTTCTCCCAAATCCCCCACACCTGGGCTCCACTGGAGACTCCTTCCCTCCTCAGCTGTTCCAAATCAGCCCACTCCACCCACTCTCCTATTTCACACCAGCAGGGAAGGGCAGCAGCCACCATTTGCCCCCCCGTGGGGCCTGAGGGATGCTCCTCCTGGTGTCTCTGCTGCAGGACATCACTGGTGAGTTGCATTTTCCAAGGGGACACGGTGGGAGGAGAAAGGCCGGGGGGCCTGCTGGCCCCCCGGTTGGTTAGGCAGGGGGAGGGTGATGGTCTTGTGTTTCCATTTCTTGTCTTAATGCTCTGTGGGGTTTGCCTGAGGTCAGACAAATGTTTAGCAGGAAAGCAGGAGCCTTGTGTTTTAGCTTCCTTAACCATCATAGAGTCCATGTATCAAATTCATAGTTCTCCAGCTTAGAGTGAATGTGAAGCAAGACAGGGAAGGAAGAAGAAGCAGATGACTAGAAAGGCTGACCTCAGCAGCTCAACAGAAAGCGCTAGAGATGCCACCAAGGATTTTAGCAGAGTACTTTTCTATCCTGTGGTATTTTTGCAAGTACCAGCATTGGTACTAGGGTATCACTATCTTGGCTATAAGCAGCATGGAGAAAACAAACATGGCACAAAAATGTCACTAAAAGAATTCTACATAGTCCTTCAGTTGCCTTGAAAACTGATCAGAAGCAAGTTGGGGTGGCATGTGCTGGTGTTTACCTACTAGGCAGTAGCACCCAAAAGGCATTTTGCCATTTCTGTGTGTTTACTGAAGCAAAAATAGCTTCGCGTGTCCGGTCTGGTGAGAAGACTAAAGCAAATAGTGCTGTGCAACTAGCTTTGGCTTTCTCAAGTGTGGAAAAGCTATAAGCTAGACCATTTTAACATCTATGACAAAAATTATTTGGTTTCCAAGTCTTAAGATCAAACTCAATTCACTTTCGATTTTTTGGGTTTTATTTCAGATGGGTCCTGTAATTGCATTATAATTTGCAGTTGGGAATTTGGGTGCTGGGAATATACCAAACCCATAAGATACACCTGAGAATTATCTTCAGTGTTAGCAACAAACCATAACTTGCCCAGCTGTACAGACCCAGAGGAGATGATTCTTGAAAATGTCTTGTTCTTCATACTTTGTAAGAAAACACAGATAATTTTTATAATAAATCAATACTTTTTGAGAAGCTGTACGTTTGAGATCAAGAAGCTAGCTGTCTGTGTAATTCTTGCTATTATTTACTTACTGCCTTTTGCATACCAGCAGAAATATGAACTAGTGAGAGACGACAGTGGATTGTACTAACATTTAAAGCTCAGGCTGATAAACGCTGAGATGGTCCCATTAGCTGCTACTTCTTCCAGTCTGGGGCGAATGGGTGATGTTTTCTTTTAGCTACTTTCCCAGACTTTGTTGTTTATCCTAAATGTTGCATAGAAGCAGTTGGACTGTTCTCATGAATGTAGCTACAATTTCGTTAATTTTGAATTTTTGGAAAGCAGCATTTATGAGCTATTGATTTATGTCTGTAGAATCGCTAAGGTAATGTCTAATTTCTTTTCTGTATTTTGAGATTTGAAGATTGTTGTTCTGAGATCCATATCACGTTAATTTTATTAATTGCCCACTACCTTTTTTGGTAGTTACTTGAGAAGTCAGCGGGATGGAATAAGATAATAAGATTTGCCAACCATGGAATTGTGATTGCCAGTGAAGTCTTCGGCTAGTTTTGTGTTGTGATAATGTGTCTCATGATGATACAGGTTGGTTGTTTTTTGTATGCCTTTTGTCATCTCATCATCTCCTCAGTGTACTCATGCTGTCCAGTAATAGCAATGCAATATAATCACATCCAAATGAGTTGCAACCTTCCTAACTTGGGTATGAGCAGCTGAGAAGTAACACAATTTCAGTTGTATGGCTTCCAAGCTAAATGGAGAAGAATAACTCAGTATCTTATTACGTTTCTAATTGTAACGTGTCTCTGTTCCTAATGCTGGAGTTTATCTACTGTTGCAGCATGGTTTTCAGGCTTTTCAAATCTGTCATTTAATTTTTAATAGTTATTTGCTTGAGTGTTCCTAAATATCAGTGGTCAAACTTCAGAATCTGTCTTGAGACGTTTCCCAAACTCGGATTTATCTATAAGATTTGCTAGTGGTAAATATAGTAAATTAGAAATTATTTTGCTGGAGAAAGTCTACAAGTAAGTGCAAAATACTTCACATAAATGATATTTTAAAGCCAGAATAACTATTTGTATAGATAGCAGGAAGTGTGAACACCTGTATAACTCAAAAATTACAATTCAGGGTTTGATTTCTATAGCCTTTTTTTTTTTCATGAGTTCAGGTTAGAGCTCACTATTCATGTGAATATGAAACAATGGAAGAGAGCAAGTAACGAGAAAGACTTTACAGCAAGAAAATAGTTTTGTGGCAGAGGGTGAGAAATGTACTTGTTAAGGGGAGCTACTAAGCAATAGTTGCTTGGTTTCCATTTTCTATGCCACTCAAGCTGGTGTATGTCAGATAAAGCCAAAGGGACTCTCTGCATTGGAAAGATTATGAAATAGTGCCCTTTTTTTAATACATGCAAATAGAAAGTTATTTCAGAGAAATACTTTAGTGTGAGGTATTCGTGTATCTTCATTGCAAGGGAATGTCTTGCTAAATATGGCACTGTAAATAGATCTTTCTGTCTTTTGCTTTGTTTCAGGTTGATTTCACTTGAACATTTTTGAACAGCGGTTTAGTTTGAGGGGTTTGTGCATCTTTCAAGTATTTTTACTCTGTGTGTATATATATATAGATATACCTGCATTGTAGTTACTTGAAAATATGTAAACCTTTGTAATGATCCTATGAGCTGCATCCCTATTTACTTGGTAGTGGCAATAATGTGGCAGTAGAATGTATTGCAGTTGTCTTCAGTTATGGACCTTTGTTTCTTTTGTATGGTAATTTTTGAATAAAGAAGGTATCTTTTGAAAATAGGAAAATTAAGTGCCTCATATTTCCGCAATATGGCTTTTCGGTTGAAGGTGTTGAATTGCTTTTTTTCCAAAGTTCTCTAGGTTTTTTAAGCCAAAATAGTTTGCGGAATTTTACCCACGTGAATATTGAATGTTTCTATCCTTCTGAAAATATTTCTCAGCAAGCACATAATACTGTGTTGTGAATAAAAAAACATCTGCTCCTCATACATGAATCAACTGGGGCTACTGTTTGGCTCAAAGTGGTAAAATTGTTGTAGCTTGACTGTGGAGGAAATGAGGAATAGGAAAATTATTTTGTCTTGCATGTGTTTCTAAAATGTATCTACCTACCTATTAATTAAATCTTTCTGTTCTCTACCTTCTTCCCAGACTAGTGACTGGCAGGCAGCCCTATTGAAAACAAAAGAAACACGTGGTAATCTTTCAGCTTTTAGGTTTTAAAATTAGTAGGATCTGTAGCTCTTAGAACTTAAGCATTTCTTCAAGTTTACCATGCAATTAAGCATTGCCTCGAAATGCCAAGTCTGTGTAAAATGTGGCATTATTTGAAACGCATCCCTGCCACGCAGTTCTGACATTAAAGGAGAAGTCTTTGGTTTCCTTCTCTCTTGCAGATGGGAAGCCAGTGTCACTGTCTCCACTTGAATCCCAGCCCCACAGTCCTCGGTACACCGTGTCGAGCCAGCGGGAGCGCGAGAGCTTGGAAGTCCGCATGCGGGAGGTGGAGGAGGAGAACCGTGTCCTTCGCAAGCAGCTCAGCCTGGCACAGAGTCGAAGCCCCTCGCACCACCGTGGCAATCACTCCAAAACCTATTCCATGGAAGAGGGGACAGGTGACAGCGAGAGCCTGCGGGCTGGTATTGTGGCAGGGAACAGCTCCGAGTGTGGGCAGCAACCAGCGGTGGAAAAATGCGAGGTAAATCTATAAAAGGAACTTGTCAGAAACAAGACAAGATAGATTTGGACCTTTGAGGATGTTGTGGATCCCCCTGAAATTTTCTGCTCAGAAACCAACCTCTTAAATGGCTGCTTTTAAATAGTTAATAATTCTTTTTTTGTTGTTTTTTAAACTTTTGAAATGTTTAATCATCTGAATATCTTTTTGAGTTATTTTTTGAACAATTTTTTGTGTTTTCTATTTTTGAGTCCCCAAACCTTGTAGAAATCAAAGCCTTCTTGTGAGCCGACTTCAATGCAACTGTGTTGATAAAGACCTGTGGCAAACTGACCCTCTGCATTTTTAAATTAAATGAAAGCACCACTGTGCTTTGAGAAGCATTATTCCTTTGTTTCTGCATCTGTACTAGAACAGTGCAGGGTTTACTGGTAATTAAATTGTGGCTTATGGAGCCGGCCTGTGCTTCTGAGATACTTTCAGGAGTGTATCTTGAGGCTACTGTAGAACCACCTGGTCTGCATGAACTATGCCCAAGAGCTAGCTGCAGAGAGCAGGAGATGTGTTTCTATTAAGGTTTTGGGGGTGGTTTTGGTTTGATTTTCCTCATTTTATGCCAATAGTTTTATGGGTGTCAACCAGCTATCTAGTTGTCATGTACCTAAATGATGATAGTTCTGAAATGGAAAGTCTTACTTAAAAGCCTTATGCCATCCCAGCTGTGAGGAGTAGAAAAAAATTATTTCTACGAAGGGGATAATACTGTATCACGTTTTATCTTGCTTTCTGCCACTGGGAACTGAAAATTTGAAAGAAAACGTGTGAGAGAGAAAAATAAGTCCTAATTATCTCTTCAGATAAATTCTATTTAATGGGCAAATATGATTTAATAATTACTGCTTTTCAGTTGGACATCTTTGTCCATAAGCATGTGGCAAGGAACCAAAATTCTTTTAAGGAGAAGAGAAAGGAGGAGTCTTTTTCATTTTCCCTCCTCATGTTAATGAGGGCCTGATTTTCCTCTTTGTAAGCATTTGTCATTTCCTTTAAGAATGGAAGGTTCAGGCCATCAATAAGCAAACCTCACTTCTCCCTTACTATCATGCCAAGCAGTGGTGAGCTGAATCTCAGTTCTTGGTTGTTCAGTGTACCAACTGATCTGGGACACAAAAATAGCAGCTTAAAGGAGGAATAGTTTTATTGGTCTTTTTAGCTTGTAATCTGTTTTTCCAATAAATTTACTTGCTCAGTGGGTTTTAGCATTGTGCTGGAGGCAATGGTTATATAAAACACAAAACCACACTTTTTTTTGCCAATCCCCTATCTCACTGCACTGTATTTTGATAATAAAATAGCTTTTTCTTCCTAAGGAATTTATTCAGCAATTCAGTAAAAACAATGGAAGTTAAAATTAAACTTCCTTGTTAGCAGAGGTCTTGTAGTTTATCCTTTTACTATAGATTCTGGTTCCATATTTGTGTGAGTAGTATCTTTACTGCATTCACCCTCTCTTTTCAGCTTTCAGCATTGCAAACTAAATAGTTTTTTAGCCTCTGCCCTAGAATATATCACAGCAAGAGTCAGTAGCTCGAGTAGGAAGAGACCAAGGGTCTTGAGAACAAGACTGGGGCACTGGGAGAGACAAAGAGAGCTAGCAATAGGCTGTTTTTTTCATTAATGCCCTTTTTTGAGATTTACTGAAGCTGACATTTCGCAGCCTAATTTTGGATGGTCTTTAGCATGATTAAAACATTTTAGAATGCAGTTTAGAACATTTTAGAATGACTGAATTTTAACTAGCTGGTAAAGCATAATCCTTGTGATAATAATTGCAATCTACATAAAAAAATAGTGAATATTGGGTTTTTTAGTTAAAAACAAACAGACAAAAACCCCAAAAAACTTCCTACTCCACTGCATCACAGGAGAGCTCTTTTAAAATCATAAAACAGATCAGTATTGTATTGGAAGAAAGCATCCGAGTTCCCACCAAGGGCTTTATCCCTGTAGGGAGCAGATCTGTCATAACCTTCCCAGGAGGAGACAACTGTAACACAAACCTTGGAAATCTGAGGAAGGGCAGTCCTTGAAGAAACACAATTCTGATGTAAACTAACAGAATTATGATTCTTTCTTATCATCCCAGAATCATTCCAGCTTGTATCTCTGTAAATTGGCCATTTGATTTGAATTCAGTGCCAATTAACAAATGTTTTAACAGACATTCTTTATTAGAAAATAGTTAATTAGCAGTATAGCATTTAGTAGTTTAGCCAAATGGTATTTCTACAGGTGTGTTTGTGCTATTGCTATTCTCAACAGTGTTGCTCAATAGAGTTAAGCATGTAGTGCTGCAAAGAACTAGGCTCTGCTGACTTAAACACTGTAAAACACAGGAAAAGTGGATGTTACCTGCCTCTGGGAAACTTTTGTAGTGTATTTATGTTTTTGTAACATCTTTCTAATATCTCTTAACCACATTCGACAATTCCTTATGAAGGATTAAGTAACTGCAATGGAAGACCTGACTAATACTTCTGGAAAACTACTTAAGTATGAAAAGTATTAACAAAGACTTTTTCTAGGTCTAAGAACTAATTAGAATTTGTTAAGCTCATTATCTCATCATTCCTAAGAGCAGCCTGAGGAGGGAAAATGAACCAAACATCTGTTTTTCTAGGCATCTTAAACTCCTCATCAGTATGGGATCTAAGGCCCAGCTCTATTCATGTGATTTTGGATATTTTCTTCCCATTATTATTGCCCCCTAATGGATTTACATGAACTGCTGCTTTCAGAAACAGTTTTTTCTGGCCTGAAGCAGATAAAGTGGTAGTTATGAAACAATGTCAGCATGCTCCTTGGATTATTTAAACTCCTCTTCCTAAAGAAGCTTAAATTTCCTATATGCCTTTCAGTGCCTGAGCCTGAGTCTTCCTAAACTATTTAAAAAAAAATTTTTTTTTCATTGTGGCCCTAATCCCCAATTCACTGGAAAAACAACTTTATTATCTTAACAGCATTTTGATTATGTATTCATAATTATGTATTTGCATTTACAAAGAGAGAAAGTGTTCACAGAGTCTGGAAAGCAAGATGTATCATTCGGTCTGTTCTTGTAGTGAGCCCAGTCCTATTGACTGAAAGTAGCTCCATTGAATGGTCTGCATCCAGACATCTTTGAACTCCTGCTAGTTATGAACGTGGCCATCATTCAATTTAAAAAGAGCGTTGTAAGAGAATGGACACTTTCAAGGAGCTCAGTTGGGTCTCACGGTGACTTCTGAATTTTCAGTGTAGAGTTTGGCAACTAGAATTATCACAGATTGTAATCAGTGAAGAGCAAGTGTACCATCCAAAGGGTTGGTGTGAGAAGGACATGTTGGACCAAAGAGTCAGACTGCTGCATGTTGAGGAAGTTGGAACATTCTTTGGTTATCGGTCTTCATTTCTGTGTGTTAGCTGAGGTCATCAAGTCTGGAGGTTGCATAAATCACAGTGGTTGGTCCTGGTGGGGTGGAGATACAGTCTTCTAGTCATCTGCAGATGAGAAATGAGGAGTTTGAGAGAGCTGTGAGGTTGCTGACCAGTTTCATAATCTGAGAGCTGATATTTGCTGTAGTATGCTCAGGAGGATGGAAGTTTCTTGAAGTGCTTCCTTCTACCAGCCATTATTATCCTGCTGCCACAGGATGCAGCTACAGCCAGAAGCTCTCTATCCAAACATGTATTTGGAACAAAGATGGAGAAAACAGGCAACAGAACTTTTTTCATTAGGATGCAAACTTCTGCAGACAGTCGAGGCTGTTGAGCGCATGTTGAGTTATTAAACTTACCACTACTCTGTTGGATATTAAACAATGAGGAAGAACAAAGTGAATCAAGACAAGGTGGAACATACTTGAGTCCTGCAGAATGCGTTTGGCAGAAAAAGGACTAGGTTTCTGTTCTTGAGGATAATTGGTCTTTCCTGTAGCTGATTGCAGGCAGGAAGAGAAGTGATAAATAGTATCAAGTGCCACAGGGAATCTAAGCAAAGATACATAAATGCATGCAGCTCTGAACAGGAGAAGGCCACTCAGAAGAGCAGCAAATGCTGCCTTCTCACTATACCCTGACTGTAACAGTGTGCAAGACAACGGCACCTGCTGAAAGACACCAAGGAAAGCATACTTTTAATTTTGAAACAAAGAAATTTAGGAAAATGAGAACACATGGGGTAAATTCTGACTTTGAAAGGTGGAGAGAGAGAGAGGCTGTGAGGAGAGCCCAGCTGACAAGTGGAGGTAATCTAAAATGATGCTGACAGTGATATGACATCATTATTCTGTCAAAACCCATAAAATATTTGTGTCTGCTCTGGTGTCTTCAAGTAAAGTGTTTAAAGTAGGCGTAAAATCATTCCCAGATAATGGGATTTTAATTGGCATTGAAGGGAGCGATCTCTGCTCTTTCAAAAGCCTGATAAAGAGCAGGTGGAAACCAGAGAGGAAGTGGTGTGTGTGGTGTCAGGAATCTGCACCCACATGAACTCATGCCCATAAGAATGGTGCAAAGCACTACTGCGGTAAAAGTTGTTAGCCTGTGTTCTTTCCTGCTGTTATCACAAGAGAGAAACGCAATCATTTTTTTCAAAGTGTTGAGTATGCTCGACTCCCATTGACTTTAACATAAGTTTTAAAGTGCTGAATACCTCATAAGGCTGTTGCCAAAATGTACTGCATTATCTTTTCTTTCTCACACCTTTATTCATTCAAGTCCTCTTGAAACCTCAGATCTTCTCAGAGCTTGTGAGGCATGCTAAGGCAGGAGGCAGCTGCAATGTTCATGTGGGGCCTGCACAGTGTCTCGGGTATTTGGCAGTTATATGATTCAAATTATGCCCTGTACCAGGCAATGTTAATAGAGGGGTTATGGACTCTTTTGATGTGCCCAACACATGCCACCTCTTGTATAAATCTGCTTCTGTTACATGCCAGACACTAGGAATCTGTGATATGTGAGGAGGCAGAATTCCTCACTTGTTCTCTGCGCAGTGGGTATTCTGTGGAAAATGAGAGCTGTGTGTTTGAAACCAGCTAACCAAGCTTCAAATGTGAGCCAAATGAGGCTTCCCTGTAGTTTCACAGCTGTGTCCCTGGTCGCAGCTTTGTGATGCCACCATGATGAACTCTTCTTCATTTGTGTGACCACTAAGAAACAAAAATACAGAAGCTCAGTCGAATTTTACCATGATTGATCATCTTTTATCCACAGGGAATGGTAATGGCTAATTTTAAAAATGAGGAGTTTTTTCAAATTTTTCAATGCATTTTTCAAATTATTACTTACTACCTTAATAATGATTAGCAGCACATTTTCAATTTTGCCTTTCTTCTGGAAGAGAGGATCAAACCTCTGCCTTATATTAAAAGGGAGGTAGAGATTCTAGTGTAAGTGATAATTTAGGGGTGGTGAGAATGTGTGTGGAGGGAGTTGTAGAGTGTGTGTTTGCACACTTGTAATATTTTGTGCTGCAAAATGGGTATATGTATGTGTACAGACACATGCACACACATGCTCTTAGCTAATAGATGCAATTCTGTTCAGACATCTGATATAATTCAGGAGTAGTAATGTCTTTGGAATGATGATGGTGTTATAACTCAATTAAGATGTTTTTAACAAACTGCCTCCAGTGGGCTGCAAACAGCTGCAAAACGCCCACTCAAATCTTTAACAATCACCTCCCTAAATAAAAGCACTATAGTGTATCTGCTCTTTTAATGAATTGGAGAACACAGGAGCAGGCTTTAATTTTCATTCTTTTTGTTCCTTTTCTCCTGCAGACCATCCATGTGGCCATTGTTTGTGCAGGATACAACGCCAGTCGGGATGTTGTCACACTTGTCAAGTCTGTGTTATTTCACAGGTAAAGGTTGCTTTATCTGGTCATGTATTGCATAGTTGATCATGGCTAAGTTACTTGTTATTACATTGATTCTCTTCATAAGCAAATTGCTGTGTTTGTTTGGAAGGAAGGAAGCATAAAATTTATTACTGCCATGAAAGATTTTTACAGTGAATTAGAGGGATCAGAGATTCCCCTGCCACTCTCATTGCATCATGGGAGTGGGAACACTATCTGTCTTACTGCAAAGCATCTGGATGCTCTTGAATGTGGTAGAATAATAATAGTAATAACATTCATTTAGACCATTTCTGGTGTCAGTTTTTGACACAGCTATAGATGATAATTTTAAAGGCATGTGTGCACATACAGTCTGGTTACTTGGCTATCCCAGCTTCTGATTTAGACATGCCATTTTCAGAGTAAAACTGTTACTGATGTCAGTGTTACTTCTTTAAATTCTTTTTTCACAGCCTCTCAAGAAGATTTGCAGTCTGGTTTTAGAATGTGGCGCACAGTTAGATTCCAAAATTGTGAGGTATAAATGTACAATTTAGATAAAATAATCAGTTCCCTTAATAAACAGCAGCTCAAGAAAAAGAGAAATGGTATTAAACTGTGTATATGTGTATATCCCCTTTCCAGTTTTGTCATGGCCCTCAGAGATGTTTTCTGGCAGTGTTGCAAAAAGTTGATTAAAATAGGAAACTGAACAGTCTTCTTGAATCAAGGACAAAAAGACTAATGAAACTGGTGAAGAATAAGAAAGTTCACTTAGGAGGAAGTTTCAATTCAGTGCTTTATATTTGAATGATAATTTTATTCCAGGGATGATTGACTCTTGTCATGCTAATTTAGAACACCATTTATACTTTTACCCATTTTTGGGAAACTTCATAGAAGAGCATACATGCTTGCCCTGTACTAGGTGGAAAGACTCAGTAAATATTGTCTAAAAGATTGGCTAGTATGCAGGTGGATAGAGAAAATTCTCCAAAATATTTGAGCATCTTTCACTATCAATACATAGCCTTTTGCAGGTCTTTGCATAAGTAGCATGCTCATGTTAGATGAGGGCTAGAAGCAGAAAAACAATGCCCAGAGAAGTGCGAAAAAAGGCAAGCAACAGTAAATAACTGTGTCACATTCAGTGCAGAATTTTTCTTAATGTTAAAATCCTGTTAAATTTTAAAACTATCTATTTCCAATTTGATTTCTTAATTATTCAATATTATCTGGCTTTGTATTGCAAGGATACGGTGTTTTGTCTATTTTAATTGTTGTTTCTAAAAGCTTTTTTGCAGATATGTATTTTTGTGTTGAGATGAGTTACCTAGTGGTAAACTTCTCACTGTTTTTCTGTCCTAGTATTTGGATCCATTTTTAGAATGGTCTGATCTGTGTGTTTCCAAATGTTCTATAAATAGTGGGAATCTCATAGCTCTATGTAACTCAAAGAAAGTGTCTTACATAAGCCACTCATCACACAAACTTTGAAATAATTCTGCCATGTAATAGCAGAATTATGTAATTTGGAAATAGATTTCATAAGAAATGTGAAACCAAACCAAAGAGAAATAGCAATGGTATTTCTAAATCTGTTGGATTCTGCCCTTCTAAAGAACATACTTATTGTTAGGCCAGTATTACTGCTCCTCTGGAAAGATTTCTTTTGTTGAGTAGAGGTGATCAAGATTTTATGTAGCTAATCAAACTTTGGTACAACCAGTTACATTCAAGACAACCTGTCTCACTTGTTTGCTGAGAGTATACTTAATAATAAATCAAACTCCATTCCTGCCTAGAACAAGCTTGCAAGTTATCAAATTAGTATCTAGAAAGGGATGCTGCTCTCAAGAGTTTGAGCTTCTTACAGACTTTTCTTCCTTATGTGCTATAAAACATAGGCATTTTAACTATCTGTTGATGTTATGACTGTGTGTGCAGATAGATATGCCTCAGAAACATTCTTTTCCTTGGATCTTTACCTTTGGAGTGGCAATGGTGGAAAAGAATTGAGAATAAACAACAAAAACCCAACAAACCCAGATGGAAACTGATTTAGAACAACCTTCCTTGCATTGGTTGCCATATCCATTGTTATCTTGATGACTAGCCTGCACTTGAAAAATTACGAAGTGTGGAAAGAAGGCCTTTTTCAATTGCTAGGATCTATTGATTTGTAGGAATGGAGACAGGTCATGATACTGCATTAGGAGGAGTGAATTAGGAGAGCTGGATGTGGTTGCTTCACATAGAGAATGCTTCATTACATCACTTGTAAGTGAACCATTTTACTTGAGGTGGGTCATCAGTGAAAACGGGCATGGAGATGTTTCTTACTCTAACCTCTAAATGTTCACCAGGGAATGTATCCTAGATAGCATTGTCCAATAAGACAAGCAGAACAGACATTTGAAGGGCTGATGTTTCCAGTGGAGAAGTTGTTTACTTATTCTATTCTAAAGTTAAGCTACTAGTTCTTAATTTGTAGGATCACTGTAGTCAATATTCATTTGAGTGCTGTGTCCAATTTTGGGCCCCTTACCACAAAAAAAAAAGATGCTGAAGTGGGTCCAGAGAAAGACAACAAAGCTGGTGAAGCGTTTGGAGCACAAGTCTTATGAGGAGTAGCTGAGGAAGGGGGTGTTCAGCTTGGAGAAAAGGAGGCTGTAGGGGAACCTGATTGCTCTCTACAGCTATCTGAAGGGAGCCTGTAGAGAAGTGGGGGTTGGTCTTCTTTCCTGTGTAATAGGTGATAGAAGAAGAGAAAACAGCTTCACGTTGCTCCAGGAGAGATTTAGGCTGGCTATTAGGAAAAATTTCTTCAGTGAAAGAGTTAATAATCATTGGAACAGGCTGCCCAGGGAAGTGTTCCAGGAACAATCCGTGGAGATATTTAAAAGATAGGTAGACTTATACACACATAGGTTAGTTTAGTGATGATTCTGTCAGAGTTAGGCTGGTGGTTGGATGTGATGATCTGAAAGGTTCCTTCCAACATTTGAAATTCTATGATTCTTCCTTAATATATTTAAAGTTTTGCAAGAATAGAATGAATGTGCTTCCGATCCTACTATCAAAGAGTTTGGATTTTTTTCCTTTTTTGAAATTTCTTACCATAAATCTTCAACAAGACCTGATATATGTAGTGTGTGCAGAATTTGCCTCTATAAGAGAGTAGGAGTATATGTTATATAGTTGAAAGATGCTTGTTTAGAAATCCCTATTACTCTGTAGCCAGGCACAGTATGGGTTCTCCTTGGGCAGCTGCAGTACTGCACCTCAGTGCTGCCCTGCAGCATGATGAATTCCATCTTCTGATTAAACAACTTGCCCCTTAAAGCAACTACACTTAATATCCTTGCCTATTCCTAATGAACTTCAGTTGGTGTTTGTTGTAAGAGCACTGATTTCAGAGAATCTGTCTGGAATTCATGGAGTTGTCATGGAATCATAGAATGGTTTGTGTTAGAAGCGATCTCAAAGAACATCTGGTTCCAGCCCCCCTTCTGTGGGCAGGGATGCCTTCCACTAGACTAGGCTGCTCAAAGGTCCAACCAACCTGGCCTTGAACACTTCCAGGAATGGACCCTGGTAGAGTCCCTTCTCTTCTCTCCAGTATACCCCATCTCAGTATTGGAAGCCTGCTTATGAAATCTCCCCATAGCTTTCTCCAGACTGAACAACTCCAACTCTCCCAGCTTGTCTTCGTGGAAGAGGTGTTCACACTCTTTGATCATCTTTGTATCCCTGCTTTGGTCCTATTCCTACTGGTCGATGTCCTCCCTGTTCATGTCACATGCCATGCTTTTATTAGCATTTTTGTCTAGTTTAGTAATTAAAGCCTGTTTTAGCTGACATTTTGATGCACAAAAAAGGTACCTAAGTTCCTTGTTTCTGTAGGGAATCTCTAATGGAAAAATTCTGTGAAAAGGAGACCATTTCACTCTAATTGTCTTCCCCTCATGCATTAACATATTTGTTACACCCCCAGCTTTGAGCTAGAGCACTAGATAGGGAGACAGAAAATAGCGGGGGTGCTGTATCATTAAGACTAAAATCTGCAGGAGTTTCTATAGATGGAGTGTGCTGTCTCTTCTCTCTTGCCTGAATGTACAGCAGATCATGCATATTGAACATTTCAGGTTTCCCTGAGTCTAAAAAAGCGAGTTTCTGATTCTAGTCATAGTATATATATAGAAAGACTTAAGCATACTGCTTGTTAAAACCATTTGAAAAACCATGTCCGTCTTTGGGTTCCAGAGAGTGGCGAGAGGAGGGAGAAAGGGTTGTGTGATTGGTTACAATTCCAAAATGTATTTCACTCCCCATCGACTAGGAGCTTGATTCAAGTTTTGTCTTTAGAAAAATGCATGCTCAAGTCACAAAATTTCAGCAGCTTTTAACACCAAGTTTGACTTAACTGAGTCAGGAGGAGATTCAGCAGAGCTAGGACAGTGCAGAGTTTGCAAACTCTTATAAATATGCATAGGCACTACTGCACAGAGGCTTGTAGAATGAGTACCTTGTCCTAGTCTGCAACTTGCCTGCCTCCCCCTCTTCAGCATATGGTTACTAATTATGACAAATACTGTAAATCCAATGCAAGGGTAAAAAAGCATATTCTTTGAGTCAGTGTAACACAGCCAAGTTCACATCACTGTGTCCTAACTACAACTTAGCTTTACTTTTTCTACAGCAAGAGACTAAACCCTAAAAATTAAAGATATTGGGACAAATGGGCAAAACCGCTTTTGGAAGCAGTGCATACAAGAGCAGTGCAAAAATCACTTGCATTTCTTTTTTAAAACTGCTGCAAATTCCTGTGTCTAATACTCTTCTTGAAAGTTTTTTCAGATATTGTTCCAAGTTACATTGGTAATTTTCATTGCTTTGCTCCATTCCTGAAAATTCTATATCTTAGAAGGCCACAGAAACAAATAATGAGATATAGTATTACATTGCAAAGTTAATTTCTGCCTCTGCTCAGGCAAGTCTTAATTTGAGGGAGAGTGAAAATTGTTTTTAATATATTGCTATCTTCTTCAAAGGCATGCTAAAGATCATGTATCCTTTGGAAACAAAGGAAGGCCAAATTAGCACAATTTATTGCTGGCAGTCAAGTCAACCTGAGAATCTGTGAAGAATCAACTTTGTGCTAGCTGCTACTGACTAATTCTTTCCCCATCTTAGTCCCTTTTTTTTTTTGTGAAGTTGTTGTGATTACTTCTTCCGCAGTACACTTGATCTCTCCTACAGTAGGAGTGGCATGATAATACTGGTGGGATTTTGTAGTAAATAAAACCAGTCTAGAAAGATAGTTTCTAATATCACAGAATCACAGAATGTTAGGGATTGGAAGGGACCTTGAGAACAATCCCCCTGCCAGAGCAAGAACACCTAGATCAGGTTACACAGGAGGGCATCCAGGTGGGTTTTAAATGTCTCCAGAGAAGTAGATCCCACAACTTCTCTGGGCAGTCTGTTCCAGTGTTCTGTCACCCTACAAAGTAGCCTCTTTGCTTTAAGAAGGTAGCTTATAATCTTACATTTAGGCATAAGTCGAGGCATTTTTAGGATTAGAATATGAAACTATTATAGATTCCTGTATGAATAACAAACTGTTTTTTGGAACAAGTAGAATAAGGCAAACCAAATGAAGATCTAAATTAAATAAAAACACATACATGTAATTTCCAGGAAGAGTCACAAGTCAACACTGGCTGGTAATTAAAGCTTATGTAATCTAATGTCTGTATTCCATGGAGACCACTTTGCCTTAATGGAGTTAATTTGAGAATTTAAAACTGCTGTCAGTGTTTCCAACTTTTCTAACATGTCAGTCTATTTTATGTGAGATTCCTGTGGCAAAAACAATAAGGCGTGGACTGGTTTCTCTGATCTTTATAGTCACATCAATAATGCACACTTCTTTTTTTTTTTGTATTTTCTAGTTGTCCTAGTTGTGGAGGTATAACAGCAAAAGCAATGTTTAAAAAAATATGCCCATGAAATCTCTTCCCATTTCCCAAAGTGCTTCTAAAAATTACCACAAAACAAGAAGATCCATGAATGCAGCAGCTATCTCTACAATAGTTTAAAAAAGCACTTTAATCAATACAGATTTTTCATATCCCTTTATACTGAGTAATGATTTTCCCATTAAAATTCTCCATGTATTTGAGAGGTATTGTCATATGGGCATTAGGAAAAAAAAAAATCCCAAACTGCCCTTTATAATTTGTTTGAAGGTCTTGTAACCATTTGTTACTGATATAAAAGGTAGTAGCTTGTTGTGCTTCTTTTAATAAAGCATAGGTTTTGGAAGTAAACCTCTTGGGCTACTGACCTTTTTATATTCTTGCAAAACAAAATTCCTCTGTTGCAGAGTGAGAGCTTTGCAACTAAGCAGATGATTTTTGAATTGCTAACAATTGAGCTATGGAGTAACACATAACAGAAGAGTGAGTCTGGGTTTGCTACTCCCTTTTGCAGTTGTAGATTTTTGTATTTTGCTCCATGGCTATTTGAAAAGAATGGGAGACAAGTGCTTGAGCAAGCAGATCAAAAGTGATGAAGAAATGTTGTGAAATGTGAAAACAAGACATTGTGATAAATATTATATACAGAAAAGTGTACTTCAGAACAGGGTCTTAAATTCATAACTTTTAAAATTTTTGACTTCTTTTCATTTTACTACTTTGACAGGACCTCAGCAATTCTGAAAATGAGACCATTCATTTAAGCTCCTATATTTAGGCCTAAAAGCCTACATTTAAGCATCCATGCTTAAAAATCTTGACCAGAAGCTCTTTTCATTCCTGTCTGAGGGAAGCATTTTAGGAAAGTATATGTCTGGTTTACTTTGTCAGGTAGTATTCTGATCTTAAGAGAAGTGGAAATAATTTGATACATGGAAATTTGCGGGTTTCTAAATAAAGTGGTAAAACCTTGAGTTTCTACTTGATGGTACATACCCATATTTTGAAGTGGCATTCTTCTGCATCAAGACATAACCAGATCAGCATTTTCCATGTAGAAGTGTGGAGAGTTGTAGTTGGTAAAAATTCAGATCTTCAAAATCTTTGATACAAATGAGATTAAATATTTCTGGACCTTGGGAGAGATTCTCTGGCTGTTTCAATACCTGCTTCTATAATGGGGAATCTGGAAGACCTGAGGCTAAGAGTTCAAAGGCTGTCTGCTCTGAAAATTGAAACACTAGAAACCTTGACTTCCTAACACTTGAATTCACATGAATACTGGGAATTTAAACAAACCTGTTAATTTTGTAAAAGAAATTTATAAAATTTTTCATATATTGTTCTATATTATTTTGTAGTTGCAAATAATAATGTGGCCATTTACAGTATAGTGCTTACTAGCAGTACACGATATAACCAACTTAACCTGGGGAGGGTTTTTTGCACTGTTGATGTGCCTGATGGAAAATGAGTTATATGGGATAACATGCACATTAAAGATGACACACAGCTGTTCATTAGAGAAATTAAAGTCAAATGAAGTCCACTTCACCTTTGGAGTGAGAGGTTTGTGTTTGTCATCACTTTTACTGAGGCTTGATTCCAAGTTCCCTTCAACCCAAGAAAAATGGCTTGCATTGAAGACCTGAGACACAGGAAACTGGAAAAAACCTATTGAATCATCTCATTAACTCCCTTGCTACCACAGGAAACCACAGCATTGAATTCCTTTTCATGAATCAATCTACCTTCACCCCAGAAAGAGGTTGTATTTTTTCTTTAACCAGATCATCGTAGTATCGTGGCATTCAACTTCCACTAGCAAACTTCGGTGTCTTCATCTGGTCATTCAAAGACCATGCTATCCTTCCTTGTTGCCTAGGAGAGGGATTCTCAAGCTTCCCTCTGGAAGACTTGAGTATCTCCCCCAGTCTTTCCCAAACTTTTTAAACTGTAGCTGCTAACTGCCTGTGGAGGCTAGCTATGTCCTAACATTGTGGGAGGAATGCAGTTTAATTTCAGTTTTATCAACCTTGTTATTCCCAAATGGCTTTGTCCTGAAAGCAGACCACTCACTTCAAATGGTACAACAAAACATCTCAATCTAATGACATGCAGCTTACATGTCACAATATCCATCACAGTATCCTGATTGTTACCTCTAATTCTTGCAGCCGGTGATTGAGTCATGTTGGCAAATAATGACATCTCTTTCTCATATCTGTTGAAAAAGATTTTTCATCTTCCTGAATCTCTTCTGTATGTTTTACAGTAGATAGTGATTGATCTTTAACCTTATGAACTTGTTTCATAAACACTTTAAAAACTATTAATATCTTTCAGGCATTGCATATATTGCAGACACTGGAAGAAGCAAAAGATGTCATCTCTTTGTGTACTAGTATTAGCACCTTCAGAAGATCTTCAAGGTTTGAGTCTGTGCTCTATTGGCTTCTAGTACCATGTTAAACTTCTTGGTTCAGATAACTGAAATCTTATCTGAAGTAAAATGTTCTGTGACTGAGGCACATTCAGTTGAAAAAGTCAGTGGGTCACTATTCTGTTATGGGGATATATTTTTTCTAAGTGATAATCTACTATTTTGCTTCTGACACATACTTTCCTTCCATCTGAATTTTTACCATGAGGCTAACACTTGAAAGAGATTTCTGTGTAGGAGTACAACTACTCCTTTTTTCTTTTTCCCAGTAGGAGCAGAACTAAAGAAAATGTCACCCACTTGTTCCCATTTAAGTTTCATACACTTTGGGTCATTCAGATAAGTACAAGCTGCTGCTGAACATCTGAGTGTCTTTGTATTGTATTTTTTCCTTTCAACTAGCGTGTTTCATCTTCAAAAATTTTATATCAATTCCATTTAACTAAATGATAGTTTGAAAGATGTATCTTTCTTGCTTTTAACTGATTTTTTTACTCTTCTTATTCTACTTCGCAATATTGAGGCAAATCACCCTGAAAAGAAGGAGAGTAAATTACTAAAAAACACCAACTGGGAAATAGTCCTACCAGATACCAGACAGCCCCTTATAAGCAGAGGGACCTGTGTGGAATTATGTATGTTGACATTTAACACTTATCTGTCTTGAAGTGTTGCTTTGGCTATAAAGCCACTGGTGGTGTACTGTGTTTCTGTTTGCCTCTTCCCTGCTAATGAAATGCATTTTCTTATCACTGCTATTTCCCATTTTTTTTCTTGGCAAGGTGCCTGCTTATTGTGGAATCTGCATGAGCCAGGATATCCTCATCTCTCCTGCTGGGTTACTGAAACAGATATAATTGCTGTGCTCCTTTTAGCGTGGTAATGGAACACGCAGAAGCTGGCAGTCTGTGCCTTTCCCTCTCCTCACTTCAGGGCGAACTGGAGACTGAAATACCTTTGCCTTTTGGAAAGTATGCTGTGGCTTGGTGTTTTGAGTGTTGGTAAATGCAGATCAGCTGTAGGTTTATTCTGCCATCACAGTTATCTCACGCATAAAGCTTCTAAGGAAACAGTTTGATCCTTGAAGCCAATACTAGAGCTTCACTGGCATCCTTGGGTGCAGTATTTCTTACACTGCAAAATTAAGCTGTACTCTGCTTCTCACAGCCATCTCCTGTTTCTGCTGAGAGGTGTGTTATGGTACTATTTTTACTGGTTTGTGGACTTTGTTCAGTGTTAGAGTATTACTCATCAAAGCAAAAAGTGTAGCATTAAAGAAAAAGGCAAGCACTGTTCATTGATGCCCAAAGTGGTGAAAGAAGTAACTTTAATCTTTTGAGCTAAGGCCAAAAGAGTAATGGAAGTACATCAGCCTGAACAAATTTTCTCACTTCTTGATCACACAGCAGAATGTAGTAGCATCAGTCATCTAGACTTTACTGGTATCTAAAACTAAAAGCTCCTCATTTTCAATGAAAAATGTCTGTTAACAAGCACATCCATTTTACCTTTATAAATTTCACGGAAATGAGAGTCCACTATTCCACTCCAGGAATCAAAGAAAGGTGAGATAATGCTTAAATCTTAATGAATCATCTGTCTTCTTAGTGGCTTTTTCAAGGTCTGGCCTCCTCTGCTGACACGGAAAGTTGCTAACCTAGGATTAAAAACGGAAGACTGCAAATCATTCTTGCTTCCACTGATAGGTATTCATACTCCTACCACAGAGGTTGAGTAAAGATCAGACATTTTTGCTTCTTGTCCCTCAAAGAGAGAAGCAAGTTTAAGAAATTTAAATATGGGGTCTTTGGAGTGTCCAAGTTCACATTACTATATAACTTAGTACAGAGTACTATATATATCTTACTATATCCATACACTTTCTCCAGTTGTACCCTTTTGGTGATACCTTGTCTTGAAGCTTTTTGTTTAGCCTATTAAGTCCTATAACTACACTGGTGAACATAAATCTTGTGTTTTGAAGTATATTTCTCTTCCTGCTTTTCTTCAACCCTGCATCCCTCTTGGGAACAAGGATGTGGGGAGATTTACAGTTTCCATTCTAATCACTAGCCAGTAGCTAGAAGGCACTCATCTGAAACATGATTTTTGGTTCTCATAGGACAGCTGTTGATACCTCTAGTTTACTTTGTAGAAAAGATGTGTGTAAATTCAATGGAATTTCACTTTGTTTAGACAACTGGTTTTTAACCTTCCTTTCCACTCCCACATCTCCACAGACAATTGCTCTTACCACAGAGATATATTACCAGGATGACCTAAAAACTAAGCAATCACTTTCACAACTCAAGTCCTCAGAGGGGGACTAACATGGCCTTCAAGCAACCAGTAGAAGGAACTAGACCCTTAGCTGTTACAAGTAATTACGTTCCACTGAATTCAGAGGAACTATATTTATTTACAACTACCCCAAAACTGAACAAGTATTTCTATTATCGTCATGTTTATTCAAATTGTATGTGTCTCAGCATTTCAGCCACAGAGCAAGACTCCACCAAACATGCTGTAGACATTAAGACCTTATACACAGCTAAAGCTTTAAGAGTTCGGATAATGTCCTTATACAACAGGAATTAGAACTTTGACTTAATTTATTCCTCTCTGTTCTCATACCAGGCGAAATCCACTCCACTTTCACCTCATCGCAGATGCAATTGCCAAACAGATCCTAGCAACTCTGTTCCAGACATGGATGGTCCCTGCTGTGCACATAGACTTCTATGATGCAGATGAACTCAAGGTAAAGACAAACACAAATGTCACTCATACATTTCGGGTTTCATGTCATCCCCTTTTTATTCATCTCTTGGGATTGGTGACTTGCAGGGGAACTACTGACTAAAATATTCATCCTGACTAAAAGTGATTCTAACCCACGTGTTGTAACTCCAGTTACTCCTAACTAGAAGATACTAAATGGCTAAAATCAGTGCAGTTTCACCAACAATGCAATATGTTGTTTAGCAGCTTAGAATTTTACCTATATCAAGAGGATTATTGGTTGCTCAGGGTGAATTGCATCTGATCACATTATGTTTTGCTATGGTTGCTTCTTTCTAGCAGTGATGATGAAACCTTAAATTATCTTAATTGAGGCTTATCCTCAGTAAGTTCAAGTCTGCTACTCCTTAAACATGGGTATGTAACACTGTAAATACATATATTCAGAAGAGATACTAATACTACATTTTGAAATAACAACCTTTTTCAACTGGATGCTCTTTCAAAAGTACTGAATATGAATAGAGGAGAGTTCCAAGGAAGGTCTCCCTTCTGTTCTTTATAACTTTATAATAAGGAGGAGGTTTGTTCTTGTAAATCTTGTTTGTGTGTATACTGCATGTGCTTTTCTGCAAATGGTAGGATTTTACAGTGCTTAATTAGCCTGTCAGCTGGGCAAGGCAGACTTCGTAGGATTTTCCTTCTGTTTACTGGGATATGGTCCAATCTAGTTAAGCAAATTATAACCAAGAGAGGTTACTTGGTGATCCCTGACTTGCTGATTTACAGGCATAACACTTGCAGATATGAGGCTACATAGAACAGTTTGGTTTTGTCCCTCCATGTTCACTCACCTTTAATTTTAATATGACTGATAACCTCAAGCACATGGTACTGTCTTTCATATAACAGCAGCTTTAGATTGGTAAGCAGTTTCTTACTGGATACAAGTACTGATGTATAAATAAAACTTACCAGGCCAGCCACTCTTGCTCAGAACTCATATCAAGATTTTGCTGGTCAAAAAACCAGTATTGAGTAGTACTCAGCATAGGTGAATGTGACAGATGCTGCCAAAGAGCAGCAGAGAGCTGCAAATATGAATGAAATTCTGTTTTAGCAAAGAAGACAAAGAAGCTGTTTACAGGCAGTTGCCAGAGCACATCAAATGTGTTTCCTACAGAGCCTCTAGAGAAGATTTAATGATTACTTTGGGTTCATGTGCTTCACCTGTATTCTTGGGAGCTATATTACGCTACACAGTCTTACAAAAACATAGATCTGATGCTGGAATATTTACGAGAAGGCCAGCCTTTCTCTGAAGTGATCTATTAGTGTTATATTATATACTATGTTTCAATTTTAATGACTTTCTGTAGCTCTTACTTAAACTTGTACTCAATACCAATTGCTGATATTTAAAAGCTTTTAAGCTGAGCAATAGCTTGAGAATTTTCTGCTTAGCTTCTGGATTCCATTCACCAATGTTTCATTGTTTCAGAACACATTTTAGATGCTGCAGAAAATGTTTCTGGATAAGTATAAGTTTTCAGCTTCTTTCTTCTAATGCATCTGGACCTGGCATGTTACCTTAATCCTTTAAGTCCTGTGAAAAATCCTGCTCCTTCTCCTGCTTCCGCTCCAAAGGTGGAAGGGAGCACATAATGCTAGATTTTCCATAAATAATGTGGATGAATTTTTGCTTTCAAGTAGCTATTTAAAATTCTATCTGCACTTTCCACAATGGTATTTTAGTAGGAAGAATTTCAAAACAAAAGTACTTGTCAATGTTTCTTAATATGTAGTTCTTAAAATACATACTCTTTTTCTTTGAGCTAGAATAACCAGTGTCCTGAATGAAAGTGCAGAAAATACAGCTCTGCAGTACATGTTTTCTTTCATGTTTCTGAGGAGAACTGGATACTTGCAGAAAGAGCACACAATTTACCACTGGTTATCCCAGAATTTCTTGAGCCAGCAGATCAACGTATCTGCTTTATCTGTTGCTGTGATTTAAGCATGACAGATGTTCCTTTGAATTTTGGAGAAGATTTAATTTTGCAAGGTGATACAACTGCTTATATTCATCCATCATCAAAAAAGCCTACATTGATTCTCTCACTGGGTGTGGGTGCTGCCGTACTAAAACCAGCCTGCCTGGAAGAGGGGTAGAACATTGGAAAAAATGATCAGGGAGAAATCTGTCTCTGCTTGAGGCATATGATGACAAAGAGGCAGAAGAGTAGAAGGCTTGGCTGTGGAGCTGAGCTGAGATAACATTTCTAGAAAAAGGGTCAGGCACTGTTGAGATAGGACTTTGCAGAATGTATTAATTTTAATCATCTATTTTGATGATTGTAACAGCCGGTTGTATTAAAATGCTTGTAACCTCCCCCGACAGAACTTGGCCTGAATCCTCATTGCATTGCAAATAACCACAAAGGAGATTAAAAGCTCTCCCTCAACTTCAAACCTGTTCAGACTGTGAATTGTGCTGCTAGTGCCACGCTCTCCCATTAACTGAACTTGTTATATTCCGTTAGTAATCAGCAATAAGCATCCTTGAAGTGTGAGCAGCTAATAATGGTGCCAGTAATTGAGCCATTCCATAGCTGCAAATTTCAGTGGTCACATATGGCTGTGACTACAAACTGGAAAGTTACTTGCCAATGTAGATTCACATTATGTGATCACATTAACCATGTTATTCAACAGTGGTCCTAATGCAGTAAATGTAGCTATTACAACAATGGATCCAACAAAATAACTGGAAACTGCAAATTGTCTTCATTGAACACTAAATAAAAGAAAAAAACATAACCTGTGAAAACATTGATCTGAAGTTCCTTTCAAATATCAGGCTGCACAATACTGTGCTTTTTTCAGTTCAGTCCTACATGAATAAACTCCAGATCTAATTGCTGAAGGTGTGCGACACAAGCACTCAGCTCCTGCACTTCATTATTCAACATGGAATCTTACGTCAGCTCACTTATAAGGAAGTGTAGATGTTAAACTCATTGTGATCTGCATTGGCCCAGAGCAGAAGGAGCAGCTGATAAAAGAGCACTTACCTGTGATGTGTGGAATACAGATAAGGCAAGCTTGTTTTCCCAGATGTTGCCCGACAGAGTGCTGACAACATCAGGTGAACTGCAGGAAGCAGAAAGTAGAAGGAGATCTTCTGCTCTGCTGCATGTGAATCTTGATGGCTCAGATAAACATAGTCTCAACATCAGTGCTAAAGCAGAAGAGCTGCAGCAAACGTGCTGCAATTGTTCTGTAAACTTTAAGGTAGAGATGGTGAACAGTTTTTGGAAAAGGTGAGAATGTGTCCTGAAAGTGAAGTGTGGAAAGCTTCATATTTTGCTGCCTGTCTGGACAGTACTGCAGCTTTTGCTGTTCTTTGAAATGATAGACCACAAATCTCACTGTTAGCGCTGCCTTAGGTGATTTTGTATCTGAAATGTTGATGTAGTCTGCACATTCAGTCAAAAACCAAGCTAGCATAATGTGTGTCATATATATTACTTAACTTTAGGCATTTATTTAAGCAAGAGATGAGTCACTCCTTAACCACTTCCATCTGAACTGTGGAGGCAGTTCATTGGGTCAGACATTGACATAATTTAGTCAGATAGATGGACCAGGGCTGAGATTTAAGAGGGAAAATCAAGTTCAAGTCTTTAATTGTAATTGTAGTGTAGTTGAGTCTCAGGGCTTTGCCTGTGAATGTTTTGAATGCGCTTAATTTACTAATTCCCCAGGTGGTCCTGAAACTCCCAGGCAAGTCATCTGCGTAGATGAGGAAAAGGGCTTTTTTAGCAGACCAAGTTGGTTTTAGCAGACCAAATTGAAACTAAGTGATTGAGTGTACTGCTGGCCATCTGCACAAGAAGTATTTGACAGATTGTTACAGGAGCTCTCACAGTGTGAATCTTAGTCAGTTCTTGAGATTTCCTAGGTAGCCCCTGCTGTGCCCAGACGAATTTGTATGGTTAAATGTGTTGATTAACATCCAGGTTGGAGAATCTGGTTGCCCCAGAAATTTCCAGATCCTGCTGCAAAATTAAAAAGTTGTGCAAGGATAAGACAATCAATAGAAATCTTCCTACATGTGAAGAAATTATCAAGTAGTCTTTATTACTGCTTAAGATTATTATTAATATACAAGAAATGATTTGTATATAGGTTAAAGTAATCTATAATGATGTCCTGCAGTGGTCATGTAGGACACCAGGCTAGATGGATTATAACAATAGGACAGAACCATGTTTTAGGGAGTCCCATCCAATCCAGCTAAGATTCTTCTGCGCTTTGTAACGATCTGTCCAACAAATGACACCGAAAGCAAATTAAATGCCATGTTTTTGGGTTTATTTTTGCCACCAGTGGGAGCATTTCCAATGAATGGACATGTTGATGGAGCTGTACGTGTCATATGTTCCTGTGTATCAATTCTGGAACTTTGTTCAAAAAAATACTTCCAACAGAACTGCAGATGTTACCAGCTGAATGTGGGAGGGATGGAGCTGAAAAATATTTGGGAAGATTTAAAATTGTGTTTGATGATCAGGTTATTTGCGTAGTGTTAGTCACATTAGCTATGGAGGGTAATAGTGATGGCAATGTGGATAAACCCCTGAATACCAAAACTGGCCAACATTTTCCTGCATTCCACCATGTTCCTGGTTAAGCAGCTCCACTGAATGTTGCAGAAGTAGCCATCCATAACAGTTTATTTTCCCTGGATGATTGACTGGCTACTATAATGGATTATCAGAGTTACACTTTATTTGCATTGCATTGCATACAGATTATGTATTGTTCAAGGGCAGTGCATGATTATTTGTCATTTAGTTCATTATATGCCTCAGAGGCAGACACAGAAAGTTATAAATCCAACATACATTACTTTCCTTCCTTTCTTTTCCATTTCATATTCAAGATCTAATGGCTATTAATGCAATACAGGATGTGAAACCAAGCATCTGTTTATGTTTACATTCATTAATGCTGTGGTTTTAAATTCAATTGTTTCTACAGCATGTTGATTTTGGTCAAATACTGTCACGTGTTACAGTGGGCTCCTGCATATCACCAGCCATTTATCATTCTATAAACTGTCCTAGGACACACATTAATGAAATAATATGCAATCCTCCCTGCCCTTTCCATTTCTCTTTCAGAGACTGATTATTTTTTTTAATGCAAATGTAAGATTTGGAAAACCAAAGTCTAGAATTGAAATATTGCACACATTTTCTTAACCTGCATGACTTAGTTTTAGACTTGAATTCCCACATTGCAATTGGAATTTTTGTGTATCTGCTAATGAACATGTTGAACACTAGAGACATAAAGTTTGATGTGATAAAATGTGCTTGTGGTTGGAACACAATGCTACCATGTTAATAGCAGAGTCTTTATCTGTGGTTTTCAGTACAGATGACTGGACATAGTCAAGTTTTGTAAGCATAGATGTTTTCCTTCAGACTACTTGGGAGGAAATGAGTATCCACCAAGAAACAGATAGCAATTCAAACTCCTTAGCACAGTGGAAACTTTATGAAGTGGTCAGAATCTGTCCATGTAGAATGAGGAGCCTAAATAGTACTTCCTCTTCCCTCCTGGTCCTTCTTCTGCACAATAGAAGTCATGCAACATTACAAATTAAAAAGGGATATGATTCCCATTATTATTCAGGACCAGAATATGAAAAAGGGAGTTTTGTGTATAATTATACTGGGGTTGAATTCTAACTATTCAAAACAGGCAATGATGAAAGAAGTGCAGTAGAAATCGGTGAGGCAGGTCAGAAATTGGTCATTTGCTTTCATGAACAGCCTAACCACTTTGTGGAGGGAGGAAAGATACCAAAGGGGGAATAGCATTTTGCAGATTTGTATCTAATTTCTCCTTAGATTTCAAATGTTGTCAGTTAATTTAAGATTTGGAATAGTAAAAATTTGTTATACTGGGGTAAAGCCCAGTGTGATGCAAGAAAGTGGAATGATTCCGGGGTCTCTTTCAAGGGTCTTAGACTGCCTACGATGTTACATTGTACACCGTTTCTACTACTCATTTGGCTATTTCAAAATAAAGCCCTTATGCTTCTCCTCTGTTACTGGTGATTTTGGAAGCATTGGATTTCTTTATTGATTTTATAACTTTTCTCCGAGTGAAGCTCCACTTTTTCCTTGATGTTAGGGATGAGCAGTGCAGTTTTTTGTAACAGGTATGAAGTAGATTAATAGGGAGCCAGCTCTCTTCCACTGCCATCGTCCACATTTGTATCATAGTAGCTCACTGTCACATTTCAATACCAGGATTCCTACCTGGCATTCAGTTTCTTAAACATCATTCTTATTGCAGCAACATGTGCTGTACCTCCAGGGCAGGTTATTTTACCAAACAATGAGAAAAAGATGAATTACTGCACATGAGAATTTCCAGAAATTACTCAGTTTGACAAAAACTATCCAGTGTCCCCTGGAAAAAAAGAAGTTAAAAACATGCAGTGGCTCAAACTGACTGCTGGAACTATTGTTTATGCTATTTATGGCCATTACAGAATCACAGAATGAAAGGGTTGGAAGGGATATCTAAAGGTATAAAGCCCCTTCTAGAGCAGGATTACCTAAACCCAGGTTGTGCAATAGTATGTTCAGGCAGGATGGAGACTCCAGCACCACTCAGGGCAGCTTGTTCCAGTGCTCTGCCGCTCTCAAAGTTACCAGATTCCTCCTGATGTTTAGGTGGAATTTTCTACATTCAAGTTTCGAGTTCATTACCTCTTGCTCCGTTGCTGGGCTCCACTGAAAAAAGACTGACCCCATCCTTCTCACTTCCATCCCTTGTGTATTTGTAAGCACAGAGAAGGCACCCCTTCAGCCTTCTTCCAGACAAAAAATACCCAAGCCCCTCAGCCTGTCTTCATAAGAAAGATCTTTGTGGCTCTTTGCTGTACCTTCCCCAGTCGTTCCCTGTTCTTCTTGAACTGAACACAATACAGGCTCACCAGGGCTGAGTAGAGGGGAATGATAACCTCTCTCCACCTGCTGGGCACACTGTTCTTGATGCACCCTAGGATGCCATTGGCCATCTTGACCACAGGATCACATTACTAGCTTGTGGTCGTTCTGTTTTCCATCAAGACTTCCAGGGCTTTTTCCACAGGTTAGCAATTTGTAGTGGTGCAGGGGTTATTCCTTCCCAGGTGCAATGCCCTACACTTGCCCTTGCTGAATTTAATGAGATTTCTCCCTGTCAAGGTCTCACTGTATGGTGGCACATATAGTGTGGCTTTTGGGTGTGTCAGCCACGCTTCCCTGTTTTGTATTGTCAGCAGATTTGCTAAGGGTACTCTCTGTCCCTTCGTCCAGGTCATTGATGAATATATTAAACAGGACTGGACCACTGGTACTGACTCCTGCGTAACCCCATTTGTTACCAACTACCAATTAGACTCTATGACCTTAATCATGACCCACTGAGGTATGTCTTTCAGTCAGATTTCAATCCACCCCACTGTCCATTAATTTACCTCACACTTCCTAAGCTAACCCCCACAGATGTGGTAGAAGACTGTGTCAAAACCATTGCTCAAGTCAACATCCACTACCCTTATCCATTCAGCCAGTTGTAGAAGAATATTATATCATTGTAGTAGACTATTAAATTCATCAGACTTGATTTCCCCTTGGTAAATCCATGTTGACTACCTCTAATAGCTTTCTTTTCCTCCATGTGCTTTAAGGTGATGCCAAGGGTGGAGGTGAGGCTGACAGGTCTTATTTCTTGCCTGTTTTGAAGATGAGGGTGATACAGATTTTCCTCTAGTATTTCAGCACTTTGCCTGTTTTCCAGGACCTTTAGAAAATAATGGAGAGCAGCTCAGCAATGACTTCTGTCAGCTCTCTTGGGTGCATCCCACCAGGAGCCATGGAGCAACTGCGTGCTCAGAATTTTATCATCTTTTTGAGAGAAATTAAAGCATTTTACTGTCTTAACCTTGAACATACAGACTTTATCACATTGATCTGCATAAGCAATATAGTATATGTATCCTCTCTACCTGCTGGGAAGAATTAATGTTCATTCTGTGTTGCATCCCAGTTTCTCGGTACTAAGAATTAAGAAGATGGGAAGACATGTAATGACTATGGTTGTAGGTCTTAATGGCATTTCACTTGCTTGTAAGGGTACCTCCCTGTCATAGGACATTCAAATTTTGATTAAAAAAAAGCTGTGACTCTTCAAGGCATTCCTATTCAGGATTGATATTGATGTGAGCATCTTAAAAAATGTTTCAAGATTTTTTCTTTTGGATTTTCAATGAACTGAAGTGTATGATTGCTAAGCTGAAAAAGATAGCAGGCTAGAAGAAGTCCAGGAGTAGGGAAGTTGTTAGAATCCATCATTTGTGAAGTACTTGGCATTGGCTTCATTCTGAGAAACAACTAAAATTCAAGGTAGCATTGTGTTCATATATGAGCTCCTTCCCACAGAGCAGTGCAGCAAGTGGCGTAGGCATAAAGTAATGTAGAAGGACTAGGGGTGAAATGGTCATTATTGTGGTGAAGAAAGATACTCATCTTGCTTGGGCACACCTCTATATCTGTCCCTTTTTCACAGCACTTTTTACAAGTCAGGCTGTGCCTCTGATGTAGCATGAGCACACACTGAAATGAAGTCATGCTTCTCATAGGTCTTCTGAAACCATCTCAGCCAGGGTGAGAGCATGTGACTGATCAGGAGTATGAGTAGCTTCTACAAAGGGGAGATATTTAATAAGGTTAGTAATTTGAATGCTACTAATGCCTCTTTTTAATCAACTTGATATGAGAATGTTTGAATTTCTAAGTAGTGAAATTTAATTTGTGTTAGTGGACATGCCTCTTCTCAGTTTAAAGTTACTAAATCTTCCAAAAGTTTCATTTTTTGAGGGTAAGATAATAGTGTATCTGTCTCACCTTTTCAACAGCAAGGATGAAAACTCAGCAGTGTTTTGATCCCTTGATAATTTGCCCATATACTGTTCCATTATTTCAGGTTTGACACCTTTCATGGTCAAATGGTTTCACAGTTTTTAGCTGATACAGTTGAAAGACTTTATAAAATAGTTCCAGCTCTATTGATCGGCCATTTAAAATGTTTGTTCACTTGTCTTTCTGACTGCATATTTTTACCTTGTGGTCATTAGGATAAAACTATAAGATTGCATGGAATTAGAGTGACAATAATGGCCATTCCTCTCACATGAAAAGCTTCAAGAAATGTAAGAGGTGGATACGTGCTACATGGACACTTCCTTTAAACATTAGTCATACAAATTCACTGTTATTTGAAGTACTTGATCAATATTTAAATAGGATCTAGGTAAGAAGCTAGACTGGCATCAGGAACATCAAGCTCAATTTTTCTTGCTTCATAGGAGCCTGGATGTCACAGTAATCTCTTTATTTTCTTCAGATTGTTTCTATAATTTGTGCTGCATTGTTTGAGAAACATCTTTTCTCTTTCTAGCACCAAAAAAACCCCTTGAATACTCGCTCAACCCCAGTGGATTCAGTGTTTTTTATACAAGGTTATTGTTAGTATTGCTTGTCAGTAATTGTAATATATTCTAACCTTTATTATTTTTTTTATCCCAGATATATTCTTGGAGTTTTGATAAAACTCCAGGAGTTTTGATCTGTTATAATAATTACCATTGGAGAAAAGAACACTGCTTCACATAAATTTTCATCTCTTGAAGAAAATAATCACAACAGAAGAAGTTTTCACTTACATGGCCTACATACCTGCAGAATAGATGATTATTTGTTTTCCTGCAAGTTCTTTCCCTTTGATGAAAAAAGGAAAACTAATATTTGGGGTATATGCCATTTATTGTAGCAGTTGAATGTGAGTTCCACCCACAAATGGCCTCTTTCTTGGTGCAGCACTTTCAGCTATTCTTGCTCTGAAGGTAGAAACAGTAAAGTTTTCAGTCTGGAGAGAGATGATTTTACTGGTGAGATGTCTGGTAGTAAACAGCAATTGCCTTCCAAATGGAAAAAGAGGTTTTTTTGTCTTGTCTGTATTTGCTATGTTTTGACTTCATATTAGGATGTCAGAGGCCTGGTGGAAGCTGCATTCCCACATCCTTTCCACAGATCATCATCTTCTGCAACTCTGTTGTACTGAAGTTAATTCTGTTCTGTTTTGTTCTGGATAGAAACAAGACTAGATCTTTCAGTCTGAGAAGGGTAAGATGTCCATCCTGAACAACTGTGGGTTTTGCTTGGGTATATTTTTTCACATGACAATGAATATTTTAAACCTGCATTCCCTTGCCAGGCATTATTTGGTTAGTAGTAGCCACTGGAAGTATTCTACTTTCTTTCAAGATCCTTAAAAAAAGGAGTTTTGAACATAATCCAGTGGGGAAAAAAATCCCACTTCATACAAATTTTGTTGCTGAGATGAGGTATTGTCTATTCAACATAATGTTTTTATACAGCAGAAGATGTTGCTTTTTATTCTGGACAGTGTTTCTTGATGACACCTGTTTAATATCCTGACATTGTGCAATATACAGATTGGATGTCTCTGGACTTTGACCCGAAGAGCTACATGGAAATTTGTCAGAACATACAGTAGCTGCAACTATTGTGCATGTATTTGCATAGTTACTAAAATGAAAAAGCAGGTGAAAGCAATATTTTAATGGATTTGTATCTTCCCTGATGGATTAGTATAAAGAGCTTGTTGATTGAGTTCACTAGCAATTGTGGCATGCAGTTGATCTTTCTTATCTCTCCATACAGATGAAGTGAAAAGGGCAACCATCGGTTGCTTTTGACCACTGGCCAAATTCTAGCTAGATCTACATGTCAGTCTGCTTTCAACACAAAGCTCTGGCTTCCTGCCATTTTGTTTAGTCCAGCTTGTGTACTTCTTTTCACTTACTGACAGAAATTTAAAAAAAGGCTTTACCTTCTATTTATGGAAGTCTTGCACTTTTGCCTCTGCTGTAAAGGTAGGTCTGGGAGGCTGATCTTTGGTTTATTCTTATTGATCTCTCTGAGAATGCTCTGACTTTTGTAGGCATGCTATCCTTGACAGCCACACTGAAAACCAGCTGGCATTGAGGCCAAAAGACTTAAAGGAAAAAGAACCAGCATGAGTTCATGAGGCTGGCCAGACTTTTCCCTCTTGCGGTTTCATCTTGCACAAATGAACAGCAAAAACAAGAAAGGGCATTAAAAATTTTGGAGAACCTAAGAAACAGTGGAGAAAATGAAGAAGGTCTCAGATGAGAATAAAGAAATTAACTCAGACTGAAATAGAAACTTTGACGATTTGACTTTGGTGGGGCTGAGGCAGGAGGAAGAAATGGAAACCTTGTGATGGAAAGCCAGTGGAAAGCTTAATGTGTGGCAGACAATCTTCTAGATCTTAGGGGTTGGATTAGTATTTGGTTATTTCTTTTCTGGAGAAGCTATATAGCTCAATATACTATTATCTGAATAGCAGAAGATAAAAAATAAAATAAACTATGTAACTGTGTGCAGTTCTATCCATATAAAGCATGTTGGTTCCAGTCATGGTACCTTGGCACTTTCAGTTAATTTTGTTATCAAGGAAGTTGTTTTGAGGAAGCATTCTTAAGTTTTTCCCACTTGTCTGCCCTTTGTGTATGTGTGTGTATTAGTGAGAGATTTAGACAGAAAAAATGTTTAAAAAATGCATGAGCTTCAGTCAGACTATGTTACAGACTTTGCTACAGAGATGAGAATTAATTTGCAGTTATTCTCCTTTGCTATATGCATATGGTGAATTGCGGGGTTTTTTTGTTCTGCCTTTTTAGTATCTGATCTTCCTTTCCAGTTGTGGCTTGTTCTGCGGTTTCTGCATTTGCTCTACATTATCCAGGACCCAGAGGTTGGGATAATCATTCATTTCTATCTCAACTTTTTTGCTCACTGCTATTTGTATCCAGACTCATTGCATGTATGTGTGGAAGATACCATCTGCTCAAAAAGTGGGAGATGAGGCAGAATTCTATTAAAGTCACCAGTGCTTCTGTGATGCGTAAGAACATCAGCAGCAAAGGTCAGCAGAAATAGAAAAATAATTTGAGCAAAAATACATAAACTCTCATTTCCTCATAGTTGATTTAGTGAATTATTAAGTACTCAGACATCAGAAATTCTGAATCTAGAGAAGTTCTTCAGCTTTGCTCGATTCCTGATTTCTTTGACAACCATTCATATAAACAGTAAGGACCTGTTATGGGGTGGTGATGGGAAAATATCAGTATATGCAAAACACATGAATCAGTCCTGAAAAAATTAAATTCAAGTGTGAAGTTACAGGTTATCCAGCAAACATTAACAGAAGAGTCTCTTTTCGTTTAGATATGGCTCTTCTGTTAGTGTTTGCTGGAGACATGACAAGAACAGAGTAAAAGCAGTGATTTTCCAAAGGTGAGATGTAAGGAGGTTCATTTTAGCATTCCTCCTGAAGAAACTATTTTAGGTGGCAGTCACCTTCCTCCCAAGATCTTTGATAACTCAGAATTGTTGTCTATCTTTTGATTCTTTTTAAAATTATGATCTGTAAAAAGGAAACACAGTGTGCTAATGTCAGGCATGAGTGTTAACTTTATTTTCCCCTTTCATTTCTCAGTTACTCAGTAAATGCAGTCCCTGATAAAAGATGTTGATTTTTTCTGTCTTGGAAGCAAGAGATTGAGAAAAGGGATCAGCCAGATGTCCCTGAAAAGATTGTAGATATTGTGATGTATGGTCAGTGTGAAATGGGAAAGAAACTAATGTTTCACAAAAATTCACAGGAGGATGAAGTTCTGACTTTCTGAAACTGAAAAACAGTAATGAGAAAAACTATTCAAGAAAAGTTCCTGTCCTGTGCTAGCAGTAGAATACCTTTTTTTTTCTCCTTTTTATGCTTTGTGTTGGAGAAAAACTTAGTAATATGATGGTTATTAAAATTACAATGGTATTTTCATCCAGTTTATAAGTGACATGAAAGCCCCTGTTCGATTAACTTTGTCTTTAACAAAGCTCACATGATTTAAAAAAAAAATATTACCTTGCTACTTCTAGTGTTCACAGAAGCAGCAAAGCACTTATCAAGGAAAAAGCTGTGAAAACAAGTTATCTACTGTGTCTGAGAAAATAACAATTTTTATTGTTACCTGATTTACACATCAGAATTTATAGGGTCATTTTCCATGCATAAGATACTTGCAAGGGCTGATCAAAGTTGGCAAAAATTTTTGGATGGTTTTCCCTCACAGGGATCACTCAAGTGTTATGTCGGTTGCAGTGCTTTTCAGACCAGTGACAGATATAATTCAGAAAAATTCGCATGTAATTTGTGCAGAACTGAGGCACTCTTCATGCTTGTATCATGGCCTGCATATTTATTTTAGTGCTTTTTTTTTTTGTGTATTTTTAATAGATCCTGAAGTCTGTTTATCACCTCACACTTCATTAACTCAGTGCCTGTGTTAAAGTTGACAACACAAATGCAAGTAGATGCTGAATGCTGAATACTGTTGGAAATTCAGGTTTCCATCAAGTCATTCAATAGAAAGCTTAATTCACATTTCTCTATTTCTAGATGCCTGGTATTTTTAATAGCAAAACCTAGCATGAAAGCTAGGGAAGCAGAATTACTTTCAGACTGCTTTTTCAGCTTCTCCCAGCCTTTTCTGGTTTCTGACTCCTTCTATTTGCTGCTGGCCATTTTCCCACCACAGGGAATCTGCAGCCATAAATTCTGGGTGTCAGTAAGATTTGGGTCTATCTGATCCCACCTATTAGCCCACCTCTGAGAGGCATGTACACAAGCAGCACCTTCTGCAACCAGGCTTGCCTGATGCATCAATCAAGCCAGCCTGATCTTCAGTCACTAACAAGATATTGGCCTTAGTGGTGCTTTTGTGAAGTCAGCTGAGCTGTGTCTTTTATTTGAACTGGGGATGGGGATATTGTGCCATAGCTGAGGATTATTTTGATCTGTTTTTTTCTTTTTTCTCCAGTGAATGCAGTGAAAAAATCCATATGATATTGAAAGCTGCATTTTTCCAGCATAAGATGTTAAAGGATGTGCTGTCAGTGAAAACATTTCAACCACCAAACATCCCTCATTTTACTATGCTGAGGAAGAGTGAGAAATTCAGTTAAGAAAATGGAAAAAAATATTGTTTAACAGTCAACTTACACTACCTCTCTGTCAGCAAAAAAGTTTGACAGAAGGCTCATAAAGTTCGACAAGGAGAAGTGCAAGAAAATTCTTGCCCCTGCGAGCTCACCTGTGCACCGGTATATGTGGAGGGCCACACAGCTGGGAAGCAGATTGTCAGAAAAGGCTCTGGGAGACACCAGGCTGAACATGAGACAGCAAATTGTCCTTTTCTCTTAGTTACTGTTACCACTGTCATTCTGTTTGTGGGTTTTTTATGTTTCAATTTGCTCACTGCTCAGTCTGCAGGACTCAAGATAACATTTATTGCATCTCACTTGGAAAAAAAAAAAACAACAACCCACAATATTTCTATCCTCAGTCCAAATAAATGACACCCTTTCTGCATTGCTAAGTCTGCAAGATCAAGGATCTATCCCGTTTGAAGAGGCTCAGGATACCTGCCCTGTATACCTTTACAGCTACGTAGCAATCGATATTCACATGAGCAAATTTCCCACCATGACCTGTTTTGGGGAGTGAGGGATCAGAGGAGAGGGTAAACCTACATAGCAAAAAAAAAATTAAAAAAAAATCGCTTCAATTCCCTAAAGAAATACAGTGTAAGAGCAGAATTCTAGCTGAATATATTTGTGATGACTTGGTAGACAATTTGTGCTTTTTGATCTCAGTGTGTGGGGAAACAGACTCAAGTGTTTTTAAGAATAGAGAGCTGAGCTGAGACTTCACAGTGCTGTTGTGTGGCATAAGGAGTTTTCCTTGGCATGAGTTTGGAATGGTTACATTACATTATTCATGAAAAGCAAAGCTGTGAAGAAATAATACCAGGGACTAATTAGGACCTTTGTCTATGTCTTGGTCAACACTGCAAAAGAGGAGAGAAAACTTCAGAAATATCAAACCCGTTCACAGTACAAGCTTCAACATAAGCTCAAATCAAACACATGCTATGCAGCTGTGATGGCCCATTTGGAATAGGGATTGCTCCTTTAATTTGCAGAAGCAGTCCTTTTGGACATCAGGCTTCAAGATAGGTTTCTGGCTTCTTGGTGACAGATCAGAAGGAACTACATCAGTGGACAGGGGAAAACCAGTCAGCATTGTCTATCTGGACTTCAAGGTCTTTGACATGATCGCCCACAGCGTTCTTCTCTAAGCTGGAGAGATACGGATTGATGGGTGGACTCTGGTGGATTAGGAACTAGATGGGTGATTGCATCCATTGATCAATGGCTCAATGTCCACATGGAGAGGAGTGATGAGTGGTGTCCCTCAGGGATCTGTGCTGGGACCTGTGCTGTTTTAATATCTTCATAGATGATTTAGACAGTGGAGTTGAGTGTCATGAGCAAGTCTGCAGGTGAAACCAAGCTGCGTGGTGAAGCTGACAGGCTGGAGGGACAAGATGTCATCCAGACAGAGTTGGACAGGCTGGAGAGGTGAGCCCATGCAAACTTGATGAAGTTCAACAAGGAGAATTTCAGGGTGCTGCCCTGGGGCAATGCTGATCCTCTTTCCCAATACAGACTGGGAGGTAATGTGGTAGAGGGCAGCTCTATGGAAAAGGACTTGGGAGTACTGATGGATGAAAAGCTGGACATGAGCCAGCAGTGTGCACTCAAAGCCCTGGAGGCCAACCTTATCTCAGGCTGCATCAGAAGAGCTGTGTCCAGCAAATCAAGAGAGGTGATTCTGTCCCTCTGTTTTGCTCTTGGGAGACCCGACCTGGAGTACTGCTTAGAAGCTATGGAGCCCTCAGCACAAGCAGGACATGGACCTGTTGGAGGGTCCAGAGGAGGTCCACAAGGATGGTCAAGGGGCTGAAGCACCTCTTGTATGAGGACAGGCTGACAAAGTTGAGGCTATTCAGCCTGGAGAAGAGACTTCTAGAAGACCTTACAGCAGCCTAACAGCACCTGAAGGGGACCTACAGGAAAGCTGGGAAAGGACTATTTGCAAGGGCATGTAGCAATAGAGTGAGGGGTAATGGTTTTAAACTAGAGTGGGGCAGGTTTGGATTAGACCTTAGGAAAAAGTTCTTTACTGTGTAAGTGATGAGGCACTGGAACAGGCAGCCCAGAGAGATGGTGGGAGCCCCCTCCCTGGAGGTATTCAAAGCCAGGCTTGATGAGTGTCTGAGCAATCTGATCTAGTGCAGGATGCCTCTTCTCATTTCAAGGAGATTGGACTAGATGACCCTTGAAAGTCCCTTCCAACTCTATAATTCTATGATTCCATGAAGAGGTAGGAGAGGTTCTCTCTGCTGTGATACTTGGCAGTGTTAGATATTGGGGATCCTGAGAACAAATAAAGTAATGGCTCCTTGAATGTGGCTCTTACTTTTTCAGCCAACTTTTACCTTCCCTGCTGTCTCAAGTTATCCATGCAACATATTATTATGCCTTATTATGTTTGTTTTCTTAGGCATATTAGGTGTTATTCTGGAGCAATATTAGTCTAATAAATTGAACGATATGCCTCCCAAAATTAATAACTTATGGATGGGTAATAATAAACACAAACTTAAGTCTGTGAAATTACTTAGTCTTTTGCTGTCCATATGACTGGAGGGATGGCCTCCATGGTTGATCTGACAGAATGATGTCAAGTAGCAGATTCAGAATCATATACAGAATTTGGGAAAGCAGAGTAAATATTCCTTTGTTGACGCATTGATGTGTTGCTCGGTTTCCTTGTGACCATGCAGAGACAGCTTGGACCACAAGTAGCTAGAGCTTTGAGGGTGTGGATTTGAAGATTTCTCTCTTACCCACAGAGAAGAAATTTGTGGGTAGCATTGAAGTTCATTTCTAAGTGACGAGAGACTTAATGTTGACATACATCTAGGAGACAGAAACTAGATTTCTCTTCCAAGAACCATACAGAGAGATGAAGTAAGAAAGAATGAAAAAAATTATTCCTCTTTGACCCATAAACCAAACCACACTGTGTATTATTACTTCATTCACTAGTTTCCTTCACAGTGTTTATACCAGTGTCTTAGTATTTTTTGCCTGTGCTACTTCTAGTATTCTACAGTGCAAATCCTATAAAGGACACAAGTCCATAATATGTATTTGTTGTAGTTGTCAGTGACACCAGATTTTATGAGTAAGTGATTGCATACGAATGATGTTCACGCAAGGAACATAGAAGTGGATTGCCTGGATAACTTTCAAAAAAACCAAAAAAACCCCTTCACATTTCATTTTTGTCCTTCCAGTTTTGGGTTTGTTTTAAAATTACTTTCTTTTCCTGTCTTTCCTCTTAAAGTTTTACCTTTCTCCTTAACGGTTTGCTCTAATACCCTCAGTCTTTTTCAGAAACCTAGCAGTGGGGGTAAACTCTGTCCTGGTACAGGAATCCTGATAATACAGAAGAAAGTTATCTTCCATTTTAAAGGGAAAAGAGCAGGTCAGCTTATGTTGGCAAAGGCCTTGCACCTTTATATTAAAAAAAATGCTTTCTTAGCAGCTGCTTCTTCTAAGCAGCCTCTCTTCCAACTTTCAAATAAAGTTTGGGAATCCATTCTATTATTGGAAGCTTTTCTGGAAGTATCTTGGAGGAAATAAACTCTTCTGTGAAAAAGCTGTTTCACTTAGTAAACTTTACAATGGCAGTGAATAGATATGAGACAGTTAAACAACAGGAGAAGTATTCTCAGTTTTATGAATCCACTTATTTTCTGTCTACTTTCTCTGAAGTATAATATGCAATGACAAATCTTGAAATCTGTCTCACTTAGGTCTTCAACAGACAAAATACTAAATGAAGTTCATGGGAGCATAACTTAGGGTGAAACTGAAAATCTGAGGATTTTAGCCCATGACATTTAAAACACTAAACAAGAGGAGTTTCAAGTAGAACAGTAGGAACTTCTGAGGACTTCTCTATCACACATTTGGCAGTGACTTTTGATTTTTGTGGGACTTGAATCTCACAGGAAAAATATCGAAATGTAGCTTATGGAACATCCTTGTGCCAGTAGCACAACAAAATACTGAGTTTTATCTCTCAACTTGTTTTATAAGGTATGGAAATGTTTTGATTAGCCCTTACTGAAGAAATGTAAATGTGTGGGTTTGCCTCATTAATATATATAACAAACAAAGAAATTGTTGCTAAAAAATCCAGTTCTGGGCATGTCTGAAATTTCACTTGTTTGAAGTTATTGATAAGAGATTTCAGGAAAACTGGAGTTTCTGAGAGACAGATTTTTTGCAGCTTTTTAGCCAATAGTTCCAAATGATTGGTCTTTTTACAGTTTTGTCCTCCAAATCCATAAGAAATAAATGGAAAAAGAATGGTTTTCACTTCTACTTCAAGTAATTCTGGGAATGGCAAACAAAAAAGTTTAGGGTTTGTTTTAAAAAAATCTATAATACACCTGAAGTACTGGATTAAAAATATGTTTCAATTTTATCAGGATACATGTATGTCTCAGAATGGATTGTACAAGATTGGAAAGGCTCAACTGCTTTTAACCGTATTGTGTAAAGCGGTTGCTTCAATTATTTTTTTCAAGCTTTTAGAACTTCTTAAGTTAATTGAAAAATGGGATTTTACATGGCACTTTCCACCTGGCATTTTATAGTGTTGTATTGCTAGTATTCAGAGATCTTACACTACTGTAAGAAATTAGTATCAGGAAGAGTTTCTCACTCTAATGCAGATTATTTTTTTCTTCTTCTTTCCCACTTCCTGTCTTCTGTCAGTCGGAAGTGTCTTGGATCCCCAACAAACACTACTCTGGGATTTACGGGCTGATGAAGTTGGTTCTGACTAAGACTCTACCTTCCAATCTTGAGCGAGTCATTGTCCTCGACACAGACATAACATTTGCCACTGATATTGCTGAGCTATGGGCCGTCTTTCACAAGTTCAAAGGTATTCTAATGAATTTTTTTACTGTCTTTATTTGTGGGGAGGGAGAATGGTAAAGCAAGCATTACAGTAGGGGTGAAGGGCTGAGATTTGTTAAGTGTTTTCATTCTTTGAAGTTTGAATATAATTGTTCTATTTGTGAGATCTTTCCTCAACTTTGTTCCATATAGAATGATTATCAACACTGATTATCTATGGAGTTTCTTTTATTGGTTGAATTATTTGGAAAAGATGAGAGCTTGTAGATGATGAAGAATTACAATTATGCTTTAGTGACCTACCATTCAGGTGCTTTTTGGTATTCCATACTTGGACAAACTTGATTTATATTACTTTTTATTAATCAAACCTAATTATTACTTTCAGTATAATTTTTCAACTTAAAATAAATGAAGTTAGGATCATACTTGGACTGGAAAAGAGGATGAAGGGATTTCTACATGTGAATCGAAATGAGTTACTGCTTGCTCCTATTAATGGATTTGAAGTTGTCCTGGTTTAGGCCCAAAAGGATCCCCCAAATGACAGATGCCCCCCCCTTCCTCTCTCAGAAGAGAGGAGAGGAAGGAATGAGGAGATTTTTGAGTTTAGAAGAATTCCAAACTATTTTAATAGATAATGAAATAATAGATAAAATTAAAAGGAAAAGATAAAAAGGTATACAATATTTACAAAACCGTATCAAGCTCCNGGGCAAAAGAGGCCTGACCCTTCGATCCCTCAGCTTTTATACTGAGCATGGGGCAGATGGGATGGAATACTCCTGTTGGTCAATTTTGGGTCAGGAGCCCTGTCTGCTCCTCCTTGCAGGTGGGACTTCTCTACGTCTTTCCGTTTCCAGCCCCCCAGTAAGGTGGATGATGAACTTTCTGACCTTGGTCACCATAGTGAATAATGAAAATAAGAGCTTCTTGCATACCATTCCCTGGTCTTATCTGTCTGGGAGGGAACAGTGTCTGAACAATGTGCAGTTAATTTCAGAGTTTAGTCAGACAGAAGAGGCCTAGCTGAAAAGTGAAGTTACAAACTAGAAAATTTACCCTATTTTACCTCAAACCAGGACAGAAGTAGTCACCTAAATTCACCTAAATTACTTTTCTCTACCTGCACCCATTTCCCACAGCTCCTTCAAAAACTCCTTGATAGTTTGACCTAGGATGAATACTTTCAGAACTACTGTGTAAGGACATGATCACAAAAAAGTTCCCACTGTCCTGGATTATAGAGTACTTTCCTGGCTAATACACTGCTAAAAACATTAAATTATCCCTGGCTCAGTGTTGCCAGCTTTTCAGAGTCAGAGACATGACCTATAGTCTTCCTCTTGGCGTCAGGATATGTACTGGATGCTGGTAAGTGCAGAGGCATTACAGTCAGTATCCTGGCATGAGGGTTTATAGCTATGTAAAAGAGAAGCCTTGATGCATATTGTCAGCTCTCTTAAAATCAACTCAAGCAAAGTCAGCCTAAGGAAATGGGTCCATTCATTTACAGATGCCAAAATAAACCACTCTGTTAAAAAGGTGTCAGGGGAAAAAACAGCACATTTACTGTACTCATCCTGTACTGAAATCCACAAAGCCTCTTAGTCTTTCCCAGTACCCAGCAAACTGGCAGTAGCTACTATCTTTAGCCCTGTGGTCAAGGACTGACTGCTGGTAATTACTTCTCACTGCATTTGGTTTCTTTCCCACTTCTGGATACATGGATGTCCCATTCTCAGGCCAGAAGCAGTCACCTAGATACTTAATTAAATTATTCATGCATTTGCTTCATTAAGGAATACAGAGTTTTCATCCTCTTCGGGTGTAGTTCAGACCTCTTCACCAAGCCTTTCTTTGCACTAAACATTGACTTTCTTACAAACATCTACCTTGACAACCATAATTTACATAAATATATTCATAGGAATTAATGCCATGCTATTGTAACATCTCACTGTGTGTTATTGTGCCATTAAGAGCAATATTTTACTGAATATGGTGTATTAGAATGATGAAGAAGGTAAAGAAATGTGTGAAAACTGAACTTGGGCATAGAGCACTGCATGGTCAAAGACAGTAAAATCTGAACTGAGACAGTTAGAAGGATCATCTCCTTCCTTACACTTTCTGCTGTGGTTTCAGTGAAGGTCCCTTGCTTTTTACTCGGGAATTAAACCCAGCATAAAGAAGGGAATAAGCACCAGTGGCAAACCTAAGTTTGAAAAAAATACAAATATAAAATATGGAGCCAGGGAGAAGGAAGTAAAAAAGTTGGTTTAAAGTAATCCCCATACATCTAGGCAAGGTTGTTCATCAGCTGATTAGTGCTGTAAAAAGCTCTAACCTACACATGGAGAAAGAACTCTTGTGCTACTGCCAGCCTTCTAACAGATGTATCACAACTCCTGGATGTATGACTTTGTATGTTCCCTAGTATGTCTTTTTAATTCCAGCTGACCACCTGCTTCTCCACCGTTTTTAAATCCTGACAATAAATTGATCAGTGTCTGCATCTGCTTATATCCCAGATGGTCATGCATAAAGGAAGAACTAATTGCTCAATCCCATAGCCCCAGGAATTTAGCAGGGTGGGAGTGGACTTTGTAAGGCACATATGGCCAAAGTAGTGATCCTGAATATTCTGGAGGAGGGTGAAATGAAAGTTTCCAAGCACAACTTTGTTCTCCATCATATATCATAGGGTGCAGTCCCATTAGGCAAATGCTCAATCAAAATGGATCATCCTGGAGAGGAGGGGCAAGTTAGTTGGAAAAAACCTGTTACTTTTTTACCGTTATGTAAAAGATTGATTCATATGGCAATTCTCAATCTGTCCTCATTGTCTTTTCCTTTCTCCTGACAGCACTACAAAAGATTCAAAGGACTTCTCTTGTCATTACCCCAAATATTTCTCTAAAATGTCTGCTTTTAAACTGAAGTTTCAGTCCCCTTCTTGTTTCTCCTTCAGAAGTCCCAAGTATGCTTATGAAGAGTTCTTTGTGACAGTCTAGCATGTTTGTTGAAACATTACTTAAACAGAAGAGAAATAAAACACCTTTGGAAGAAAGTTCTGCTGTCCAAAGGAACTTGACACTATAACTAATACTGGCTTGGAGGGAAGCTTTAGAATCACAAGCTCTTCTAGAACTGTTCAAATATCCAGCTGTCTGCTAGAAGTAGCCATTATAAACCTGCTTGCACCAAGCAAGCACCTGTACATTAGCAAATATAAGAATTCTTCTCAGCAGTGCAAAAATGCAGAAGTTTTCATTGGAGTGTTGCTTATACATTGGAGGATTGCTTATAACTGGTAAGACAGCCCAGAACAGCCTCTTCCAATTTGCAGCCATACATATAAAGAAGGTCCCAGAGTCTGCAGTTCTTTCTGTTCCCAGGAAAGCTTTTCTTCCCAACCAAGAGAGACAAGTAACTCAGATTCCTTTTTAATAGGACATCACTCTTGGAAGAAACTCAGGTTTAGGGTTGTCTTGCAATTTAACCAGGTCCAATTTGCTGTGTGGAAAGGCCCACAGTATGTTTTAAATAGCACCTGCAATACACAATATCCTTGTTCTGCAAAGGTTCTTCTTTCTGTCTTCTTAAGAGTTGCAGAAAAGATCAAACCCTTACATAGAGACTTAATATTTTAGGTGGTAAAGCTACTATTACATTCACTCTGTAGATGAAAAAAAAAGAGTAGAATTCCTTTGTAAATTATTGCTCTTCTGCCCTTTTCTGATAAGCTCTTTGCATATGCTCTTACAATAAATGATCCAACTATTCTGTAACTGAGAGCACAAATTAGGGCTGTACATACATGATTTTATTTGAAATTTCTTCTTTGAAGTGACAACCTTAGGCTTTGGAAGATATGCACACCTTTTTTTAGTAGCTTGAAACAGTATCTCTCAAGCTATGTAACATTTAAAAATGTCTCTTATCGCTACTATGGGTTGTATAATTATTATTCCTTTTATATACAAGCTTCAGTCTCTATGCAAAAACATTTTTGGGAAATGGTAACTTAAATTTCAAGATTTTTAATTTTCAGCTAGGATTTAGACATTTCTGCTTTAGCCTCATTCTCTCTTGCTCTCCCAAAGATAAGCAGTCATTTTCTCTGGGACAAATGTATTGACTTCAAAGGTGTGAGTCTGCACCTATTCAGGTGAAGATAACCTGTCATATGTGTTTTCTTTGACTCGGCTGCCACTGATTATGTTTTCTATTCATCTTTCAGTAGACTTTGACAGTTCTAAACTTGAGAAAGCAATCTAGCCTAAGGGCAGAAGATGGGGACTATAGATCATATGCATTCTTGGATGAAGTGCTGCAAAGTGTTTCAGACATCAAGGATTAGTGTAACAATATATCATTTTATTGCAGAAATTGTGAATTCTTCTAGGAGAGGTTAAAGCTATACTCTATGCCATCAGTCTTAAAATTCTTTTAAAGACCACATCAACTAATTGTTTTACTATCCTAGTTCACCAAAACTCTTAGTGTTAAAATGTGGGTTCTTTTTCTAAGCTTTGTACTTAAACTGTTTGTTAAATATGTACTCTCAAGAGTGTTCATTATAAATGGTGTTTGGGGCCTGACTGAAACAATTATCAGAATTATTTGTGTTACAGCTTCAAGTTCCAGTCAGGATCATGGCCTCTTTGTGCTGGCTGCTGTTCCTATACATAGGAAGACTCTTTGTGCTTTATCTAGTGTCAGATAAAATTCCTGTTTCTAGGCTGTTGCTGTATGTGTTCCACAGCTGGGACCAGCAAATGAGACCTGAGTAATCCCAATGGAGATGAGTGGTGGGGGACCCTGCATTAAGTTGAGTGAACATTATATCATTTCTAAGTGTATGTCTGAACATACACTTAGGCTATATTGACCAGTAATGTTGTATGGCTGCATGTTAATTTCACAATCTAGCTAGCTGATATGATGGATTTTTTAGGTACTTTTAAACAGCAAAAACTAGATGGTACATAACAAAGGTATTTCAAATAACTCAACTTGTAGATTAATTAATCCAGGGAATATAATACACAATAAGAGTTAATCTAATCTAGTAATTCTTCTTTGGAAAGCTGGTGAAGGCAATGTGGCAGAATCACCTGCCTTCATTAATCAAGNCATCCAGGGAATATAATCTACAATAAGTGTTAATCTAATCACCTGCCTTCATTAATCAAGCATCTAAGAAGGAGAAATGGCAAACTTGACTGAAAGAGGGAGATTCCCATATTCATACTTTCCATGAATAAAAACATACTATAGAAGCTGTTTGCTTTGTGTCAGGAACTCAAACAGTGATAGAAATCCATACTGACATCATAAATACCAGAAAAGGTCAACAGTGATTTTGGTGCCGGATCAAGTGCCCACAGCTCAAGCAAGACTGGCACATAGTCAATCCCAAACTTAAAATTTGCGAACACTCAGCATGTGAGTGCTTTGGCATATTGTTCTGCAGAATGCTTGAGGTAAAAACCGAGGTTCATGCTATTTTTGCAGCTTCTTCAGGAGAAAGAGCAAACAACCAAAAAAACCCCGCACAAACATCACTAAATCTTCTGTAGGTAGCTTAGTAATGATATTCCCACAAGAACTATTATACATGAGATTGTAGTATCAAATGCATGCATAACATTTCATTTGTGTGTGAATTTAGCATGCCAGAAAGTGAGATGCTAATGGCACCAGTGAGAGTCAGGCAGAGTCAGCAGGTGCTGTATAAATTTCTCTGAATTTGGCTCTGTCAGTGAAGCCCTGTTGTAATAAACTATACCTGTCGCAGACCTATGCTCCTCTTCTGCAAAGGCTGTACTTTTTATAGCCATGCTTTTCTGGTGATGATGTCAAATATTCAGTTGTTGCCAAGATTAAAATTTAAAATTGATTGTCACCTATGGCTGAAGCCAGGTTTGAGCCACAGAATTGATGCTGGGCAGTTCTGTAGTTCAGTCTGTCAGTTTGCACTTTGTAAATCATTAAGGCTTCCACAGACCATTTTGAGACAGAATCTCTGCAGGCTGACACACTGTGTTAAATCCTGCAGAGATCTTTCTGTTCCTTCTGGTCAGTACAATAGGTTTTCTTTTTTGACTAATCAAGAGGAAGGCATTAGCAGCATGTAAAAATACATTGTATGAGTCACATCTTTTTTGTGAAGGAAACAGGACCACATTGTAGCGAGGTGCCTTAGTAAAATTGTCTGACAGCTATTAAAATAGGTTAAAATTATCTGAATTTTTATTGGTGTCTAAAAAGGCTGAATGGCACTTGTCTTTGCTCATAAAAGGAACATCTGTTAGTTTCTGAAAGACTTGTATAAGTGTTTAATGGTTGGACTACAGTACATAGCTCATCCTAGGGTTATTCCACAAATGAAATACGTTTTCTCTTTGAAAAGGTCCCTGTGGAGAATCTATCTGCTTAAGATTTTCTGTTCCTGATTGTTATATTACTGTGTTTTCTTCTTTTCTGCTGCAGAAACTTTGAAGCTTCATTGATAAAGAATCCTATTTTTAACTATAGGTGATAGGAGTGTTGGGGTGTGTCCTGCTCCTCTGTGTTAAGATGGTGTAGTGAACTGTGTGAGGAACTACAGGAGGGAACACTAAATTAGTTTATCTCAGTGAAGAGCTGAAGAAAGTAAGGATTCAAGATATTCACAAAAAAGACAAGTTTATAACTGTGGCAGTTAGTTTTGCTGCTTTTAATCAGGGAATGAGCAAGCGAAGACCTGGGACTTACTGATTCTGTGGGTCAAGGGAAAAACATATGTCAGCTAAACTGACTGGCTGCAGTAATTTTTTTTTTCCCTCTTTTATTCCCATTCTACTTTTTCCCCTTTATTTTTTCCCCTCCTAATTGCTGTTTGCTTTGCTATTGTATTCCTTTACTTAGGAAGCGTTAAGTAAGAGAGTTGACCACAGGAAATGAAATCCAGGAGAGTTTGTTGTATAGATCAGCATGTGTGCATTCTAGTTTATGTCTTTCAATGTGACAAGGGACATAATCAGAAAACTCTTGATTATGAATTGCTGCCAAAATAGAATGGCTGCAGTTTCTGAAACAGCTGTAGTTCCTTTAAGATAAATGTTTCTTTGTCTGTTTCTGCCACGAGGCAGAAATATTTAGAGGTGAAAGGCCAACAGTGTATAGAAATCGGGTAAATATAATATAATATAATAAATATAACATTTGGGTTCTTTATTTTTCCACTTTGATTTCCAAGGGATACCCTTTGGTCATGTTTTTAAGCTCTTTCCAATGAGGGGTCTGGGAATGTTTTGACTATAATTGAAAGTTGGTATTCTTTTGTCATGTTTTGATTCCACAACTGGAGCTTTCAGAATAACAACCTTCTACATACTACAGTATTTGTAATAAAGTCTTGTTATCAATACTAAAATTTTGAGGACTTCTTTTTACTTTCCCAACATCAATCTAGTGCTTTTTCTGCATTACACCTAGTCTTGCCATCCTATACTCTATTAAAAAGTCTCTCCCCTTCAGGTGTTGATAAGCCTCTATGAGGTCCCCCCTGAGCCTTTTCCAGGCTGAACAACCTCAATTCCTTCAGCCTGTCCTCATAAGGGACGGACTTCATCCCTCTGATCATCTTCATGGCCCTCCTCTGGACCCACTCCAACAGCTCAATGTCCTTCTTACGTTGAGGATTCCAGAATTCAATGACCCCCAACACAACTAAAAAGGGGAATTCAGTCAGGGGTTGTTGTCCACCAGTAAATGTTTTGGTTGCTCTCTTTGTCCTACAATATTTTCACCTTGTGCAATTATAGACATGCTTCCACTCAGATACGTTCAATACCTCTGTCTCATCAACTCACAACATATTCAACTGTATATTTTTTTTGAGGTCTATTAAATAAAACCAATTGTTTGCCATTCTTCTCGGATGAAGTACATACATTAAGTCAGTGTACTAGTCACTCTGCCCTGTCAGTCTGCATTCCACAGGTGGTGACTGTGCACAAAAAGCACATGAGCAGGCAGTGAATATGGGGGGAGTGTCAACCTGTCCATCATTCCAATTAATAATTTGTAATGATGATTCACACACTTCTGCATGTGTAAAAAAACAAAGCAGATGAGACTCGGGTCATTCACCTGACAACTGAAGTTCCCTCTCAGATTTGTTTTATTAGTAGGGCAAAAGAAAGAAAGATATTTAATAGATAGGTTTCCTTGCCTTAAGCCTTCATTCTACTCACATGCAATCTGTAAAGCACTTATGCTTTTCACAGCCCCATTTCCACCTGCAAACTCTCATCTTAGGTTTTGCCTTTTTGGTGTCATACTGCAAATTATATCTGAAATACTGTCTTTGGCAGCATGTGGGTTTGCATAGGGTAAAGTTTTGTAGGGAATAATTGCCTCATAGGCTCAAGCTGGAAGGTAGAATGTGTTGCCCAGAGCTCGATGATATTATTGTCCCATAAGCAAGATGATTGCATGGCATTGCTCACTGCACAGCCAGAGAAGAGGGAAAAGAGTGTACAAAATTATATCAATTTATTACAAAATAGTGCTAAAGCTGTGCACAAATGGACAATGAGCAAAAACTGGGAAAAGTTACATTAACTGAAAGTTAGACGTAAGTGAAATCAATAATCAGTCCAATTTTGTGGAAACTGTAGAAATTTCACAGGTTCATTTTTTGTAAGCAGTCTACAGAATCAGGGATATTTGAATCCCATATTTTGACTCTCAAGCTACAAGAATGAACTAGATATCTGTAATGGCCCAATTCACTGTGCATCTCCCATTTTTGTTTAACTCCATTCTTAAGCTTGCTCTTTACAGTCCATGTTCTTTGTAATAGCGTCCAGCTTGAATTCAACGTGGGCCAAGAAGTTCAATTAAATGAAAAATGAACGAACTTTTTCCCCTCTGACTCTTTCCTCAAGCTAAATCTTTTTTCTTCTAAAAACAAAAGGATTTTTGTCCCAGCATTTACAGACATTTACCAAAAAGTGACTGATGAACATACAGTAAAACTCAGTGACCAAGTGTGTCAACAACTTTTCTATATTTTTATTTCCTACTTTTAGTCACAGGGGAATTAAGCCTTAATACAGGCTTCATTGTCAACTGTAGTGATCTGTAATACTCTCCGTTGCACGTGGGCTGTTCATGATCCAAATTTGCACCTGAAGCAAAAAATTCATAGCTGCAATAAATGGTGTGCAAGTTCACATTGGTAGAAGATATGCACAATTGACATTTTCTGGTGAGAACCCGGGCTAATTTATGTTTCCTTTGCACTGCTTGGATACTTAAAAGGGTGTCCACATCTAAGCTGATGCTCTTCCTGCATAGATATTAAATGAGCCCTAGGTCACCTGCTTATGATCCTCATGGTTTTGGGATTCATTGTGGAGCTGATACTAAACATGCCAATAGAACAACTTCTTGAGAGCCATTAACTACTGTTAGAACAAAGTGACTCTGCAGCTACTTACTCCTGTGTTTGGGGATATGGTGTCTTTTTCTGTCTGCTTATGGACTAGGGAGTTGTCAAATAAATGCTCTTCTGACATATCAAGAGATTTGTCTGATGGTATTCCGCACCCCTACAGAAAGGCAGGGGTAGGACTTTTTAATAAGATATGTGATGGGAGGACTTGAAATAATGGATGTAAATTGGAAGGGGGTAGATTCAGGCTAGACATAAGAAAGAAATCCTTCACAGTGAGGGTAGTGAAACACTGGAACAGTGGGGTTTGGACTCCCCCTCTCTGGAGGTGTTTAAGGCCATGCGGGACAAGGCACTGAGCAGCCTGATCTAGTGGGAGTTATCCCTGCCTATGGCAGGGGTTCGGAACTCGATGATCTTTAAGGTCCCTTCCAACCCAAACTATTCTATGATTCTATGGGAACAGAGGTATTACAAAGAAGGTATTAAAGTGTTCCATAGTGCTGTTGGCAAAAAGGCCAGACTGTGAACCCTCCCAGGGCTGAGGATCTTGCATGTGCTTACTCTTGTGAGACATGTAACTTTGAGCAAGACCAAAGCCCTCCAATGAAGTGAGCCATCATACTTTTTCCCATACAAAGTTGTTTTTGGCTCATTTGATTCCTCTATTCTGTTGTCAGCTCAAAATGGCTGCCAGTTTGTGCTCAGAGCAACTTACTGAAATGTACATCAACTCTAAAACTGGCTCTGTATCTCTTCATTAAATCATGGCATTACCATGTCTTCCTGCACATGTTATGTTTAATAGACAGTAATAATATTTCCTTCCTGCATGCTTCGGGATACAATTATTACAGGTGCCAAGTGACATTCTGTAGGGCTGCCTACAGGCTTTTTGCCAACCTTTTTCAGATTGGTTTTGGCTCCAGTTTTTATAGTATTTGGACATTCAGGCACTTTTCCACATTACTGAGAAAATACATTCTGAATATTGTTATATTGGCATCCTAAAATCCTGAGAGTGCACATATAAACTGGTATAAACTAGCTTTATAAAATACTGGAGCAAACAGGATGATTTACATTAGCAAAAAGACTAGTTTCTGTATTCCCTGATGTACATTAAAATTTCTGCTTTGAATTTACCCCTTCTTTTATAAGCTAACTAAAAACTAGTTATAGGAGCAATCTTTAATGGTCCTCTCATTTCAACTTTAGACCTCTGAAATAGGTTACAATTAAAAAGAGTTAGATGACCTTAGACAGGTATGACATGCATGAAGGCCAATGTCCACAAGCAGGACAAGAAAGGAATGTGCTGCTGGGATAGAAGCATTGAGATATCTTGGTGGAATTAGAAGATGTTTTCATGTTGTCAGTTCCATTCTCATTGTCATGATCATGTAATTCTTCCAAACATGATAATGGGAAGTGGATATTACTGGTAAGTAAATGAGAAAACAATGTGCAGGTGGAAATCCCAAGTTAGTAAGGATTATTTATCTTGAAACCTATCTTGAGATTAGCTAAGAAAATCATATATCACAATGAATTTCTGTGAAGCTGTGTATGTATCTAGAAATTTCCTGTATTTTCTGGGCAGCAGCATCTGACTGTAGGAAAAAAACTTGCCAAGGAACTAATGAAGTACACAATGGCACACTGAGCTAACCCAGCATTTAATTCAGCATAATTTCAGTCTGTCCCTCCTGCAAGATAGGTGAAAGATGTCATTCCCACTTGTCTGCAGTCAGCAATTAGTCCTAATGTTATTATTAGCATTTTTCTATTTGTTTTGTTCTGAGGTGCAAGAGTAGTTACACAGAATCACAGAATGACACCAAGCAGATGACACCAAGCTGTGTGGTGCATTTGACATGCATTAGAAGGAAGGGATACCATCCAGAGGGACCTGGACAAGCTTGAGAGGTGGGCCCATGCCAACATCATGAAGTTCAACAAGGTGAAATGCAAGGTCTTGCACCTGGGCTGGGGCAACCCCAAGTACAGATACAGCCTGGGTGGAGAGTGGCTTGAGTGCAGCCCTGAAGAGAAGGATTTAAGGCTGTCAGTGGAAGAAAAACTCGACGTGATGCACCAGTGTGTGCTTGCAGCCCAGAAGGCCAACCGAATCCTGGGCTGCATCGAGAGAAGTGTGACCAGCAGGTCAAGAGGGGTGATTTTGCCCCTCTACTTGGCACTGGTGAGGCCCCACCTGGAGAACTGTGTCCAGTTCTGGAGACCTCAATGTAAGAAGGACATTGAGCTACTGGAGCGACTCCCTTATGAAAACAGGGTGAAGGAGTTGGGGTTGTTCATCCTGGAGGAGGCCCAGGAGGGACCTCATAGTAGCTTACCAATACCTGAAGGAGGCCTACAG
>VZTY01015134.1:460891-483561 GCA_013400935.1 Turnix velox
TCTCAAGCAGTTCCCTGTCCTTCTTGAACTGAGGGCCCCAGAACTGGACACAATACTCCAGATGTGATCTCACCAGGGCAGAGTAGAGGGGGAGGAGAACCTCTCTCTGCCTACGTACCACACCCCCTCTGATATGCCCCAGAATGCCATTGGCCTTCTTGGCCACAAGAGCACATTGCTGAGTCGTGGTCATCCTGCTATCCATGAGTATCCCCAGGTCCCTTCCCCCTACACTGCTCTCTAATAGGTCAGTCCCCAGCTTATACTGGTATATGGGATTGTTCTTGCCCATATGTAAGACCCTACACTTGCCATTCTTATATTTCACTGAATTTCTCTCCACTCAACTCTCCAGCCTGACCAGGTCTCGCTGGATGGCAGCACAGCCTTCCGGAGTGTCAGATCCTTGAGGGACTCCACTAGACATGGGCCTCCAGCTAGACTCTGTCCCATTGACCACAACTCTCTGGCTTCTTTCCTTCAGTCAGTTCACAGTCCGTCTCACTACCCAGTTGTTCAGACCACATTTCTTCAGTTTAGCTGTGAGGATGCTGTGGGAGCCAGTATCAAATGCTTTACTGAAATACAGTTCTTGTGGATCAGAGCATATAGTCCTTGTTTCTAAGATGGGTAAGAAGGCTCTGCAGACCCATTGCCATGAAGCCAAGTGGTTTTCATCCTGAAGAGTTTTGATCGCTGTAACAGCCAATCCAGTCTTTTTATGGGGTGAGAAGGCTGAGAATGATTTGTAGAATTGAGAAGAGCAGTGATGAAACTCCTTTTTTGTGATCTTTTTTGCTTGGTCTTATGCTATTGCTTTTAAAGATTTAGTTACCATAACAACCCAAAGCAGTTCTGTATTACCATAGAAACGTGCTGTTGTGGGTGACAGTTTGTATGAGTATCTTTTTATTTTTCTCTCTTTTTCATGTTGTGTCTTTAACACTGGCCTTTTTGCAGGTATATCAATCACAGTACACTACAAGGATTCCATGAAATGTCATAAAGATATAATAAACAACAAAAATGAAACACATACTTAAATCCAGGAAGAAAATCAAGGGTCATGGATGACTAAGAAGAGAAAAATAGTAGAAGTGAATTCCTGTTGATTAACTTGGAGGTCGGAAGGGGGCTGCACCTTCACTATTCAGAGCCTGAAGGAAAAACTGCCAAATGAGGTAGCCTTCTTATAAAGCACAGCTTCAAGCTGAGAGCTGGTTCCAGCTGCATACAGACAACCTACAAGCTTGATTGTGACCTGGCAAGCATTAAATTGTTTGGGATCTGTCTATATTGGGGACTTTCCCTCTCACAGTGTGATCTCTTTAACAGCTGTGCTCTGCGAAGTCTCTTGGTAAAAAATGGTGATAGAGCTTCTCCTCCCTCAAATCTGTATCTCTGTTTACTTGTTACTTGGCTCACCTAGAGCAGTGAACCAGTGGAGCATATCAGGGCTTTTAACTTCTGATAGATTATTGAGCATCTTTACTCTCAGACTTCAAATTGAAATTACGAACCAATTGCAGACCATTTACTTTGTTCCAGCAAACCATTGTAGTACACTATTACAGTTTCATAATGTTATGACAAGCTGCACAACTTATTTGGAAGGAGAACAGACAGGCACAGCCAGACAGCTTGTGCTGGTGATACTGTTATTAGTATTAGTTTTATGGGGTGCATGAGTCTATAATTTTTCTATAATCAATTGCATCAATGATTAAAAAAATATTTTATTCCTGATGCATGTGTTGTAAAGAACACAAAAGCTTCCATTTAGAACCTTGCAGGAGGTCCCTTTACCAAGGTCAAACAGGCAGCAGGGAATACCATGTAATTCAGATCCTTTCGCAAGCCTGGACAACCCTGTTATTACTTCCTTTCAATTGACCCTCAGTTTTCTAGGCTCAGTTCTGGATTTCTCAGCCCTACCTCATCACTCATGCGAGTGATGATTAGTGGGAAACAGAATTTCCTCCCTGCTTTCTGTATGTGTCCCTCTAACCCATTCAGAGACATGACATCTTAGGATGCTCCTTATCCTTCGTTTTATATCGTATCAGAAATCCCCTTCTGGAACTTGAGGTTTCCAGATGAGACCTGTTCCATCTTCTCTAATCAAGATTTGCTGGGCATAATTCCCTCCTTCCACTTTTACAACTCCTTTCTCTAGTGAAGAAATTTGGAATAAATAAGTTAAATTTTAAAGTGAAATGTTGTGATGTAAATGTCTCCTTTTCCTTTACGTGCTGATGATGTATTGACTTCCGCTCTACACAAAAAATTATAGCCAAACTTCCAAGGGACTTTTATATCACCATGCAATTAGCTCCTATTTCAATTAAATTACTGAAGACTGACCACTATGCAGTGTGATTTCTGCTCATTAATCTTACTAACTAGCTACATTCAGTACAAACTCATTCTTTAAACAGTCTTTCTGCCTCTAATGCAGAATAGCCTGCCAAAGCCAATTGTTTTTGCTAGTCTTGCTGAAACTCTGTGGTTCATAGCTGTGTTTTATTGCTGGAGTAGAGGATACTAATTTTCTTAAGAACTAGACTACAGAGAGATGCTCAAAGCTGTTACCTTTTCCACTTTTTAATAATTAGAAAACTCACTGTTGAGCAGGAGATATGCAAGTGTGGGTTCTTGAAGAGGATGATATCAAACATACCCTAAGCCTTTTCAAATTGTCTTCTACCTCTCCCATTACTAATGCTAAGGAAGCTGTTATCCCTTGCAAGAGCTTAATTTTTAATGGTGCCCTCTCTATCAACAAATAATACTCTCGACAGTTTCATGACTGATTATTTTTTTTCTGTCTCACTTGGATGACATTGCCGTATGAGGTGAGCTCAGGTAAAAAAAGCCTGATTGCAGTCTTGGGGAGCACCTCAGGGACAGATCTAGGTCTAGAATAAGGACCTGTGCAGAGGGAAAATTTGAGGAGATTTATTTTTAAAGTGAAACAAAGGTAAGGAAGAGCTGCATGTTGTGATACTCTCTTTTCCAGCCCTGTAACAGATGTTGTCCTAAATCACTTTATTCCCCGGGAATTCCTAAGTGTACTGACAGTACCAATGCATAATCAGCATTAGCTTGACCTAGCTAGTACAGCCAGTACCACTGTAAGTATGAACAACAAACTTTCACATCCTTCATGTTTTGTCACTGCAGATGAAATGCCAATATCTGAGTTGCCTTGCTTTTTGCCCTTTTTATAGTTTATAAACCTTTTCCTATCATTCCATCACTATGTGTTTTCCAGAGAGCACTGAAAACATTAGCAGGTCGTAGCTGAGGCCCATCTGCAGTTCCTTGCTGGAACACACTCATTCTGAACTGGTCAGGCACATCACACCAGATATCCAGGTCTGTACTTAACCTTTCCATAAAAGGCACAAAATTATCAAGTGCAGAGTTATTACTGATGGCTGTCATTTAGTGACAGAGTAATTAAAAAACTAGACATCTTGGTACTGGATGAAAATGTCATAGACACCTAGCACTAAGTGGTAATCTGGTATAAATTCCCAGATTCATTTCTGTTCCAAAATATTAATGGATTAACTGTTCTGAGAAACCTTATCCTGGATCATATACCATCTGTCTTTCCATGGTAAGCTTAAAGTCAGCATAAACTCCAAATCATGTGTTCTGGCTAATGCAATAGAGAAGTCATTCTGTGCCCACATTTGATTATGTATCAGATTTGCTCTGCTGGATGACTCAGTCATGAACAGATCCTGTATACTAATGAACATAGAGCTACTGTTGGATTGAGGCTTGACTAACTTTGTTGAAATATATTGCTCTAGGGTACCTTGCTATGTAGCTCTGACTTTCATGTTAAAGGCAGATGGGAATGCTAATTTCTTGTGAAGAAGCTTGGAAGGCAGAATCTAAAGTAGGAGAAATTTGATTTTAGTAATCCCAAGCTATGATTACTCTTAATTTATCCCCTGTAGAAGAGGAAGGTGTTTAATAATTTCTCTAACAATATTTAAAGTCTCCAGGTTGGCAGAATTAAGAACTAAAGATTGGGTTAGAAATCTCTGGAAAGTGTGCTGAGACCTGGCGTGTACCTTTCATTATTTTCAGCCCCTTGTGATCAGTACTTGAAAAAGCAATGACAATGATAAACTCTGAAAGAAGTTGCAGCTACAGTTCAGAGCAGAGTTAGTAGATCTGTGATTTAATGCTGAGAGCTTTGGAAGGGTAAAAAAAGAAGTCATGCCTGTTTGTCCATCCACCTCTGCAAAAACGCACCAAGGATATGCTTCTTAGGACATCCAAATAGCCAGTACTTTCTGGTCTGCACCCCAAAGACTGCCTCAGTATGCTCTAGCTGTCAGGCAAAACAAGAGCTTATTTCTAGAAGCTTTGTATCTTCATAGTGGGTCCATTGTCAGAGGGTAAAGAGGAGGCAAACTGTCCCGGATGGATTATGATAAACTACTGTCACAGTTCTAATAGCTCAAAAGCTTGAAGCACCTTTACCAATTACCGATAGGCATTTCCTGCCTTGCAAGTGAAATTGGGATCTCTTGGCAGTATCTTGAAAGCAATTGAATATCATCCAGCCATTTCCTCAAGTGAAGTTGTAAGTAGTTAGTACTAATAATTATGAGGGAAACAGGTGTGGTTGAATTAGGCTTTCCCCTTACAGACTAAGAATATATACAAACTGAAACAATTTCTTTAATTGTATGTTAGGGTCGTTGCAGAGTTTCTTTATGTATTTCTAGTGCTGTTGATGAAGAAGTATGTAGAGGGAGTAGGACATAATCATTTCCCCTGAGATCTCACCAATTTTTTAATGCAATTGTGTAGAATCCATGTATTAAAAAATATTTTTTCCCACAGGAGGATCTTGCAGCTATGAAGTTCTGTTGTTACTAAAAAACCAGTGTTACAAGTGGAGATCTTAAGGGAGACATTTATGAGATTAGGCCAAGATCTTTGTTTCATTTACCGTAGACTGAATCCAGAATAATTCCATTAGTTTCATTTAAATTATCCTTGTATTTATACTTGTGAAAATTACATTAGAATCCAGTTTTTAATTAGGAAACTGCATATGTGAGATACATTGTGAGGTTTTTTTCTGTAGGTGTCAGACTTCAGTGGGCAGCAGAGGTCTCCTAGAGGTAGTCTTATCATCTATGCTCAACATAAAACCAGGAAAACAGTTGATCCAAATAATTTTTTTTTTCTGAAGAGTAATGCCCTATGAAATTCAATTAAGATTTAAAAAAAAAATACAGAGATCAAACTTTTGGAAACTGAAACTTAGACAACTTCAGTGATTATGAAAGAGAAGATGTAATAGCATTCATTTAGCTCAGCCTAGTGTGGTATTTGTCTGCTTATGCCCGAGCTTTGGTTTAAGCTCCTCCTTTATTTCATGTGCATAGCCCATGTTACAGAGGCACAGTACTATTACTGAAATGCAATTGCTGTATCAATGGTTGTTTATAATTGCTTGTTTGCCAAACTGATGTGATTCCTTGTGAAGGAACTGAGCAAGAGGGTGGCAAGAGAAACAGCTAGATTTGTCTGGCTGTACAAAGCTGTTACAAGGGCATTTTAGATACTTGGTGCTATAGAGATGCCCTGCTGGGCCTCTTATCAGCAATGACCAGAGCTTTTTCTTTTCACATTATTTGAAGTTCAGACAACACTTGGTGTTAGAGCAAGGAAGATCTCACTGAAGCAGAGGTTCAGTGTCAGCGAGCCTCACAAGTGAGACAAGAACCAAGCAGTTCCTGTCTCTCAGTTCCCGTAAAAAGCACACAGACTGTAGCTCTCACTTTTTATTTTCTAAAATAATGCTTTCCTCCAATTTCCACCCCATTCACTATTTGTCTCTGTTGTGGTTGCTACTCTTCAAAGATACTAACTTGTAGTTTTTCCAGGAGGATTTTTTTTTATTTCCCCACCCTTACTATTATCTCTCTAGACCTCTTTGTAACATTTGTGGTCTTGTAGTGTTGGCAATAGTTCTCAGTTTAATTACACTTACACTGGTAATCAGGGTGCTTTTTACTTTGCTTTCAGTATTATTAATATTCAGTTGGACATCTGCAGCTGAAGAGAATAGAGCAATTTTAGTAGCTTGGTGTATCACAGGTCAGGATTTTTGTATCTGGACAGAACTCCAAATGAAAAGGAGGTACAGTATCAGCAGCACACACTTCTTGTAGCTGTGAAATAACTGTAGGATTCTGTTTCATTTTATATGCCATTCCACCCTTCCTCTCTTTTTTTATTTTAAGGTTTAATCCTCTCCTTAGAATTTTCCCTAGTCATAGGTTATTATTTTCATGGCAAATTCCACCATGCTGTTATGATGGAAGAATACTTCTGCTTTTATGCTGAGTGTCTCTGGAAAGAATGAATCTCTGACCCACCTCCATATAGCTTCCTTTGAAGTACATGTAGTAAACTTTCTCAGATGGTACAAAGAAGTTTCATTAGTTCCAGCCCTTATTTGGGATGCACCTCTAATCCATATATTCATTCTGTGTCTTTATTTTTAGTGTTTAATAATTGATATATTTTACCTGACTCATGCAATGTTACAGCTGCACGATTTTTCCTGCATTTTGCTGTTACATTTTCACTCCATCACTCAAAGTCTGGGTCACATTTACATGAGAGTCTATGAAGAGGTCTGCAAAAGACCCCAGCTAGAGGAGCCAATATGCTCGTAATGGCTGAAAGGGGCATTAATCTATCCTTCCCTTTAGCAGATGTTGCAGAAAGAGAAAGGAGACATAGATGGGCAGCTGCTGGTGGAGAAATGTTGTATCCATGCAACACTCCTAAAGAGGCCAAACTGCAGCAAGTCTGAAGTAAGAACAAGATGTCCTGGAGAGGACATATGCAGGTATTTCACCTTGGTCACACTAGGAAGTTACTTAGAAGTCTGCTCATCGATACTTGATGTTACCTGTTTAAATAGCAATAGTCTAAATACGGTGGCCTGCAGCTTGTGTTTGTTTGAAACCACAGAGGTGCTTCACATTACGTCAGGTTACATTTCTGTAGTGCAGAATTTTGCATCACTGCGGCTACTGGTGACTGGAGTTTGGGGAAGTCCTTACATCAGGCAAGTATTTTTAACAGGGAAAACCAAACTTGTATTTGATAGGTAGTTATCTTACTCTCATGCAACATTTTATAGTTTCCCTTTTGTTACACAGAAGCTAAGAAGAATTAGTTAAATTGACAGAAATAGCATTCTAGTAGCAAGACGATTAGTTACTCTTTTTGTTTGGGTCATAGCAGTTGAGTGATTTTGATTTGTGTGGGGTTTGGGATTTGTTTTTTCACATGTCAGGTTTGGCATGGGTAGATTAGAATAAATTTTCTTCATAGCAGCTCAAACAGTGCTGGGATTTAGATTTTTGATCAAAACAGTACTGATAGCACACTGATGCTGTAGGTTTTGTTAAACTGTTGTTACAAAATATCAGGTCTTTTTCTGTTTCTCACCAGTGAATAGGTCAATGGGTGCGCAATAGGCTGGAGGAGGCACAACTGGGCTGATGACTCAAACTAACCAAAGAGCTATTCTGTACCATATAACATAATGTTCTGCAATAAAAGGGAAAAAAGGCAGGTTTAGGGGACTAGCTATCTTTTGCTCGGTTACTGGCTGAGCATCAGTCTGCCCACAGGAGGGAATTTAGCATCCCTTGCTTTGTTTTCTTTGCTTCCCTCTTCTTCCACTTACCCTTGACTTATCAAATAATTTTATGTTTGCTTGTTTTATTTTGACCCCCAAGTTTTCTTGCTACTATTCTTACTTTCATCTTCTCCAGTCCTACTGAGGGAGACAGGGAATGATGACGTTGTGCCACCCTGCCCACCAGGGTTAATGCACAACACAAGTATAAAAAGCTCTGCCAGCTAGCTATCAGTATGGGACCAGTATCTCTTTATCTCTGTTGAATATAGCTGTATCAGACAAAATAAAGGTGTTGTCATAGCCTTCTGTACACAGGACAAAAAATCCCTGTGAGGAGAATTACTTGATACTAACTTTGAAAGGTTAATTCCTGAGACCTGCCTTAATGGTGATAGCATTCCATGGTAAAACCCTCAAAGATCTGAAGATCTACTTAAAAATCATGATAAGAAACAAGGATAATTCTTGTTTGTTGTCTGTCTCTTTAATGTTACCCTTCCTTGCTTTCCATAGCAGTCTTAAGGGAAAAAGTTTTTTGTCATTATTAGATATTTCTAGGATATGCAATACTAATAAATATCACTAAGGTATTTTTGTAGTCCTGCTGCCTTGCCCCACAGAGGAATGAGGATATTTGGACTGTAAAATTGTAATTAATTCACAGGAATTTAATTTTTGCTATTCTTAGAAGTGCTCTCAACACCTGCCATAAAGCACAAGGTTTCACCATAGGATCTGCATTCTTTGGCACATATTGCAGGTGAGTTTTGATCTTCTAACCCAGACTTCATTTAGCAGGGCACATGTTATGAGCAGTAGGTCAGATCTTAAAATATCAGTCAGCTTTAAGTGATAGTATGGACATAATACTACCCTTTCCACAAAAAATAATGGGATTATTAACATAGGAAACAGTAATTATTAATGAAGGAAATTATTTTAAATTGCTAATGCTCTAGAATCGTACATGGGACACACCTCATTGGAACAGGAGCTATGGAATTTTAATAGATAAAAATTATGTCATAATATCTTAAATCCATAATTCTGTGAACAGAATCTGTTCATCAAAGTAACTGTTACCTAGCATAACCAAGCTTCTGTTACTGTGTTTTTGAAAGCTCTCCTTCAACAGTTCTTTGCCTTTTTATTTAACATTGTGTAATAAGCTTCATCCTCTGAAGTCAGCAACTGATCTCTCTATTCATTTGTAAAAGTCTTTTGTAAGCTAAACTGAGGAATTTATGACCAGCATGACCCTAATCAGGTGAATTTAAGGTAAAAAATCCTTTCCTTCCTTTGAAGAGTTGTGTTGACTCAAATCCTCCACTAGGACTAAAACTGAATCCTGTGCTGATAGTTTCTTCCATCTCTGCTGTTCAAGAAAACAGCTTACCTCACTGAAATCACCTTCTCCAATCTCTGCTTCTCAAGGAAAAAGAGAAGTGTATGCCTCCTTTCAGCTAATACGCAGAGGCCTGTGGCATCAGTGGAGGGTTAAACAGCCAGATGTGTTTAGCAGGTAAGTCTTGTTAACCTGCCTGTTTCCTAGCAAGAAAGGAGTACCTTGCTGACTTTCCCTGGAAATGGTTTGGGAAGGTATTGAGAAAAAAAACAGAGATCTAACAATAAGTGATGTAAAGGGGGAATCTCTCTTTCACAATGTTTCTTCTAGCTTTTATCTACTATGATTTTATAATGGCAGATTCAGCACTGGGTCTGGGTCCCTAGGAAGAGAAGTCTTATATCCAATATCCTGATAAATGCCTAAACAAAGACACCTTTTCAGGGAGAGGAAGCCATTTTGACCAGTTTTTCAGACATCCTCTTATTGTAATGGGTGTGAGTTGCAGATGTTCTGGCTCCTTTGAGAATCCAGGCTCTCTGAGCAGCATTCACCTTCTTTCTTCTTAGAAGCTTTCTTATGTTTATTCTTTATGCTCTGCTCTGTCTTTTTCTCCAGCAATGTAACCCTCACAAGCTGTATACATGTGACAAAGTGGAGGAACAGTGAAAGGCTTAAGGTGACCAGCTTGGGAGCCGTTATCCCTTTCCCAGCCATTAGAAAGGGGTAGAAAGAAGCCTTCTATTACCAGCCTTCCAAAGCTGTAGTTCCTGGTTCAAGACTAGATTGTGCTATGATTAATGAGATGTATTTAGCAGTCTCATTTGAGCTTTTAATGGTCTGTTATGCACATTATGGCATGAACGTACACTTCATGATTGATAGCCTGTTTGGGAGTAGGAAGCAGAGTAGAGGACAGCTTTGGAAGTGTAAATGCTGGATGGAGAAAGAAGCTAAAATAGGTTGTTAGCTTCTGGAAGTGGTATGTGAATCCTTCAGGATCTTTATAGGACCAACACATGCTCATGTACTCAAGCTGGTTAATTGCACTAGGGAAATACTATGTTTAGCTGATTATTCCTACAGAGAAGTGTCAAAATAAACAGTGGCAAAGCAGTTCATTAACACACTTGCATGGCTTCTGCTACTCAAAGAAACTGAGGTGTCTCTGCAAGATGCTATGGTATGCCAGGTTCATACACCTTTCCTATTTTGTATAGCTCATCCTTTTCTGAGAGCCGTGACATGGTACTGTTCTTCGCTCCAGCAGCAGCAGGTTAAACATAGCTCCTTCCTGAATCAATCAATTTCCCATGTCTTGAGTTTAGTGGGAGGACTGCTGACATGCAGATTGGGATGTTATTTTGCCGCTTGTTTGCCAGCCATGAGCCTGAAGGGAATATGTTGCAGGTGAGAGAACAACCTTCAGGAGTACCCAGCAAGCATCTACAATTTAAATTTAATGACCTTATTTAGCAAAGTACTTAATCATAGGCTGAAGTGTAAAAGCTCATGAGTAGTCTCATTGACTTCAGCAAGGTTGAAAATGATGATGTTCTGAAATACAGCATTGAGTTAGAGCTGATACTGTCTGAGCCTGTCCTGGATAATAGATTAAGGGATGAATGTTGCTCTCCACCAGCATCTTCTTTTATCCCACTCATTGAGCAGTATCTGTCAAATGTGGTCTGTCCAAGTGGAGATGAGAAGATATGATGTACTAACTTCCTATTAGCCCTTTGATGCTGAGCTTTAAGCTGAAGTTTAAGATCATTGCATTTTGCATTGGGAAAAAGATGGAGCAGTCAGTAAAATGCCACAGGTGACCGTGATGAACTGCTGCTCCCCACTGGCACGTGCTGTGGCAGATGATGCGTGCCTGAGGCTGCAGAGCTCAATGATCCCTAGGAAAAAAACCAAATCCCTTGCCCACAGCACATAAATTCTTAATACTAAAATAGTTCTGTAACTAAGCTTCAGCAGATTAGAAGTATTTGTGGAAGAGAGTGGAGCTAACTGAAAACCTCTATCTTGCATAGAAAACTAGCTTTAGTCTGGGTTCTTTTGCCTAATTTCTGAGCTCTCATGTTACAAACTGGTAGTATAATCATTTTGATCAATTTTTTATGAATGTTAGGAATATGTCACCTCCAGGTCCATCAGAACATGAACATAGCAATTTGCCTATTGCCTGTCTATCTATCTCTGTCATGTAAAAGATGTGAGCTTTGTCATCCATTTATTCATCTTCCTGGGAACGTTCATGAATTATTCTGGGCATTTAATGCATCCTAACTCTGCATTTTGTGAGTATCTGTTCTCAGTAGCAATAAATCTGTCAGTGTAATTGCTTCTCTCTAGCCCCAAACTTTTTCTCATTAAGTTGATGAGTAATCACCTTATATTATTAAGGATACTAGGGTAGAAAACTTGTTAGAGGCTCTATTTCAGTTCTTTTATTTAATAAAATGAACTATCTAAATAATAATCCCTCCCCACCATTTTCTAAATGGTATTACTTCCTGTTAGGCACATGGGAGCTTCAGCCTGTTTGCTTTTTAATTAAAAGTAAGTTTCCAGCTGCCTCTTTCATCATCAGAATTTTCTGTCACCTTGAAATGAAGGCTCTGGCATTGTCTTTTAAATTATTGAGCTCTGGCCGACTGGGGGAGTTCAGTTTAGAGTATACATTAGTCTTCTTAACTATTCTCATCAAACTGACTGTCCAGCCTGCTACAATTTCAATACTCTTGCTTGCTACCCCTCCTTTGTTTGTCCACCCACCTATATATATTAAGCGTGAATATAATCTTTCTGCATGCTTGCTAATTACAGAATTATATATTGTTTGTGTTACAAAGCATTTCCCAAGGTCGTGTCTGATATTAATAAGCTGATGTAGAGAACTTTTCCTGTGCCACTCGGTTAGCTGAACTTAGAGTTGAAAGCAGGGTACCTGGGGGAGTTACTTCAAGATCTTCTTGGAAAATGTTACATATCTTTTTTTTTCCCCTTCAAATTCTCTGATTTGCAGAAGACCTAAAAAATTAATCCTTTAAGCATAGCTAAACTAATTTGCAATCTTAACAACTATACAGACTTTTATGTGGAAACAAGAAAAAAGGTGGTTTATGTGCATTAGCACTGTCAGCATACTGGTGAACATTGTTACTTGTGGAATAAGTTGATAAGACTCCATAGAAGAGTTTTGAAATAAAAAAGTTCCACTGTGTATAACAGGATGAATCTGGGCTCTGCTGCAGCATTACATAGGCATCTCACTGCAGTCCGCTTTCTGGTTTCCTTTCTCCTTCCAGTTGTCTGTCTTGCTTAATTGTTACAAATTGTGTATTTGGGCAGCACTTAGCACTGCAGAGCACTGGATAAGCTACAACATACAAATGAATTGTCCATTAGAATAAGTATTTTTCACACTGAGCCCTTTTCACACTGGGAATTCACATTTTCCTCTCATTTCTCTCACATTTAGTCTCAGTAAAATAATTGTACAAGATTTGCTGTGGATATGTGAAGTTGTAGCTGTCTGTGGTTTTATTGTGGTTGCTCAGATGCTATTGTGTACACTCCTGAATGATAACTATCAGACACTTTAGAAGGCAAATACTGTCTGTATCCTGTGAATTTCAACATTCAGTGGCACACATGATTCCAGTCCTTTTCATAGAGCTTCTTCCCATGAAAGTATCAAATTAGACATAATCTCACAGCAATCAAGCAGCATCCTGCTGTGCCATCCTGGTATCACTTAAAAAAACAGTGCTTGGATCTTTCCACTTTAAGGAAGGTTGTTACTTTTAATTTAGCTTGCTCTTCTAAGGCACTAAACTTGTTCGGCAATGGATTAGAATTCATGAAGCCGTGTTTCCCAAATGGCAAAGCCTCTCCTACACAGACACATGTTCTATGGAGCTTGCCTTGGCCAGAGGATGGTTTGCCAGTAATCCTCTTCTTGGTCTGACAGCTTTCCTCACCAACTTGCCCAGAATGGCAAAGTGGGAGGTTGTTAATCAGCGGCAAAGCCAACAGACGGTGTTTTTATAAGAAAATACATGAAAAATACTTCATTCTTCTGCGGTATAAATTTAGTGAGCCAAATTCTGACCCGCTTCATTTTGGAATATCTCCATTTGATGAAGGAAAAAAAGGTAATAATACCTGCTTAACTTTGCCTCTATACTGATTGTTCAAGTTAATGTGTGTAAGTACAGGGTCCTCGTTTTCTGTTACTCTGTCTCACACCAATGAATCCATTTTATCAGGAGCAGCAGCTGCTATTGCTGACATTTAAGCCCACTCTGTTGAGTAAATTTTATTCAGCTTCAGCAGGCCCTTCAAAGCCAGCAGTGCTGTGTTTTGAGGTCTTGATGGTGCTGATGTTCACTGTAGCACCCTTGGCATGCAAGGACACAGGTGCCCATGAGGCAGAACACATCAAATTTTAATCTAGTCATAGATACATGCAATACAGTTTTGTTGCTCAAGTGTTTTCTATGGTACAAATGGAAACAAACCTAAAATAGTAAATCCCTTATGCAAAGGGACAAGGATCAGAGGTTTTGTAGTGTCAAATCTAGACTGAACTTAGTGATCAAAGGTGCTACAGCATGCCTGTAAAGTAGCATATTCTATGGAACAGTTCATGGTAAACCAAATAAAAAGTCATTGAACTAAGTTGTGTATTGAACTAAGTCCAATGTAAGGAATCAGATTAGTAGCAAATATCTCATTAACTTCATATTCTGAAAATCTCCAATATCCACAATAACCTTAAAAACATTTTCACAAGCCTCTATGGTTATCAGCTCGCAAGCAAATTTAACTGTACCATTTTGGACTTTTTTTCTTGTAGTGTCTTCCTCAAATTACTGCTTGCCCTGAACAAAGCAAGTATATATGAAGATGGGAGGGGGGGGAGTGTGTGTGTGTGTGTTTCTCCTCTTTCCATTCAAATATGACCCACTTAGCAGTCTCATTCAGGAAAGTATCTCAATCTATTGCCATGGAAATTATTTGATGTCACAAATGTGAAATTGTAGAATCAGTTCTTATGGCAGGCAGGTAGATCCAGAGTAATTACAAAGGACAAAAATTAAATTTAACACACACATGTATTGACAGTAAGTAATGATGAGGAAAGAAATTAAGCAACACCCCATGATTTTTAAGTGGTCCAGAAGAAATACATCATACTTCTTATGAAAGCTGCTGTAGGAGTTTAAATCACTTTTGGATTTAATGTTGAAACATTTTAATATGTGTCAGACATCCACACAGAAAATCATCACAGAATCATGGAATGATTTGGGTTGGAAGGGATTTTAAATGTTATCTAATTACAACCCACCTGCAGGGGGCAGGTACACCTTTGATTAGACCAAGTTGCCCTAAGCTCCCCCAGCCTGGTCTGGAACAGAGAGATGGGACATCCACCACTTCCAAAGACAACATGTTCTGCTGTCACGCCATCCTAGTAGTAAAGAATTTCTTTCTAATATCTAATGTAAATCTACACTGTTTTAAAACTGTTACCCCTCATCCTATCACTATACTTCCTGATAAACAGTCCCTTCCCACCTGTCCTGAAATACTGAAAAGCAATGATAAAGGCCTAACTGGAGCCTTTTGTTCAAAGGCTCTCTCAGCTTTCTTTGTAGGGTAGCTCCTCCAGCCCTCTGATTGTCATTATGGCCCTCCTCTGGACTTGTTCCAACAGGTCCATGACTTTCATATGTTGGGGACTCCGGAGCTGAATGCAACACTCCTGGTGGGGTTCTCCATTCCATATGCTCATTTCCATTCTTTTTTGCCACATTGGTACATGACAGAATTGCAGGCATATGTATCCTGCTTGTTCCTCTGTCCACAGTTAATTACTCATAGAGTATTTCCAGAAATTACTCGAATTATTGAAAGAAGCTACTTTCTATATTATATAATACAGCAGTGCTTTGTAGCTTCTGCTTCTGATACACATATGTATGCCTACATTTGTGCAATCCAAAGCTCACTGAATGGTAGGTCATGGGGGTTTATTTCATGTTTATTCACATAGAGTTTTCACTTATTTGCTATGCTCTTATTACTTGTATTTGCTGTTCATGAGAACAAAGAATACGTTGTTTCCTGAACAGTAGCATTAGGAAGAAGTAATAATACACGTTTATATTTGGTTTAGCTATCATTCTTTCCTTCTCCCTCAGAAAATCAGTTATTTCACCTTCCAAACAGCAGAGGGAGTAACAAAGTTTAACTGGTAGTAGATTTTCCCTCTTAGCTGTCATTTAAAGCAACTCTCACAATGTCTCTTAGACCTAAAACTAATTGTAGCTTATTATTTGATGCATCGGTAATGGTTTTGTAAAAATTACTTTTTTTCTACTTCTGTTGTGACTTCAAATTAAAAGAAAAAACCCAGAAGGATTTATTTGCTTTCTGCAGTAAGAAATAGACATCCAGTATGAAAAATGGCAACACCCTTATCTTCTGAAGGGAGATATTAAGGATTTGCGTTAATAACCAACTCAGTTCTTCCGCACCGGATTTTCTTCTGGCCAAGGTGCTAGTCCAACTAACAAGAAATAGCTTGAAGTCCTTCCATCCTAGTTGACAGTGGCTAGAAAATGAAGTCTAAATCCTTGCATTTTATCCCCCAACTAGATTATTTTGTTCAATTCTACAGCCAAATGGAGGCAAACCAAGTTCAGATGTTTGTTTCTCAGAACAGTTTTCTAAATGTGATTTCAAAAATCCTTTTAATGGAAGCAAAGAAATTTATTTCTGCCCCTGCACAACCTGCATTTCAGATATTCTTCTGTACAGTCCATACAATTGTGTGTTTCTCTCAGTTCTCCTGTCCTGTCCTAGGCTAGCTGTGTCTCATAACAGTAAGAGAAGCAGGGGATGTTTCAGACTTACTGACACTAACTGAGCAAGTCTATCTACTGTGTTCTTCTTTCTGGTAAAGCAAAAATACATCTTGGGAGGGAGAGCTAAGTGCTGTGTCTAAAATCTGCATGTTTTCCTCTTTGTTGTTCTCAGAGGTCAAAAACCCTTTATTCTACCCATGCTTCTTAGACAGGAAGACTTTCCTTACTTGCCACTATTGTAAAACGAAAATCTGACAGTCCCTTTTCTCTCTCAGAGTCCGCGAGCAGACTGCTAATGTTCAGTATAAGCTCGCTGCAGTGACAGAAAACTTTATATTAAGAATAACTCCCATGTGTAAACCACTCAGACCATGGAGGGATGTTACCTTTCTGGTCTGGAAGCTGTCCTTGTTCCAGTAACATATTTGCATAACATTGCAATCATCTTGGTTGTGGGAGAAGAGTATGCAAGGAGATGACTTTCAAGGTAAGTTGATTTATCGTAATGCTCTTGCCAGTGAGTCACTGTTGTTTTGATCATTTTGGTTTTTTGAACTACAGACTCAATAATAGATTGTAAGAAGTAAATGAAGGGAAGGGTTTTTTGTTCTCTCTTGCAGCAATTTAAAAAATAATTTTTATGTTTCATCTACACAAAGATGATTTAATTAAATACTTTAATCCTGACCACAAATAATTTATGTAGTGGTTCAGTGAGAGTAGCCCAGAGTTGTCTTGTCATAGAGCATTTACTTAATCCTGTCGTACCTGCTTGATAATTACTCACTCAGATCTGTCTTTGCATTAGCTACCAAATTAGCTTAGAGGACCTGGAGAAAAAGATGAGAGGGAAAATCCTTCAAATAAGTTAATAATTTATTATTGCTGTTGAGTCAGCCCTCATTCAGTCTTTCTAAGGGACGAACTTTCCCATTTGTGGTGAAATGAAATAACATCAGTACTTAGCATTTTCTTGAGCTGACCAGAATCTGGTAATGATTGGTGGAGGTCTTTTCTCCACCTCCAAAATAGGTAATGATCTCTTTTTAATGCCTTAGTGCCTTAAGTCACATCTTAACATAAATCTTACTTTCCTTCAGTGTATGCATACTCACACATTTTGTGCAGCATTGATCTTATATGTTTAAATGGGAAATTGTTTATTTCCATTTCATGGGAATGCAGAAACTGAGTTGCATTTTGTGTGGTGATAAAAAATGGAATGCTGTCCTAGAATTTGTTCTATGCTTTGGAGTTTGTTTCCTCATGCAATTAATGGGGCTGAGCTTAAATGACAGAGTAATAGCTTTAGATTTAGTGAGAAACTCACTCTAGAAGGAGAGAGACTGGCATTTCTAGGTATTGAGGACCAGGTGTTGTATTTGTTTAGTCCTTTTTGAGTTTTTATATATTATCACATATGATCTTCTCATTTGTCACACAATTTACAAAAGATTGTTGACAGTCCATATTTTCTAACACTGAATACAGAGAGAAAAATCTCACAAATTAGAGGTAAAACAATCTTGTGAAAATGAGTTTAATTTCTTAAAATTCTTAGGGCCATGATAAGGAACAAGCATAGATCTGAGCTAAAAGTAGTACTAATGAAGTGAGGAGTTAAGAATTGCCCCAAGGGGAATCTTAAGTCACCTCCAGAAGGAGTCAGGAACTCGATGGACTAAAGTAACATTTAAAATAAGAGTTTGTTTGGCTGCATTTGAAAGCAAAATATCTGTGCACAGATAATTTCACAAGAGTTACTCAGAGCCTACATTATCTTTTCTTTGTGAAAATTAAACTGTGAGGCAGGTGCCTCTGTCTTTCTGAGATTAGGCAGCTAGATTTTATGAGAGACTACAGTATTTGTGCATTCCTAGGAAATAATTCTAGAAAAAGAAGAAGATTGGTTTTGACTTTTAAAAGGGCAGATTTGGAAGCCAGAGTGAAATACTGTATGAGACTTTCGTAAATCTACCAGGTCATAGAATCTATCCTCAGTGCTAACAAGGGATTTACTTTTTTCTGGAGATTATAACAGATTAACTATAAATGTCCCATTTACTACATGTTTTTGGAGGCATAAACTGATATCCTGACAATTTTGCCAGGAGTGATTTAAGAAATTATTGCTGTCATCTCTTCATTACTTTTTCATGAGCTGCATTAACAGACTTTATGGGGACACAAAGTCCTCTCACTCTCCATACAGCCATTATTAAGGGGCCAGCAAAGAGGGCTGCATCTAGTCCAGATGGCACATTGAGAGATGTACAAGGTAGGCAGTTAACTCCGGCTATGGGGTGATAATTTCTCAAGTTAGTGTGTGTCCTTCTACAGGATTTATATGCCCAAGGTCTGAATTATTTCTTTAGTGTTAAATACAATAGAAGCCAAGATTTCACCTCTGGAATTAACTGGGTTTTACAAATCTTCCCAATACACAATCAAAACTGTTATCTGCATCATCCCTTTTTTTTTTATTTAATGCCTTTCTGATCTGCAAATGCATATTAATTTCTTACTATTTTTCAGTACTTGAAAAGCAAACCTTTTTTAGTTTGCTAAAATATTAAATGTGTATCTATAGTAATTTTTATTTATTATGGTGCTTAATAGGTCTGCAGCATGACTGACAAATAGGAGACACCAGCTTCCACTACATGGCATTGCAAGGAGATAAAGGGTCTGTCTTCTAATCATCATCTAGTGGATCAGGGAGTTCTCTTTTTCCTCCCCAAGGAAGACAAAGTGAAGCTCTTAGTTTTGCATATCTTTTTGAATTCAAAAGACACTTGTTGTACAGATAGCTTGCAGTAACTGTGTTTAACTTATTTATCACATACATTTGCTTCCTTTTTAAGAACATGTCTGTGGTTATGAGAGAATGAGTTAGCCAAGTCCATTTTACAGCTTTCAATTTTTATATTGTTGTTTCCATCTTGTTCCTTACCATGTGAAGAGAATTAAGTAATGGGAAATGCACTCATATTTGGCTTGCTGTTCTTAAGCTGTTGATGACAGAATTCATTGAGATGCAAGATAGATTCAATACTCATTTTACTGCTTCATAAAAGAACTGTTGCTTGCACTTCTTGCATTAGTAGAGATTAAAGAGATTAACTGATACCATAACTTCCTGCCCTTTGCATGCTCACCTGCAGAGGTTGTGCGGCTCCTTACTGCATTTTGATATCCTCAGACTTCATAGTACTTTCATGTCTCTCTCTCTTTTCTTATTGTGGAAGTGTGATTTATCTTACCTAGACATTTTCAGCGTTTGAGAAGATAATTCTGATTCTTCTGTAGCATTTTTAAGGAATCCTTGCACCTTAAATCTTAATATAAAAATCACTAAAAAAAAGTTGCGAAACTGGACTCAAATTATAAGAGGAATGTTATTGTTTAAATTTAAAACTTGGTGTAGTCCAAACATGTAACTAACAAAGCAGTTCACAAAAGTTTTTCCACCCTGCTGATAGGCACGTTTCTTTTATTCACAACATGCAGGCACTTGAAGCTCTGCTACTGTGCCTGCCTACAGATACTGTCATTTTCATGAGGCCAGAAAACTGCTAGCTGTTTTTAGCATAAATCCATTTTATGCCTTGACTCTCCTGCAACTAACCTTTCAGAAAGTCCAAACATGTTGACGTTATTGCAGGGGAAGAGAAGAAAGGGGATTTTTGGAGTGCTAGTGCTTACATACTAATGTAGGGGAGGAAGCAGGCAGCCAGAAGAGTGATGCAGGCTCTTCTTTAGTTTTTAAGGGTTTGAATCAACTTCTCCTATCTCTTAAAAAAGGGCTTTGTAATACCTGGTTTAAGGCAGCTTCTCAGTATGGCCATGCTGCTGTGCACCAGGGATGGTAAGGTAATGAGGCAAGAAAGGGAGAGAGGATAAGCAGGAATGGTCATAACCCAGTCATTCACTGAGGATGGTGTTTCTCTGAGACAGAAAGTTCTGGACTTTCTTCCAGAAACTGCTTTTACTTTCTTTGCATTTCCTCCTCTAATTCTCTCTAAAGAGAGCAAAGTTTGGAGTGCATTTTCTCACCAATAGAATTTCAGTATTCTCTTAGCCTCTACTAAATGAATTTGGGGACAGGAAGCTTGTTTTAGGGTGCTTTTTGAACTGCTGTGCAGCTCTTCTGGTTTTTAACTTTTCCATACATTTATTTCTGTGACTAAAAGGAACTCTGGGCTCTTCTTTGCCTCTCGATTGGTGCAACCACTTGAAGCTATTGAGTGTCAGTAAATACACTTCCAAGGTCTCTTTTATAATACCTGTTAGTGAGGCGAAAGAGAATACACATATGTATGTCCTCTCTGTTTTGTAAGCACAATGTGGAACATTTCCTTAAAACTGCATGCCAGAAAGTTTAATAGTTCAGAGATCTCATCTTTTGTCTTGCTATAGTGGAAAAGCATAGTCAACACAAAAGTTGAATCCTGAACTAAATAAGAGCTTGTCTCAAAGCACTTGCATGAGAAATTTAAGTGGTGCTTTTTCACAGATGTGAGGTATGTGAATCATGAGGCATGCTGCAGTCCTACCAGGTGAAAAGCCCTTCAGCTTCCTGGAACATAACCAAAGATACTTTTCTAAACATTAATACAGGTAGACTTTTTTACTCTTTTTGCTTTTTACCCATATAATGTCAACATTATCCAGAGAGCAAAATCCCAGTAATGAAGTCTGGCTCTCTCCCCATCTGTCTCACTAAATGCCACTTGGAACAAGTGCCTTTTCATCTGACAATAAAATCAATGAATGAAATATTAGAGGCTTGAACGATATGATGTGCAGAATACATTATGGGAGTTGTTGTGTTTCAGTGGACAGCAAGTCTTGCCCTTTCTTCCCATTATCATCAACACACTTACTTAATGAAACTGGTACCTTCCCTGACCTCTTTCCTTTTACACTTTAAGTCTCATGTAACACCTTGAAGTCTCCCTGGCTCAGGACTGTGTAAGAAAATTCTGCACTCTCTGTATACTCTTGGGCTCACATTTTTCATCTGTTTTTCTCAGTCAAAGCCAGACCTGCACAGAGAGGGTGAAGGAGCTTAACATGATTTACAGAACACTTGTTTTTATCCCTTTACTCAGTTGAGACAGCCTTCTTCCTCTCTACTCTGAAGTTCTTCAGAGTAAAAGGAATCTCTCAGTGACAAGCCAATAAACAGGAAAAAGAGGGAAATGTCAGAGAGTTGTACTTTAGTTAAACATCCTAAAATCCATGGAACTACCTACAAAGATAGTTTGACTGAAGACTAAAGAATGTAGAGCATTGCTTTTTCCAAGCCTTACGGGATTCTCAGTCAAGAATATTAAGAACTTCATTGTCATGCTGGCAAACACCTGTAAAATAAGAAAGTAGAATCATAGAATAGTTAGAGTTGGAAGGGACCTTAAAGATCATCAAGTTCCAACTCCCCTGCCATAGGCAGGGACACTAGATCAGGCTGCTCAGTGCCTTGTCCAGCCTGGCCTTAAACACGTCCAGATAGGGGGCATCCACAACCTTTCTGGGCAACCTGTTCCAGTGTTTCACTACCCTCACCATAAAGAATTTCTTTCTTATATCTAGCCTGAATCTACCCTCTTCCATTTTGCATCCATTGTTTCTAGTCCTTCCATCACATATCCTATTAAATAATCCTACCCCTGCCTTTCTGTAAGCCTCCTTCTGGCATTGATAAGCTACTATGAGGTCACCCCTGAGCCTTCCCTTCACCAAGGTGAACAACCCCTACTCCTTCAGCCTGTCCTCATGAGGCAGTTGCTCCTGCCCTTTGATCATCTTCCTGGCCCTCTTCTGGACCTGCTCCAACAGCTCAACATCCTTCCTATATTGAGGACTCCAGTTTACTAGCAATCCATGAGACATATTGTACTATTCACACTTGGAGCTCAAGGTACTGTATGAGTGGTGGCAGCACAATTTTATCTTTATGCCTATTATGACGATGTAGTATTGGGCAGGATTATTGCATGCTGGCAAAACTGAGTCACTGCTATATATGATTTCCAGTTGAGTTTACAAGTAGGCACATTCTCAACAAGAGAAATCTCAGTCCCATTGCCTTATAAACTCAGGTACCTCCAGAATACAGACTGAAGGATGAAGAACATAGAAGAGGAAAGGTGTGTTCAGAGGTGTGTACAGAGCAATTCTCTGTACATTTGTTAAGGATTTGCAGTTAAGTATTTGTTAAGTATTTCCAACTCCTGCAGACAGTAGAACTTGCAACACTGTGTCAGGATAAAATTTTTCATTCCATTCTCCAGGTTGTCTTCTTATATGCACATCCACTATTTAGTCTGACTGCAGAATCATGCTCTACTTTGCTGGAGTTCAGCAAAGAGGTGACCAATCTGTGACTGCACTGACGGTCAACATCGGAATGAGGAACAGATCCCAGGACACTCAAGCTCATCACTAAAGCATAGAATCATAGAATAGTTTGGGTTGGAAGGGACCTTAAAGATCATCGAGTTCCAACCCCCCTGCCATAGTCAGGGACACCTCCCACTAGATCAGGCTGCTCAGTGCCTAGTCCAGCCTAGTCTTGAACACCTCCAGAGAGGGGGCATCCACAACCTCTCTGGGCAACGTGTTCCAGTGTTTCACTACCCTCACTGTAAAGAATTTCTTTCTTATGTCAAGTCTAAACCTACCCCCCTCCAATTTACATCCATTGTTTCTAGTCCTTCCATCCGATATTATG
>VZTY01015134.1:483822-530291 GCA_013400935.1 Turnix velox
CAGCCTGTATCTGTGCTTAGGATTGCTTCGAGGAATGCTTTACCAGAAGCATGAGGCTTCTGTTTTATATCTTGTCAGGCAGAAGTATCTCTTATTCTGTAGGCTCAAGATGCAAAACAGTGGGTTGTTTTTTTGTTATCAGAGCTCTATCATATTTCCCAGTACAGTGCTGATTGGGCTTGGTCATTAGATGTGAACAAATGTTTACATATGTCTGCTGTGTCATCTCACCATCTGATACTCTTGATACATAAATAATTCTTAGCTGTACGGTTTATGAGCTCTAACCTGCCTTGAAGCTCATAATTAAGATGATAAAGTGAGCTGTTTATGCAATCTAGTTGTCAGTACAGTAAATGTCATTAATAGCATTGGGAAGAAATGCTATGCAGGTAATAGCATCTTACTGCAAGTTTTGTCTACTGAAGAGATTACTCCTGAATTTTCATCCTAAAAATTTTGCATAGGCTGGTAAAGCCACATAGCCAAAGGGAAATGCAGAGCTTGTTTATTTTTTAACAGAACTGAAACCAACAAAGAGGAAAAATAATGTCAACACAGTTGGATTTCAACACCACATACAGTAACTTGGCAACCTTTTGTACATTCAGTGGGCAAATATGACACTTTTCTACTAAATATGGCACTATTTTTTTCTGGTTTTGTTTGATATGGTTTAGTTTTTTTACTTGTCACTAGAAAACCAATTCTTTTCATTTTGCTCATCTCGGATGTTCTTCTGACACTGCTGCTACATTCTGGGACTTGGTTACAAACAATCCTACTGCATCCCTTGATTTAGAAGATTTGTACCTTTTAAATTAAAAGGAAGAGGGTTTAATATTTTGCTATTCATATATGATGACAGCCAGAAAGGATATGAAGTAGTGTATGTTTCACAAACAGTCTCTGGAATATTAGAAAGCTGTTATCCTCTAACTCATTGCTAAGAAACAATTTACTATTCCAACAACCTCAAACAGCATTTACCAAAACTTAATTAAATGTAGTGAAGCAGTGGTGGTGTCCTCATTTTCCAGAATAAAACTGAGGAAAAAACAGCTAGCTGCTAACATGAATCTGAGTTAAATTTGCTCAGTTAACGGAAGCAGCTGAAGGTTTACTTTGCTGCAGCTGAAATGAGCAGCTGCCTGAATGTCAAGAGGAAAGTGATACCCAGAATCCCAAGGGATATACCTAAAGAAGATCTATGGGAGACAAAAATATAGCATTCAGGGATGTGGCAAAGAAAAAACTCAGCCATCAGTGTACCCAGCAAAATGACAGCTGTTCAAAAGACTAGCTGAATGGGAATTTTTAAATGATTGCTGGCAGCAACAGTTTTGGCACTAGGCTACTAAAATGGACAGTTTCTTTCAGTAGATAAGGGCAGTGCTCACAAGTCTCACATGGGTCTCACAAGTCCCAGCACCTGTTCATATGTTATGATTCACCTCCCCGGTAGCCTTGGAAAATTCACTGCATCACCACAGGCCTCAGTTTCTCCTGCTGAAAGGAAGACTCTCCTTTCCTTTGTAAAGCATTCCTAGTGACAGGCATTGCATAAGTGTTAGGTTCTTGATTACACATTGCAGCCTGCAGCTCAGCTCCCTATTACTGAGATGCTTTTCGAAGATGGGCTTTGGGCCAACCAGAATGTGCGTATCAAGACCTTATCCCCTTTACAAAACTGATACAGTTGTGACAGGCAGTCATAGTGCGTGAACAGCTACTTTCATGCTCTTCACACACTCTTCCAAGACTGTTTTATTGCAATATCTTCAGCAGCAAAGAAGGAGGCTTTTTAGCTCAGTGATCACATATTCCTGCATAGCATAAATGCAAGCAATTGTTTTAATAGTTTGTATGTTCCTTAAACTGAGCAGAGTCATTGAAAAACATCCTTTCTCTCCAACCAATGCCTGAATGTTAGAATTTAAGGATTGGAATTAATTTCATTCACTAAAATGTTTTGCTGCTTTCAGAACAAGAAGCTTTCAATTTTGTGGGGCTTTACTCTGAATAAATTAAAAATTGAAAAGGAGACCATGATGAGAATAAAGCACTATTGGGGCACACAATCTTTAACCTGCTGTTGATCTCTGCAAGTGAGATGTGTAGTCAGAGTAACAAGTACATCTCACTGACCTCCTGCACCCTGTGTAGGAGAGAATACCCATTACCTCAAAGAAACTTCAAGTCTCCTATTTCTATCAATTAATTGAAACAGTTCTGCTGCTGGGATGTTTTGTGTTATAAACAATGGCATAAAAACTGAGGTGAGGAAGGGCAGCTTAGCAACAGTTGAAGCTGATGTGGTCATTCCTTCTGTGGCTTGCAATTTCACAAGAGATTCTGTGACCGGACTTATTCTTCCCCACACTCCATGCTCAAGCACATTTCCTGACAATGCAACAGGCATGTCCATCCTTTCCTACCAGGTAGAAAACAAGCAAGAACTTGTGTGAATGTCCAAATCATAACATATTCAAATTTTTCTTAACTTGCTGACAGCGCAGGAGCACGTGAAGCTGTGCTATTGTTACGGAAAACCTCAAAAAGTTTTGTTCCAAAGTAAAAGATTTTTTCTACACTTGCTCTCTTGTGCTCAGCTGCTTAGAATCTGCTTGCCTGAAATCCTGCAGATGGAAGTGCTGCAAACATTAATGATAGATTTGGTAGTCTTACTGTAGTTTGCAGGACTTCACACTCACACTGTCATTTTAATTTTTTTAACAAGCTCCTTGGAGGAGAGAAGATGCACGGAAACCAAATTACTCTCTTCATTAATTTAATTCCTTCATAGAATCACAGAATTAGAAGGGACCTTCAAAGGCCATCTGGTACAATCACCCTGCACTAGATCAGGCCTCTCAGAGCTTCATCAAGCCAGGCCTTGAATGTCTCCAGTAAGAGGGCCTCTACGACCTCTTTCCAGTTTCTCACCATCCTCATGGTGAGGAATTTCTTCCTAATCTCTCATGTAAACCTGCCCTGCTCTAGTTTAAAACCATTGTCTCTCATCCTATCACTCCATGTCCTTGCAAGCAGTCACTCCCTGTCTTTCTTGTTGACTCCCTTTGGGTACTGGTAGGTCACTGTGAGGTCTCCCTGGAGCCTTCTCTTCTCCAGGAAAAACAGCCCCTACTCTCTCAGCCTGTCCTCTTAGGAGAAGGGCTCCAACCCTCACATCATCCTTGTAGCTCTCCTCTGTACTCTCTCCAAAAGGTCTTTCTCTTTCCATTTCCCATTCAGTTAGCCTCTCAGCAGGTTCCATGCACTCCCATTTCCTGCCTCTGCCTCCCACTAACCATTTTCCACTCCTTTTCTCTCCAAATCAAAGAGTACATGAGCTCCATTGGAGACTTCTTTCCCAGGTGTTCCCTCTTTGCCTCCTCCACCCACTCTCCTTTTTCTCAGCCCCAGGGAAGGGTAGCAGCCTTCAGGAGCCCCCTCGTGGGGCCTGAGAGATATTCCTCCAAATGTCACTGCTCCAGAACATCACAGGTGACCTGCTATAGCATATCCCAAGGGTGTGTGGCAGGAGGAGAAAGGTCAGAGGGCCTGATGACTAGGTAGGCAGGGGAAGAGGTTGCCAGGAGGGTTAGTGGCCACTTCAGTGTCGCTCATGGCTGCTGGCTGAAACCCTTGCTGTGTTCCTGGGGTGATGTCAGAGGGTCCCATTCTGAGGCAGGCAAGGGGCATTGGTGAGGCAGAAGCCCCTTGGAGATGTGGCATATCCCACTTACCCAGTGGGATTTCTCCATTATAAATAGAAAGATAAATAATAAAAAGAACTGTTCTGCTCCATTTGAAAAGAAAATGCCAGGACAATATGAGTTAAGCCATAAGCCAAGAGAGACATGAACTTGGAAAAGTGACACTTTAAAATATTTGAAAAATCTTCATGAAAAAATATAGAAGACCTTACTCCACTATGACCTTCCTTTTCTAACAAGCTGCTTTCCAGGTACTTTTTTATTTCAGAAGTAGGTGCACTGAGGTTTTCTGAAAGTCTGTAAATTCCCTTCAGAGGATCCAGAGTTTGACCCAGAGAACTATCCCCTGGATCATGTGAGATACAGTCTCAGATTCTCCTGTTCTGCAGTTCAGCCTGGCTTTGGTCAAGCTAAATTTAGCAGATTCAATCTAGCCATCAATAAAGCATCTGTTACAGTGTCAAATAGGAAGCCAGAGATGAAACTCAATTCATGTGTGAGTCTCACTTTGGAAAACTGGCTGTGTGAAACAACAGGGGGTTGCCCCTAAAAGAAAACTAGTGGGGTAGATTCCCAATCGCTATCTTTGAGAATGTACTCTTTGGAAAATGTATCTTCAATTTAAAATTTTTACAAAAGGAAAAGTATAAATAGGTTAAAGATAACTGAAAAAGCAAAGGTGAGAAGCTACGTAAACAGACAACTAGGAAGAACTGAATGGTCTGAAGAATTATGGTAGTACAAGTTATGTAAAATTGAGCACTTGAAGAGGAATACGGAGTACTCACTGCAGACTGGGACCTTGAGTTGTTTGATAATTAGAACAAAAATCTGTGTTCTTGTGTACCAAGTCATAGATCCAATTCATTAATGTGATGCTGCCATCAAAAGAATAAAAATGCAATCTTAGTCTTTGTAAAGAATTTACTTAGATATGGGAAGCATTAGTACATTTAAGAAGTTGATAGAAAATCTTTGTGTGGAAGAAATACCATGAACAATTTTTGTGACATGAATTCTTACAAGAAGTTCATATGTATATATGAATTAAATTCCTGCTAGGTATAGCCATTCATCTCATTGTCCCATTTGGCTTCTTTCAACAGAATGAGATTAAAAGTGTATGCTTCAATGGCCTATCAGACTGTGATGTATCATACCAGTAACATGCTAGATTGTGAGGAAGTTTCTATTAAATCAGTCTTGAAATGTAAGAGAGTGAAATGCCAGAGAGAAAAGCTCTTTAACTAAAGAAAAAGTGTGGCATGAAGGCAAGTAGGACAAGCTGTGGACAATCTAGAGAAAGCAAGAAAGTGTTTCATTAACTGTGTGCTATGTTACTAATGGAAGTTTCTAAGAACTTGAAGGGAAATATTCCTAACAAACAGTGCTTGTAAAAGATGCAAGAAATACCTATTATAGTGGTAGATTAAGTTGACTTAGTGTGTTTTCTTCTGCTGTGGTGGTCTTATATGTGCCTTTATCTAGAGAAGAGCAGAGAGAATTTAAATGGAATCTTGTATTTAAAAAGTCTACCTTACATTTAGTTCCTGCCTAGAAAGAATGCAGGAACAGTAAGTCATTGCTGAAATTCTTTTTCGTTGCACCAAGACTAGGACGACGTAAAAGTGAAAATGAACAACTGCTGACAGACAGGTTGTCTGAGATGGAATAAGAATGCTTTGAAAGCAGTAATAGTACAGTTGAAGTGCAGGTGAGGAAAACAGGATTTATGCAAGTGAAGATTCTGTTGGAAAAGGGAATTGGTCCATACAAATAATAGCCGTTCTCTTCTTAGTTTGTGTGTGAATAAGACAGATTGCATACAGTATAGTAGCTGTGCTGTTAAAGAGTCGCTCAATTCAGCATATGAATCTCACTTTGAGAGTTTACAGACAAGTGCATTTCAGGTAATATAGGAACTTAAAGTCACAGAAGTGCCACTGTTGTATTAATTTTCAGCAGTTAAAATTTAATTATTTTATATACATTCCATCTTGAAAGAAAATGAATGGTTTGTTTTAGAAGGGAAAAATGTGTTAGTTTTGTTTCAGAGAAAATTTTCAACCCACCTTTATGTAAATATCTTGTGCTTTATATATCAAGTTATTGCATCCTTTTCTGAAGAAATATTCTGCCCTCTTTGCTTGCTTGGAGGGGAGATTAAGTTAAGATAATAAAAAAGTCTGTACTGTGAGGGTAGTGAGACACTTCTTATGAGGATGAATCACAGTTTTAGCTCTTTACTCCAATCTTCCTCAGTCCAATTCTGTATTCATCATCCTCTTGATAATTTTTTGTGTATGATTGTGACTTTTGAATCCTCCCTTCTACCACCTACAAAACACTCGTGTTTCTTTCTACACAGATTCTTATTGAGTTGTTAAAGCAAGTTTAGCCAATAACAACTTTTGCCATGACTACAGCATCATGACTGAGTACATCCAGAAGTCATAGAATCATAGAATCATAGAATAGTTTGGGTTGGAAGGGGACCTTAAAGATCATCTAGTTCCAACCTCCCTGCTATGGGCAGGGACACCTCCAACTACACTAGGTTGCTCAATGCCTCATCCAGCCTAGTCTTAAAACACCTCCAGAGAGGAGGCATTCACAACCTCTCTGGGCAACCTCTTCCAATTTCTCACCACCTCATCATGGAAATTCTTCACCTGCTTGTCCTTTTTTTGGGGAAGTTACTGGGAGAACACAGTAACCTGCGGGTGTAGCTCAGTTGGGAGAGCATCAGACTCCTCCACCTGAAGGGCAAGGGTTCAAATCCCCGCCCAAGAACACGGCTTGCCAGAGTTGGGTTGACGGTTGAGCTTCATGACCTGAAAGGTCCCTTCCAACCTCGGGAATTGTACCATTAGGAAGACTCTTGTGGGATTGGAGGTCTGAACCTTTACCTCTTGAGGCTCTTTGGTTTGAGGAACCATCGCGGCCCCCCGGGAAAGCCAGAGCACTTGAGTTTCCCACACGGCGGGGTACAATGATGGTAGTGGGGGGATATATTTTTTTAAAAAATTAAAAGATCAAGGTAAAAGTCAGCTAATATCATTTCAGATTCTTGTTCCAGCATTGCCAGTGTCTTTATTCCTTTTGCTAGCTTCTGTAACTTTTATTGACTGACTCCACATGGCCCATCATAGAATTACAGAATGGTTTATGTTGGAACAGACCTTAATGATAATCTAGTTACAACCTCCCTGCCATAGGTAGGGACACCTCCCACTATACCAGGTTGCTCAATCCAACCTGGCCTTAAATGCTTCCAGAGAGGGGGTATCCTCAACCTCTCTGAGCAACGTGTTCCAGTGTCTCACCACCCTCACAGTAAAGAACTTCTTTCTTATATCCAGCCTAAATCTATCCTCTTCCAATTTGCATCCATTTCTCCTAGTCCTGCCATCCTGCACCCTATTTAAAAGTCGTATCCCAGCCATTCTGTAGCCCTGCTTCAGGTATTGAGAAGCTACTATGAAGTCCCCCCTGAGCCTTCTCTTCTCCAGGCTGAACAACTACAACTCCTTCAGCCTTGTCTTTCCCTACCCTTGATGGTGCTGAATCTACTTTTGCTTTCTTTATCTGCTCTTCCTTATTATCTGTCTCCTTCCTTTCCTGGCGTAAGTGTGCTGTCCAATGCAATGCTTCCTCCTGAGACGGTCCTGCACTACCTTCAGTGATTTCCTGTTTATCCAAGTCACTCCTTAATAAAAATGTTCATTCAGTTTCTCTCTATGAGTAGTTAGTCCGCTAAAATCTAATGACTGTTGAGAAATAGCAAAGTATATGATGAAAATGTGACACCAAATAAAAAGGATTGACTTCTGTAGGAGGTGTTTTTCCCTCAAATATGACATTTCCATATGTAAAAGAGAAGCTCTTCTTTATAGAGACTGCCCTTTCCTATACCAGCTTGCAGATAAATATGAATATGAATTTTTGTGTGTATATATGCATGTATATGTGTGCATATATACTGTATATAATACATGCACACCTATTATGTGTATGCACACCTGTAAAATAAATACAAAGTAGAGATTAAAGTATCAAGTTCTGTTGAACACAATGTATCCTGCACTGCACAGGCACTTGAGAAAATGTCATCCTTTGTTTCTGGGGCCAGGCAGACTTATGTTACCATGCATATTGCATACAGGACTCATGGTAAAATTTCTAAAAAATGTATAGAAGAAAACTCAGAGTTTTTAGGCTAGAAATACTCTGGCTTGCTACTGAAAATGTATTTGTTGAATGAGAGACCAGAGTACATTTAAGGGATGAGAGAGGACATAGCAATACAACAGACGATTGAGTTTGGTTGTAGGAAGAAAAGTGAATAGATACAGATGGCACAGGAATTGCACAGGGCATCAATAGTGAGGATGAAAAGCTTGAACTTGACAGTGATCCAGAGAAGTGGATGAGAGATGTGTTAGAAGAAGTGGAAGATTTTAGAAGCCACATATTTTGTATGAAGCAGTACAAGATCAGGGACTGCAAGGCCCTAGCAAAGAGGTCAGTCACTCAAGCAAGACTTAGCAAGGAGTGCAACACATGCAGCCTGTATCAATCAATCAGTGTAACTACACTTAAAGGACAAGGAAAGAATTTTGGAGGAGGCAAGAGGAAAGGACATTAATGAAAGACTTTAATTCCAAATCATGCAGAAAATAACCTAGCTTCATTTTACCATTATACAGTCAACTAGTTCTATGTCCATCAGACTTGGTACTGGCCAATTTAGAAATGTTCCAAAATTCAGAATATGTACATTTTCCTTGCTTCCCTCCTATCACCTTTTGATAATTTTTTTGTCTTATTTTGGGAGCAAACTCTGCCATTCTCCTGATTCCTGCCAAGCTTGAATCTGAAATTCTTATCGAGTCTTTCTTGTGTTCTTTAAGATTTCACTGAAGCCATGCATTGCTCTGGCAGTACTTGGCTGTGGCTCCAGAATTTATGTCTATTAAGTTCCTAGTGATTTAAACTATGGCTGTTAAAGTAGTCAGAAGTAGCAAGACAGTGTTCTGCTATGTTCTTGTTAGTAATCTCCACTGTATAGAAATTGCTTACTTCTCATGTTCTTAAAGGCTAAAATACTTTTCGCTTGCCTTTTCCTTTGGAGACCTGTACCAAATATAATTAGACCATGTGAATTTAATAACCAGGAGACCTGTGCTGAAACAGATCTCTCTGGTGATGCGACCTCACCCTTTGGCCATGAGCGATCAAAAGGTGACACTCCACTCCTTCCCACTCTAGCATGCCTTTTCTGCCCTTTCTGGGAAGAGCTTTATGTCCTGAAGATGACAGAAAGTGCAATTCACCCTAAATATGTGCTCTGCACCCATTGCTTTTACTGTGATTGTAGTGAAGTCCTGTAAAAACTGCAGTAGCCTCCAAGGCAAAAAAATTTTAAAAAAAGGGCAAAAAAAAGGCTTCTACTGTTGCAAGTAGCTGTAATAACTATGATATTTTTACTACTATTTTACTGCTATTATTATGGTTGGCAATAGCAAAATACCTTAAGACAAGAGCTGAGGATATAATCCTTTGCTGTAAAGACTTGAGAATATAGAGTTGTCTGAAATGGTTAAAAAAAACAGGGCATCATAGGAAAATACTTTTCACCAGTAACAAGATTTTACTGGGCACCAAATGAAATTAACAGATACCAGACTTGCCATAAATAAAAGCTGCTTATTCTTTAGATGTGTCATGTGCTGCAAGTTACTGGAAGCTGGAGGACGACTATGAACAAGTACCACCATACAGCTGCTCTGTTGTGGTCCATGCTGCACAGCTACTATTCCCTGCTCTAGAGACATGTGTTGGATGGAGCTTTATCCTTGTCCACTCATGGTGGCATACTCAGGCTCTGATCCAGAGCTGCGCTTGTGTCACACCAAGGCACGGACCCTGAAGTCCCTGCTCAGGCACCATTTGATGGTGGACGCATGACTGACGCATCATGATAGTGAAGAGCATCAGTTCCTTTACTGAGTTACAGCATAGTTTTTATAGCAGCTTGTTAGCAAGTAGTAATTTTCCATTCTGGAGCCTACTGACTAAAGATACCTGCTATCTTCATAAGTACCAGGTGTCCTTGTTTCTGTTAGATCTTGCTCCCAGCCCTGTTTGTTGCTCCCATAGCATAGTTCCAACAAGTTATGTTGTATCTTTCTCCCAAGGCCAATCCTTACTTGCAGAGCCAAACAACTCTGCTCTCTGTCCACATGCAGCTGCTGGTATTCTTTTAGTAGAAACTAGCACACAGTTACTACCTTAGAAGTCTTATATTTGCAGTATGTGAGAGTGGCAAAAAGTTATCCCTTTTTTTATTAAGAGCTAATCAAGCAAGAGGCTGTTAAGTGACCTGTCCAGAGTCACCAAGGAGATCAATACCTGAACTAGGAGTTAAGATGAGATCTGGGGTCCCCATTAACACCTGAATTAGTAGATCATGCTTATCCATCCATTAAAACTCAAAATCTATGAAGTGGAAAGAGAACTGAAGGCATTGAGTTGTCAGGCTCAGAAGTACCTAGTTTTCCATGGAAACCTGCTCCCAGCAACAAGCTAAGTAAGATCTTGCAAGGAGAGGAGCATGTCTCATCATGTGAAAGCTGGTAGGGAGCTGTACTGTGCAAAATGTTGTAGCTGTGCAGCTGCTTTCTGGAGAAGCCTTGTCCCTCAGCCAGGCAGCATTCAGCCCCCTTTCCAGCAATCCAGCTGTAATTCGGCCTGCTTCGTAATTTTTCACCCTGGTCATGCTGGAATCACTGCCTCATTTTCTGTTGTCTGGCTGTTACTGGTGATGTATGAATAAGTAAGAAAGAAGGCTTCATTTTCATAAGCTAACTTGTTCCTGGAGTTAGAGGGAGTGAGAGAAGTGCTCTTAATCATAACTGCAGGGCCAAAATAGAGAGCTAAGACAGAGCTTTTGTGATAAATGTGTGGTGATCTTTTATATGATGCTTTCTGCACTCATCTGGATTTTCCACATTCTTCAAAAATCGACCTTTGGAGTGTAATGTGAAAAATTAGACATATATGCATAGTGATGTACAATGGAAAAGGTGAGACATTAAGCCGTGAGGTCTGGTGAGGATTGGCATGTTGCAATTAGAGTAGGATGATACTGAATAGTGATTTGAAGTGGACTTGGTAATCTCTCAAGGTTCTTTCTAGATAGATTTATGTTCACTCTGTGATTACTTTTGAAATATTCTGATGTATTTGTTATATGCAGAGGCCACTCGCTGCTCACACTCTCTGAAACAGTATTCAAGATACATGTGTGGGTTACTGACACTCCACTAAATTTGAGATACCACAGGAGAATACTGCAATCATCTGAGTTATCCTAACGTCTTCTCAGCTGATTATAAGACTTAATGAGTTGCTTCTGTCTTTTAGGTCTTGCTTTTCAGCTCAGTCTTGTCTTGAGCCATATTGAAATTATAGCAGTACGGCTATGATCCCACATAAGCAACATGTAATGATCATATAATGCTTCTAGTGCACTGCTGTGACCATGCACCCAGTTTTAGGAACATATCTGGGATTGGAAAGTGTGCCTTCAGACTAGGTGTCTTTGTTAAATGTGCCTGTGCCTCCTTAAAAACACTATTCCCTTCCTTTCTTTGACTACATTCAAATGCAATGTTCTCTTTCCTTCCATTCTTCATTACATCTTTTCAATCACTTCTCTTATTTACATTTTATACAGCACATTTCAGGACAGATAATTAAGCCCTTATCTATACAAACATTTATTTCTCAGTTGATTTCTAAGCAGTGCAAACCTTCTAGACACATTTGATTTAGAACACGTTTTACTCTAGCTGAAGCCAGCTGCTAATCAATGTAATCTAAACCAAAATAAGCCCATCTTATTCTTCAATTACATTATCTCCATCAGAGTATATAGAGATCTTTATATTAGATGATGATTTTACCAACACTTAGTTTTCACTAGGAGGATTTTCCATCATTGTATTCCAAAATCAAGCAGCATTCAGATTTGTCTGGGTGATACATTTTTGTCAGCATGACAAAGCCTCCCACAGTGTTTAATTACTCAGACTAGCCAGGGGAGAAGGAAAGAAATGAGCCATGCTGAGTTTGTCTGTGCCAGGCTTGCTGTCTGTTGCACATGCAGACATCTTCCAAATGCCTTAAAGGATAGCAGCACCCAAACTTGTGCCTTCGCTTTCCATGGGCTGTCCCTTCCCAAATTTTGTGTGTGTTTTACAGTGATTGATTGTCATTTGTCTCATCTTTTTGAAATTTGCTCATTTCTAGGGCAGCAAGTTCTTGGCTTGGTGGAGAACCAGAGTGACTGGTATTTGGGCAACCTTTGGAAGAATCATCGTCCCTGGCCAGCACTTGGGAGGGGCTACAACACAGGTAGGCCCTGTGGGGTATTTTTTAATTAATGTTTGCATTGAGCATGCAGTCATTTTCCTATATAGCATATGAGATGTGCTAATTGCACCTCCCTTCCTAGTGTACTACAAAACTTGGCATTTAAAACAGTAATTATCTTTAAGGAGTTTGTATGGCATCCTTTAGGGAAGGATGGAGCTTTTCAGTAGTCTGACACATCCTCAGCATACTTCATACAAGATTTCTTTCTGTGATGAAGTGTAGGCCCAGCAAGGAGGGAAGAATACTTTTTTTTTTTTTTTTTTTTAAGGAGGTAAATGGTATCACAAAATGTCAGCCCAATAAAGATACAACTCCTGCAGGACAGCAACAGGGTCATAATTGTCCTAATAAAATGCAAACTACTGGCCATCAATTTCTGCTTCTGTGAGAAAGAAATAAAGGCACAAAATCTGAGAATTTATTAGATTACAAGGGGCAAGTCTTCCCACTGATTTATGTTTGGTGCATAAAGAACACACAGGTACATCTAAATTATTTCAATACATGCTGATGCAGTGAGTAGGTTCCCTCTCTATTTGTAATAAAAGGGCAGAACAGCTGGTGATGGCTCCATTTAGAAAAGATGAGTCCATTTAAATATCCCTGCACTATCATCAAATTATTCACCATAGTGGTGGCTTTGCTATGCAGAAATATGTTGGATTCCATTAAAGAAAGTAACTAGAAAAAGCACAAGCTATGTGCTTGCATTCCTGTATATATTTGGTGGGCTGTGCCAGTTTTTGTGAATTTGCATTTTAGCCACTGCAGTTGTTCAACAGAGTAGCTTAATAGGGCAGAGATACAAGATTTTGGCAAAAGAGCAGAATTACATATCTAAAGGCTTGGACTGCCCACCCCCCTAACCCACCAGCCCTCCCAAAAGCATGAAACAGACGTAAGTTTCATATAGTTGTCCTGAAATGTGAAAGCTTACAATGCACAACTGAATTCATTGATGCTGAATCTATTCAGTGTTATCCCTCAAAGCAGTATCTTTTATTCTACTGAGAGATGACCACCTTTCATAGATACTTTCTTTATGCTGCGTTTTTCCTTTTTCTTTTCTGCCATTTTAATACAGAGAGAGGTATGTGTCACTATCACATAACATTTGAGTAACCCAGAAATGTATAGTGTTTAAAATGCACTTATGTAAATGGAAATTCTGTAAAGCTTTAATTAATAATGTCTTATTGTTCCAAACGTCTCATGGGGATACCACATGTCAGTATATCAGAAAATTCTGTGACCTAATGCAAAAGTAATTAAATATCTGAAGTCCTTCACATAGATTTTATGTGTTAATTCTTGATAAGTGTTAACAAATATCTACCAGGCTGTGTATAATCTTTCCCATGATTTTACTTTGCTCAGAACTTTTTTCCTAAGACAACCTACTGTACTTATAGATTTTTTTTTTTTTAAATCAGAAAGTGGATAATGAATGGATGATTGATAGATGATTGACAAGTGATTTTAAGATGTGACTTGATGTTTTTTCAAATGCAAGGAAGAAGAGGTCACTGAGTGAAACAGTGCAACCTCTGAGAAGTAGCTAATGATGTTATTGACAGAACCAGCATCATTTGCTATAGTTTTATTAATTGAATCATTGTTTGCATCAGTAATCTAGCAGAGATTGGAGGCATAGATCTCTCAGGTAAGATGAAATACCAAGTGAAACTGGAGATTGTGTGATGTCTTCAGTAAATTAAAATTACTGACAGTGAACGTAAGACTGTACCTAGGCAGGAATCTGAAAACTAAAGATGGGAGGAAGGCAGGAAAGAGAGGCAATAACTAAGAAAAACACTGAAGAAAGTTTGCAGGCCAGGATGGGGAAAACTCAGAATTGCAGTAGCTTAGAGCTGCAGTAGTTAGGAACAGTAAAAGGGCCCACAAAACCCTGAAACTTTATGAGCTAAACAAAGCTGGATCAGGGGAAGCTCTCCGATAGAATTTCCTCTTGCTCTTCTGGGTGTGTTTACTTAACTCCCAGGATATAGTTTGAAGAAAATGGCTTTTTGTTTGAGTCTTCTCAGACAGACCCAACTCTGGCAGTTTTGATGCAGAGACACCCTTCAAAGTCAAAAATCTTTAACTATTTCCTCCCAATTTCTGAAGCAAATAATTTATCTTATACTCTTACCTTTCTGTGTCTGAGACACTCTGGACAGCATGCAGGCTGAGGGAGTCCCAGAAGGTAGATATATTAAAGGCAAAGATGTGTTTGTTCTCCTCACACTCATAAAGTGCATTCTATTCTTGTGTTCCCAAGCCAGATCTCCTGACAGCAACATAAATTTTGCAAGAAAAGATTTTATTTGGTTTTTCATCCTTATTTGCACAGGAAAATAATACAATCTTAGAAAAACCAGACCAAACTCAAAAGTCAGTTTGATAATAGTTTAATTGGTGTTTAAAATGTTCTTAGAACCATGCTTTGTTTTGGATGTCATTCCCTTCCTCAAGCCATTTTATACACAGTTCCTCTGTACCACAGAGATGCACAGTTTTAATATACCTCGTTGGCTGGAACTCAGTAAGTTGCTTAATCAAATGCTTTATAAATATATCTATTCCATTTTATTTGTCTGCACTGAGATTAACTCTTACAGATTCCTCAAACATTATTAGCTAGAGCACCCTTTGCTCTCTGTGTAATCTGTGTTGTCTCTCACTGACTAACATGTGCTTTAGAAAGCATTGCCTGAGCTGCATTATGGTTTTTCTCCTTACAGTTGTTAAACTGACAGCTCCAGAATTGCAGTGTATGATTTGATGATCATTTCTGGAGTAACAGTCATCTCAGTCCTCAGAAAAATAACTTGTCAAAGAAATTCGAAATGGAAAAGCTTTTAGTACTTTGCCATCATGGCAGAGAGTAGCTTTTAAAAGCAGTTTCTGCTGACTGTTAGCATGATTTCAGGCCACTTCCTTAGTCTGTGTGAATCACCTCTGGCTTTTGTGCAACAGGGACAGCTTACATCAGCTGAGAATGGACTCCACACCTTTCACATGGAGCTTCAGAGTGGATCTGTGCTTCTAATTTGTGTGCCACGGAACTTCTGTAGAAACTTTGGCTCAGGGTATTTCAGAATTTTGGACTTCAGAAGCTTGTTCTGAGCATTTGAGACGCATCTAAAATACACTCCCTCGGTGCAAGCACTAGATACTGTAAGGAGGTGTCTCAACAGCTTGAGCTTAGTACTCATACTCCCACACAGAGAGATGTCACATTACCAGATCTGTGGGTTGAGAACAGAAGGGAATGACTGGCGCCTAACAGCTACTAGGCTAAATGCGCACCCTGCATTATTACTCCATGTTTATGATGAAAGAATGCTAGAATGATTGTCTTTCCTTTAATTTTTTTTCCCTAGAAAAGGATATACAGAAAATGAATTGAAAGTGAGAAGCCTATGTTGTGTCAGTTTTGCTTAGTATTTGACAATTGTGAATAATAAGGACAAGCACAGGGCAGACTGTTTATATGAATATTGGGCTGGATAACATCTTGTGCTTCTTTGTGATGATACTGTGCATCCTCAGTGCAGAAAGCAAGTATCTAGCAAAGCAATGCAAAAGGAGGGAGTGGGGTCCTAGGGAGCTGCCTGTGGTCCTGCTCCAGAAACACAGTAACAGCTTTCAGCTGAGCTAAATGGGCTTTTACTCACCGTATTATGATAATGGATCTAATGTTACGAAATGCTGAGCACTTCTAATTTAATGAGACATTCCTGTTTTTCAGAAATTGTCATAATTAATGCTTTAATTACTGTTGCCTGATTCTAGATAGGCTTGTTAGCAAAATGCCTGTTCCTTCTCCCTGTAAGAGTTGGAATACTGTGACAGCCATCTGTATAGTCCATATTTCCTGGTTAAATCTAGTAGGTTTTTTTTTCATGGAGCAAAGAAAGAAATATGGTGGCTGTTTGAGAGAGATTTTTCTGAATTGTCTCAGTGACTTTAGAAGTCAGAGAATTCATGGTTTAAATACCCACTGTTTGTTCCTGACTCAGTTTAGCCATGACCTTGCTAAAAGGAATGGCTCCTGCCTCCCCTTGTGAAGAACATCAGTCAGGTTTGATTTCAGTCATAATTACTAGAGCATTTACAAAGAGTTTAAATATATATTCCAGTAATTATAATAAAAGGAAGAAATAATTAAGTCAAATACCAAGGCAAAAAATCAGCAATTTCTTCACTTACTCAGATTCACACTGTACCAGTATTTTGGGTTAGATTATTCCTTTGTGCTTTATTTTGCCGAAAGATGCATTTGAAGTACTGGCATCACACACCTTGTGTGATGATCACATGCCTGTCACTGCTGGCTGTAATCTGCAGCTTGCACTTAAAAATGAGCTATTGCAAAGCTGCCTATCCTCAAAGTATAGCTTCCTTTCCAGTCTTTCTCATGCTGCTTCTAAAGCATGTGATGTACCGGGAACGTGTTTACAGCACGCTTGACATTTCTGAAATGTGGGTCAATATGTATTTGATTTTGAAAACAGTGCCTCTATTTTGAGAGGCCTATCCACATAATAACGTAATTTCTGCAAGTGCATTAGTCTGTTGTTCATTGCATTCTCTGGGACACATCCTCTGCTCCTTGGTGATTGAATCTATCAGACCCTGCAATAACTCTTTCAGCTGACTTTCTTGGAAACACTGAAAACTTAAATCTCCTAAGAACTTTGTGTTTGAAAAAAAACCAAAACAATGGGATTCAGGCAATCTGTATGAAAACTGATTTCCATTTTATTGGAGTAAATATAAAGGTGCGTTTTTAGTTGATTAAATCATCCTACTTTGGGGTTTTTTTCACTGATATCAATCTCCATGTAATGTACCTAAATAGGACATATATACACACTATTCCAATCTAGTGATTTAAATGACCATTCTGAAGTGTGATGTGTTTTGCTTGATCGAAACACTTTGTGTACATCCATAGCTTGATGAGTCATTTTGTTGTCCGGCACTCTGAAATGCCCTCTTTTTATTGTACAGGGACCATCATTATCGGGTTAAACTTAGATGAAAGACTTGAACATAAAAGCTAGGTAGAAGCATCTAGCTAAACTGAGAACAAAACTCCTGTTATGTGGCAGGAGAATCCCAGACAAATGCATAGCAAACCCAGTATTTCCTTCTGAAGTGCAAGTTTGCTTTGCAGTTTCTCATTATGCTCATAAAAGTGATTGTGTAAATACAGTTCCTGTTTTGTAAATGCAGAAACAGATGTTTTAGTCATACTCTCGAAACAAGGTAAGAGACATCACAGTTGGACTCTTTGCAGTAGAATTGTTGGACTCTAATGAGTAGCCTGCTACTTTGTTGCAGAAAGTAGCTGAATAGCTAAAATGTCTTCTATATCCTTCTGTCAAAGCTGTCACTTCTAAGTGTACCAACAAAAAACGGTTGCATTTGGTCATACTCAGATTGCTCTCTAAGGTGCTATTTGCTACTAAAAAATAGTACACTTTAATCATTTTAGTGACTGGGCAATCTAGGTTCAGGTCAAACCTTTCCACTTAAAAGAAATATCAAGAGACTTTATCCTCCTACAGTTGGCTATGTTTTGAGAAAGTGCCCACTCGACTTTGCAGATTCTGAAATCTCAGAAGCAGCAGCTCAGTTATTTACTTTCCCCATTTTCTTTGTTCTGTCACTGTTTCAGCTACATGCGGACTTCAGTTGTACCTGCTGTAGCACCTCAACCCTTCCTTCTACCTGTCTGTATTGAACTGAGCACAGGGGAGGACAGGAAACTGCAATAATATTTATGTATAGATAGTTCCTACTACACTCAAGGCCTTATCTGTGATGGTGAAAAGAGAAACAGGATCATATAATTATAGGCAATTTAGGTCAGAAAGGATCTCCAGTCCTCTTTCTACTGAAAACCAACTCAGGTTGCTCAGCATCTTTTCCAATTGAGATTTTAATTTTTCCAAGAAAGCCTCTTAAGGCAGCCTGTGTCTGTGTTTGGATGCTGCCTAGGTGAGAAAAGAAGAAATAGAAGTTAAAAATCCCTTATTTGTAATTAGAATTTCTTTTGCTGCAGTCTGTATCAGTTTCCTCTCACTCTTTCTCTGTGCATCTCTTTAGATGAGCTTGCCTGCTTTAAGTAGATGTAGACAGAAACAAGGCATCTTTTTAGTCTTCACTTCTCCAGGTTGACTAAGACAAGTTCTCATCTTCTCCTCATACTTGTACTCCAGGCCTCTGAGATTTTGAAATACTCCCACGTATGACTTTTAGTTGAACTTCGCGTTTTCTTTTAGCCCACTTGTCCATCCTGTCAAGATCCATCTGAATAGCAGATGGATCTCCAGGGTATTGACCACAGAATTTAATTTGGTTTAACATGTAATGGTGCTGAGGATGCATTGTATCTTGCCTCTAGCTGATTAATCAGGATATTAAACGGTATTAGCCCCAATATTGACTCTATTTATTACTACTGTAACTGGCCACCATTTGAATATTTTATTGCTAACCACAACCCTTTGAGCCTGGCAGTCCAATTTACTTTGCAGGTATTCCACTTTTCTAAACCATACCTCAGTTTGGCTATATGAACATGCTAAACAGCTCCATGCACATTTTCTTACACAAGTGAATTATTGTGTTTCTCTTGTGAACTGATTCCCTCTCTCTTTCTACATGACTCCTCTAGTCATGGCTGACCTTTGGGTGAAATCTTTACATTAGAGTATGCTGTATTTCTATTTTTTTAACAAAAATATTATGGTTAATTTTTCTACTTGTTCATTCTGCGCAGTTTGCCTTCCTGCTAATCCTTATCTTAGAACATTCTATTCCTCTTGAATATTGTCTAGTCAATAAATTGTCTGTTAAAAGGAGGAGTTGGGGAAGGAGTTGTCTGGTTGCTTCTGAATGCAAAACTCCATATATCTTTGTCATCCAAATATAAAGAATACCTGAGAGTCTGCTCAGCCCATGAGACACATTTTGTCCTCTGTTGCTAGGGCATTAACTGAACACCAGACCAAGAAAAATTATGGTGGGTTCTTACTTATTCTCTCCATCCCTACAATTAGCCTTGTGGAATGCTGTTACATTAGAAGCCAGCCAAAATAATTATCACCTATGCAGGGTGCATTTTTCCTCTTCTCATAGTCCACGTTGGAAACCTTGTAAAATTGTTGACATTTTGACTCCTATTAAAGATGATGCTTTTGAGAAGATCAAAACCAAAAAATTCCACACAATTTAAAGTAATAGTCCCTGTTACCTTTTTTATTTTTTTCTAAGGAAGAAAAAAAAAACATAGATAAGCATCATGGATAAGGTCCAGACCAGATATAAATGCCTGACTCTTGTGTTAAATAAACCTAACCTGATTTATGTGAGATGAGGATCAAGAAACAGGTTGTTTGTTTGGTTTTTTTGTTTGTTTCTTCCTTTAAAGATGGATGTTTCTTTGATGGGGAGTCCAAGGTAGATTAGTTTTGGAAGACATACTTGCCTTCATTAGGGAAAATATTTAGAAAATTCCATTGGCTCCCCTTAGCTTTTGTCCATGGAAACAACCTTTTTGTTGATTCCCTTTCAAGGCACACCTGCACAGGAAGATTTAATGACTGAACCCCCTGCACAGTAACCCCATAGAGTCTATAGTATTCCATGATCTCTCCAAGTCCAGTTACTCTGGCTAGGTGTAGAGCTGTGACACTCACTTGCACCTCTTATTTTGAGGCACTGATGTGTAAAATTATACTCTCAGAAAGAATGAGCAGATGCATGAGAATCAGTCCAGCATGAATAATCAGATGAACATGTAGTCCAGGTTTAATATGGTTGTCAAAATATTTTCCAGAATCCTCAGCTGTATAAGCAAGGACATTTTGAGTATAAAAATAGGAGACAAATTTCTTTTGTATTGGGTATAGACTTTACCCCTGACATACCAGAAATCTGCAATGTCAGATAACTTAGTTCCCTAACTCATTCTTTGTTATTGGCTTTCTCTTCACCTGCAGGACACAGAAATTTGTTGATGTCTGTCTTTCTCAGGGAGCAGCACTGTCTTTTGCCAAGATAAAATAAAGCTTGAAAGTTTTATTGTTAGTTAATAGCTCCCTTTAGGAGATATTTCTGGAAGATAGTATGGATAGGACTACACTCTTTTTGGCATCTCTTTCCAGTCTTCCAGTTCTGCATCAGAAGACTTCACACTCACTAATTTTCTCACATGCCCGGAGGACATTCTCCAGCACACATGATGTATACCTTCAGTTCCATGCTAAAAGCTTTTCAGTCTAGAAAGCTGTAACATGGTTCACTCGTAACGCTGGACACTGAGGAATGCAAACCAAGTAATTTTTACATCTAAAAGGAACACAAACTAGGATCTCAGAAGCAACTTCTATGTAATATGAATGGGGACAACTGTTCAGTAAAGAGCTAGACCCTGAATAGTGCATGTACAACCATAGATCTCGATCTAGGAGCGCTCTTCTTGAAATGAATGTATTTTTAAGTGTACATTTAGCTACTTCTCCAGGTCTAGTCTACACACGTCAAAGAAATGTACTTATAAACTAACAAGATTCAAAGAAATTCTGGAAAACTTTGGGAAAAATTACTCCAGGAGCTTATCTGGAGGAAAGTCAAGGGACAGGCTGAGCATAGTTTATTAATATCTACAGGAAAAAATAACATTTCCTAATTGAGGGTTTGCCATTTTAGTAAAGGTTCAGCTAGATAAAATGATCCAAGTTCAAATAATGGAATTATCCTTCATCAAGTTAATTATACATTGAAAAAAGTTACTGAAGACTATGATAGGTTATCCATTAATGTAAATTTTTAAGTCAAGACTGAATCTTTTTCTAGAAGTTACGGTCTAGTTAAAGCACAAATTTATTTTGAAAAATCATATGGCTTCTTATTCAAGTGCTAAAAATTTTGCTTTCTTACTTAATCACTTAAAAATGTATTTAACTCTCACATTTCCAAGTGCTTTAAAATAACATGTGTATTGGCCTATTTATTAGTTGCAACTTTTTCTGCCTTCATCATGATTTCCAAACCTGTAGAGATGTATCTATGAGACTGCTCTTCACTGCTTAATTTAGTTTGATCATTGTCACTGTGCTTCAACATACAGAAACCAAAATCTCCTCTCTCTTCCTTTGCTGGTGTGAAGTTAAAATGTGTTATCTAAGGCTTAAAACTTTTTGATTTTTTCTACAACAGCCTCTGAGGCTATAAGAAAGTTGGAGGTATTCGCCCAGAAATGGAAGTCATTAAAGAGAAATACAAAACATATTTACCTTTTTTTTAAAAATTGCTCAGGAAGAATGGCATCTAAACATAAAAAAAAATTAGAAAACCAGGAATTCTGAGCTACAGTCAGTAGCTCTATCGGAATTTACAATCATGTTTGAGCGTATCATTCATCTTAACTCTGCCTAAGGAGAAGCACCATACTTCAAAAGAGGAGAACAAAGAAGATTAAAGTGTTCCATTTCATTAAATGGTCATCAGGAAGTGTAAACAAAATGCTTATAATACTCCAAGAGAAATCAAGATCCTAGTAGAGTGAGTGCACTATATATCAAAATTCACTTTTATCACAGCTTCACTTCCAGTAAGTGTGCTAACAACTATTGCATTCTGTCACTGTGCCCAGAGGGAAACCCACTTTCCATTTAAAATCAGATTCTCAGCCTTGTTCAGTTATCTCAGAGAAAAGTTCAAATGTAGATTCATTGTTTATTCTGAATTAACAAACTGTGTATCTCTGCCAGGTTTTTTTTTAGAATTTTGTGAAAGGCTTTTTTGGATTAAAAGGCTGGTCCATGTAGGTTCATGGTTAAATAATGTATCAGAATACTACAGAAGTGTTAGATGACAGTCCTTTCGTGGTATTATTAAGAGCTATAGTCACTCTATGCCATTATTATACTAATGATACACCTAGTCACATATGAGCAACAGTTAGATGGTCTACAAATGAAGTTTAAAAGATGCAGCAATTTTCATACACACAAAGTATTAAAATTAAGATTTAAAAATGTGTTTGGTGGAATATAGCTTTATTGTAGCTTTAATTCAACTTTTTAATCCCTAACAGTAGTTACTTGTGTTTTTCTGGTTGCTCTTGGTGCTATGGGTAGAGATCAGAGGCCAAAATCAGTGGCGTGGAGGTGTGGCATGGTGGATTCCAAAAGCAGTCCTTAGCAAACCCTGTCATTTGGTCCCTGACCCAGCGAAGGCACAGTCACATTCCTAGCATTACAGACTATGACCTTTTCTATTGATTTCAGGTACAATGAACTGCAGTTAAAACAGCATGCATGAGTATTTGCTAGAGGACTAAGCAGTCACCAGCAATATGGTGGTGCTTCCCCTGGGACAGCAGAGCTACTAGCCCTTTCCATAGCACCTAAAGCTGAATTTGAAGGTTTGATGCCAAATCTGTTTCACAAGACATGGTTATTTCTACTAACAGTATTTCTTACTGTTATTTCTACTGTTTTAAATCTCTGTGTCAGTTAGTTACTGTAGCAAATCTCCATAGTGTTAGCCCTATTTAACATTGTTCCTTACAGCATCTAAGTCTTAGCAGTATGGTGTATGATCTTTGTTACACTGGTTGGGTGTTGCAAGATCCCAGTATTTCTTTTAAAACTCATTATTGCTTTTATAATACTTTGGAAGTCTGTCTTGTCTTTCTTTCTCAGATATTGTATTGGTATCTGCTTGCTATCTGTCTAGATGGTTCGCTGTTACAGGCTTAGTTACAAGAAGATTTTTTTTAAAACTGGTGAGTAGAGGCTCCGAGAATCCACTCACATTACACAGTATTGCCTCTCAGAAGCATCCCATTTCACCTGAAAGAAACAGGTAAAGCAGTGTTCACAGAAAATTGTCTTTTAGTAGCTACATTTTTTTCCCCCAGAGCACTAAATATTTCTTCAGCCACCTTAAACGGGCTATTGTAATAAACTGAGTTTGAAAGTTTGTTCAGGTTCATTGTAACGTCTGTAAGTGATTCTGTTCTATCTTCAAATGATATTTATTACTTCTATCTGTACTATATATTCCTCTCTGAATTTCAGGAAATGCCTTCCTGAAGGGATAGAGAAGCTTAGTAGCATTGCAAGGAAAATTACTAATGTTTGTGCAGGCTTTAAATTCACTATTCAGAAAAATAAAATTAAACATTTTGTTTTGGATCAGGTTAACAAAAAAACCAACCAGACTTTTAGTGAGAGTACTTGAAGAAACACTGAAAAAAATTTCTTTGAATTGAATCAAAGAAGTGGAAAAAGGAGAAATAATTCAGACCTCCAGAGTCTTGTTTAACCCATAATGAAATATTCATGTTCTTTCCCAGGTCATGTAACCATTTGCAACATGATTTTAAATTTGTATTAATTTTGAAGTGGAAACTACTATTTTAGAATATTTGCTTTTAAAACATGCCAAAATTAGCAGAAATTGTTAACTGAAACTTTTTGTCCAAATATAATGATTCTCTTTTTTTTCCACATTTTCTCAAATCTTTTCACAAAATTTTATTGCTATTGTTTTCCTTTTGGAGGTTGGAGTTTTTGTATGCATCCTGAAATAATTCCTTTTAGAAACCTCTTTCTTCTAGCAAGGAGTTTTTGGTTTTGAGCATTTCAGAATCTCAGATTTTGGTAGTTCAAGCAAAGTCTCATCAGCCAGGGGGAGAAAATGCTATTCAAGTGAAAACTTGATGTATTCCACGGGTTTATTAATATAGTATTAATTTTCAAAAAGCTCTTTGAGATATTTGCATCTTTTTATATGCCTGAACAATTCCTCAGGATAAGGAAAATAGAGTGGTCTGTGGCTGATCATCATTTGTATAATGCTCAAGAGACATTTGTGTTGCCACTTTTCTTATTTATTTTCTGCCAAGTTTTCCCTTTGTTTTCCTCAAGTAGGTTAGGGAAGGAAAATGCTGCACTCATCAAAAGACAAGAAGTCTCACTGCCTGGGGCCAGATGTTCATAAAATATTCCTTTGATAATTTTTTTTCTCCAGTCTTCTCCTCCCTCAGCACAGCAGCTGAGAATAAGTCCCTTTTCCTCTTCTATTCACCACTATGTCATCTTGAATTTAGTCTGAGATTTTGGTTAATTTGACTCTTAGATAAAGAGCTCCTACTCCTCAGGCAAATACTTCCCTTGTTTCAGACTCTTTGTCTACAAACTAATTGTGGATATTTGAGTTAGTTCATTTATTGTATTTCCTTTGGGTAACAGAACAATACAGAAATAAAACGGAAGTGCTCTGTTCTGAGGAAAACGTAATTTTTCCTCTACATTAACTATTTAAAAGTAACCAGTACACATCCTTTTGCTTTGCTTTTGTGCTAAATAACACCAGTTAGGTGAATAGTATTAAATTAATCTTTTAGTAAAAATCTCTTATTGTAACTAGTACTAATGAGTAAATATTTAAACTTGCTATACATGTACTCCAGTAGTTACTTTTAAGGCAGCAGGAAATTAGAATTCTACAATGAGAGAAGCCCTAAAGAGAGTCTGTACAAAGGTGTTAAATGTAAGTCTGTAGGTGAATTAAAACAGAAATCACATCAAAATTAATCTTGATGATAGAACATTACAAAGTTGTGAATTTTTTCAATACCCACAATTGCATCATAATTTAATATGTCCTTTCTCACATATATACTAGTTTTTCCACTCATCTGCAACCATGATAGCTACTCAGGACAGCATAATCTCTTTAGCTGCAATGCCAGTCTGCTGCTAGCACAGTGGTGGAAAATAAAAAAATGAGAGAATACTGCTCATGTTAAAACATTTTCCCTTTTCCTTCTCAGACTGCAGGCTTAAAGAATGCCATAGAGGAGCTTATCCTATCCAGCTTATTGCTGCAGCACAAGGAACTTGTTCCAAATTGATCTAGAATTTCAGACAGTGCAAAGTGCTCTCTTAGAAGCTAATGCACACAAACTGCACACTTCAGATGGGCTTTGGTAATGCTGGAGAGAAGACAGATACACCAGCAGAAAGGTTTTTTGCATGTTGTGACAATATATGCCTTTCCAGTTCAAGAGATGGAAGCAGAAGTGTTGTCTGAAGTTGAAAGGGGATACCTCCAGTACAGGTTCCAGCATTCCTGAGAACTAGGTGGACTGAAATGGAAAATGGGACTAAAATAAGACACTAAAGTCACTGCTGGAAGAGGTTTTCTTTTTATTCATGGCAGAGCCATGTTTCACTAGTAAGAACTTTTCCATGTCATAGAATCTGAAGGTAGGAATTAATTTGAACTACTTTTATTCTCTCCCAAACACTGCAGAATTGTTGCAGCTAGATTTTGTAGTCTTTGTCTAGTCTGCTTTTTAGAGACTTACGAAATAAAGCATTTTATCTGTAATTTTTCGGTGATATCCTCACAACTGGAGAATTTTTAAGTATCCAGACTACATTTCCTTCCCCTTTCTCACTACTTTTAGTTTCATCATCTTAGTCTCCTTCAGGCAGCTTTCCCCAGCATCTTCTTTTTGCTGCTTCATGTTCTTTTATGTGGCTGTTATGTTACTCTACAGTTGCCATGATATTTTGTTGTAAGACCTCTTGTTTAGTGTCACTTGCAGATGTCATTACTACTCTATTCACTTCCCCCTTCCACTAATGAAGACATTAAACAATGCAGAACCTATCATTGCTCTTACTAGGTACTTTCTGTTGACCTATGAGGCTGCTGTTTATAAGAACTCTTTCTTTAAGGTCATTCCCCATGACAGTGCTCGTACCTTCATTTTAACTGCTGAGCCATCACATAAACAGGATAGACTGTGACATTATGTGACATAATGGATTCTTTTGTTCTCTGCACTTTTTTCCTTCAGGGGTTATCTTGCTGCTCCTCGATAAGTTACGGAAGATGAAATGGGAGCAGATGTGGAGACTCACAGCAGAGCGGGAGTTGATGAGCATGCTATCCACTTCACTGGCAGACCAGGTGAGTAGGGCATTGCAGACAAGTGATACAACTACTGCTCCATGGATTGAGGAAGGTAAAAAGGGGAAAGGGGATGAGATTTGAGGGAATGATGTTGTAGCTGTTGTCACCATTTGTTGAATCATGCTGGTTAAAAGATGAAAGAGAGGAATGGAGATTTACTCGTCAGGTTTCTCTTGCTACACTGGAATTTTTACCTTATCTGCGAAGATGATTCATAGGATAGATAAATGGGGGGTTCTGTCCTTTGAATTTCTGTCCTCCTTTCTTTAATGTAAAGCTTTCCAAACACTGAAAGTCCAAATACACTGTGTCTTTTCCTCCTGGTTATTGTCTAAACAGACTTCAGTTTTAAGAGTCTCCAGATACTTCTTTGCTGTTTTTGGCAGATGAGTCCCAGCAGTCTTTCAATGTATTCCTTGCCACAGCACCCCTGTGAAGACAAAAGCACTGCTGTCTCCCTGCCACAGATGGGAAAGTGAGGCCAAGGAGAATAGTGTGCCTGTACACAGAAATGCATATTTACTAAGTTACTTTTTGCTTCCTGCTAGCTCTCAGTTTTGTATCCCAAATATAATGTAATACTGGACGTGAACCAGTACGTCTTGCTCAGTAGCTTGAGTATATTAATGAAGCATAATATTTAGATATTTCTACTGCTTCTGAGTTATATCTGGCTTATGACTAAGGAAGCAGGCTGCTAACTGCGCACATAGAGATGTGCACTTGTGTACAGGATTCTTGCAGGTTCGTAGAAAAGCTATTGAAATTCATTAAATTGGTTTAGGTTGGAAGGGATCTCAAAGATCATCTGGCTCCAACCCCTTTGTGATGGGTAAGGACACCTCCCACTAGACCAGGATACTCAATCCCCCATTTAACCTTGCCCTGAACACATCCACAGCTTCTCTGGGCAACCTGTTCCAGTGTCTCACCACCCTTACAGTAAAGAATATTTTTCTAATCTAAACATTTTTCTGCAGTTTGAAAGCATTACTTCTTGTCCTATCATTGCAGTCCCTAATAGAATTCCCTCTCATCCTTCCTGTAGCCCTCCATTAAGTACAGGAGGGCTAGTGAGCCCTCTCTTCTCTGGGCTAAGCAGTATCAACTTTTTCAGCCTGACTTCACAGGAGATGTGCTCCACTCTTTTAATCAACTTTGTGGTCTTCCTCTGGACTTGCTCCTACAAGTCCATGTTCTTCTTGTGCTAGCAGCTCCAGAGCTGAAGTCTTCAAGTGGGGTCTCATGGGAATGGAGTAGAGGGGCAGAATCACCTCCATCAAACTGTTGGCTATTGATGCAGCCCAGGACACAGGTGGCTGTCTGGGATTCAAGTGTACATGCCAGCTCGTCTTGAGCTTCTCATTCAGTAGCATTCCCAGGTCCTCCCTCCTGGTCTGTTCTCAATCCATTCTCCTGCTCCTCTTGTTGAAATCTGCACATCACCCCTAAGTTTGACAGCACCCTCCATGGAAACAAAATTACGAAGCAAGGTTTGCAGAGTTCAGCTCACAAAACTATTTGTTCTTTTATCTGTGAGGAGGCAAAGGACAGTCAGCTCAGGGAGGGATTGGAATCACCTCACCACACATAACCAACTGTTTCTCTGTTTTTTTCTGGTAGGATATCTTCAATGCAGTCATCAAACAAAATCCCTTCCTTGTCTACCAACTCCCCTGTTTCTGGAATGTGCAGCTGTCTGATCACACTCGATCTGAGCAGTGCTACAGGGATGTGTCTGACCTGAAGGTACATTTTATAGGATGTTGGATGGGTGCTTTCCTTTCAGAAAGAGAATGCTGGACTCCACTTTAACAGAAAGATTAGCTCCCTTAAGTAGTGGGGAGACTAGCTGTATAGTTTATGAAGATGCTTATGCAGGGAAAGCAAATATGACTTTGGCTTTGGACATTTTGGCTGCGAGAAAACTCAATAGTATTTGCTTCTTTCTGGTTTGGAAAGGTGTTAAATAAGTATTTTGCAATGTATTTCCTAAATCTAACCAAATTTTTCCTTATAACCATTTCTTAACTAGCAGACAGGATTGTCCAATATGAACATGGGTACTGGATGAATACAGAATATTTATTATCCTCAACACACCAATTTCAAATGCTCTGCTTCCCAAAAGATCTATGACATGGGCCAACTGACCTGTCAAATTTGGCCACTATTGCTTGTATTTCATGAGGTATTCATAACCAGCTGTTCAGGTGTGGTCCATAGAAGACAGCTTTTAAAGTCAGATTGGTCACTAAATGTTTTATGGTAGATGTTTGAAGGACAAGATCAATGAAGGAATTTAAAAGCATTGTGGTTTTATGCCTTAAAAGAAAGTGCTGGTAGAGATTTTAGTTCTAGGCTTGTGTTGGGAATTGTGTATGACAGCAATTGCAAGACTTGAAACAGAAGGAGAGATATAATAGCAGAGAAAAATGCTTTCTAAAGGATTAATTTTTAAAAATACACCTCCTACCTGAGAGTTAACAGAGTATTTTTCTTTGAATTAAAGGCTGACATTTATTCACATAATCCACTGGGACTGTTGGATTCAGTACAAGGTTAGGACACATTTACATGAGAAAAAGATACTGAAGAATATCTGAGGACTTGGCATCCTAGGGCTTGGTCCAGTTGTCTAAATGTGGTTTGTGTCACCATAGATACTCTGGCAGATACAACACAGGAGATCATACTTTTTTGGCAAGGCAGCTGATAGGTGGATAGAGTAACCCTAAAGTGCTTTCTGTGTTGCCCCACTTCTGTATTTAGGCAACTAGTTTTGGATGCTCATTTAACTCACTGGAGAGATTAGACTGACAATTAATCAAGCAAATCACTTGGTAGGCTGCAATTGACTAATCATTGTCAGATGTAGAACATCTAGCTCATATGTTACACCTACAAGTAAACATTTCATAGAAGTATCTTAAAAATGAGTTGAACCCATTCTTCATTGTTGGATAACAGACTCGTGTTTACAAGGATGGCTTAGGCTTGGTTGTTCATTACTGTGCATTGTACCATACTGTCACCACCATCACAGAGCAGACAATGAAGTCTAATCATAGAATGGTTCAGGTTAGAAGGGACTTCCAAGGTCATCTGGTTCCAACCCCCGTGCTGTGGGCAGGGACACCTCCTACTAGACCAAATTGCTTAAGCCCCTGTCCAGCCTGGCCTGTAGCACTTCCAGACATGGGCATACACTGCTTCCCTGAGCAACCTGTTCTGCTTTCTTACCACCCTTAAAGTAAGAATTTATTTATGATACATAGTCTAATCCTCCGATCTTCCAGTTTGAAACCATTATACCTCATCCTATTGCTATACAACCCTGCAAAAAGTCCCTCTCCATCTTTGTTGTAGGCCCCCCTCATGTACCAGAAGACTGCTGTAAGGTCTCCCTGAAGCCTTCTCCAATGTTTAACAACCCCAACTCTCTCAGACTGTCTTCATAGGGGAGTTGCTACAGCCCCCATGACATCTCTGTGTCTCTCCTTTGGACCTGCTACAACAGGTCTATGGCCCTCCTATATTTGGGGCTCATGGGCTGGATGCAGTACTCCAGGCAGAGTCACATAACAGCAAAGTAGGAGGAGGGAATCGTAAGATGGCCTTGATTGGAAGGGACCTTTCAGATCATAGAGTCCAGCCATCAGCCTAACGCTGACAAGAACCATCTGTAAACCATATCCAAAAGCACTGTGTCTCCCCTGAAATACCTCCAGTAATGATGCCTCAACTGCTTCCCTTGACTTGCTGGTTATGCTTCTTTTAATGTAGCCCAGAATGCAATTGTCCTTCTGGGCTTTAAGCATGCATTGCTAGCTCATATTCAATTTTCCATCCAGTAATGCCTGAGTACTTCTCAAAATGGTTTGCCCTGTTCCATTGTCCACATAGCCTGTATTTGTACTTGAGATTGCTCATTGCCAGGCGCAGGTTCTTTGTCTTGTTGAACTTCATGTGGTTGGCACAAGTCCACTTCTCCAGCCTGTCAAGGTCCCTGTAGATGGCATCCCTTCCTTTAAGCATCTCAATCACTCTACACAGATTGATATAATCAGCAAACTTGGTGAGGGTGCACTCTATTCCACTATCCGTGATGCCAGCAAAGATGTTCAGCAGCACTGGTCTCACTGCCTACCACTGACGAAGACCACTTATCACTAGCTTCCGCTTGGACATTGAGCCAGTGACCACAACTCTTTGAATGCAACCATCTAGCCAATTTCTTATCCACTAAGTAGTCCATCCAAGAAGATGCCAAAATCCTACACTAGCTTTCTGATCTGAGGTATTTAACTCAACAACCACGTAAGCAATTTCTTCAGCTGAGCTGAACTTATTCACACTGCTAAAATTACTCTCTAAATACTGAATGAGGATTGAAATTCTTTGCTTTGAAAGAGAAGCCAGAGCCTTATCTAGTTCTCACGAGTCTCTTGGTTTCAGTAAAGCTTTTCCCCTATTCAGCAGTTAAATATCTGGCCCTCAGGCAGCCCTGTTTAAAATTTTTCATAGTAGTTTTTAATAAGTGTAAACCAATTAAAATTGTGATTTTGGATTATTAAAATTAGCAGATTTCTACTTCTGAAAAGAAATAGGTTGGTATGTGATCCTGTCAAATAAAGCAACAAATGTCATTAGCTGAAGTTAGCAAATGCACTCTTAAAATCACCAAAGTTAGTGAGTTCTGTGGCATTTAATATAAATGGCATGATATAACGTATTTGGCACATCTTGTACTTCATAGAATAAGAATAGATTAGAATAAGAAACGAAGTGAGAGAAACCTCCAGGGTAAGACGAAGAGAAAGACTGGTTGTGAATTTTATACTGGACAATTATGAAGGATAGTGTAGGAAAGAAGGAAATGCAGGGGGGGGATCTAAATTTGAACATAAAGCTGGCCCAGGCAAGTATTCCTCAGTTAAATCAGACTATATTGCTCATGGGTGAAGAGGTGCTGATTTAATTCCATTTGTCATCTCTTACACACAACATCGTGTCAAATAAACTAAGTGGCTGCTGTTCAGGTGTGAGTGTCTGTGTACGTATGTATATACATATACACACATATGTAATTTTTTGCTGTTTTGTTCACATTCAAGCAAACATGGAGTGACCAGCATACTTCTTGCAGGCCTATGAAATGCTTGAATAGTTTGTTACTACCTGAAGGAGTTTTTAACCACCTAACTTCTCTTTGTAATCAACATTAAGTTGCATCTCTATCCATCTTATTGAAATATTATCTACTAGGTTCCGTCTTATGTTAGAGAGGATCAGATGTTGTTTGACTACTGACTTCTACTTCCCTGTTGCAACAGAGGAGCAGTACAAACTTAGAAATACTTATATACCTTTCAGATAAGGCTTAAGAAGAGCAGGGAAATTTAAAACAGACTTTTGCATTGCTAATGAGCACTAATTTTATATCCATCTAAAGCAGCATCACAATAAAGCTACTTTGTTATTTTTATTTGTTTAAATGCTAACTTAACCTCCTGCATCATGCTATATAATGATAGAGACCACACTGTATACTGGACTAAAACTGTGGGATTTGTTCTGCTGTCCATGGTATATGAAGCCGAGCTTATGTAAACAATCACACCTAGAGAAATCTTTCCCTTACCCCTCAGAAACCTGTTTTAAAGATGCTTTGTGTCAATCAAAAATGTCTTGAAATTAACAACTTCAACAGATAACAAGAGTGGGTTTAGAGGAAGCAGATGCCCTTTAGTTTGTTTTGCCAAGTGCACTCTCTAAAGACCAGAGGAGTTCATTTTAGCATGGCATTTGTTGCCCCTTGGAGAAACACATGGAAGTTGTTACAGAAGGCTAGCCAAAAGATGTGAAATTGCTAATAGTCATTCTGTACAGGCATCTACTGTCTGTCTTGCTTATCTCAGCTCCTTACATGGTCCTCAGCAGCCTGCAGTGTAAGTGGACAAGTGTGTGTGCAGTAGAACCATGCCTTGATGAACCTCAGAGGTTCTGCTTGGAACTGAGATTAATTTATGCATTACTTTTGTTGGGTTGGGCCTTGTGTTAGCATTCCTTTTTGGTTAATAGCTTGTTTGTAAGGAAATCTCAGTTACTACATTTGGCACAAACTGAATGGCAAGAAAAATCCTATGAAAGAAAGTAATGAATTGTGATGCCTCTGACAATGAATCATGACCTCATTGAATGAGTCAGTCATGAAGCAAAGTCTGGTTGTCAAGGAAACAGATCCTATTTACACACAGACAATCTGATAATTCACAATTAAATCGGGTACTGGACTCTTCAATGGGAATGTTCCAAATTATTGGAATTCCCCACCCTACTCTCTCCCCCAAAATAGGAAAATGCTGTCAATCCTTTTGATGGCTTTTCAAACTGATGCTAAATTAGAAGTAAATAAATAATTAACATCATAAATTTCCCATTCTGAAATTGTGTTACAGGATTCACTGTATTCTCTCTGGGAATGTCCCCTACACTAGAATTTATTTGTGAAATTGCTTACAGAAGTTTAAACAACTTCTTGCCATTTTCCAAATACATAATTTCTAATCTGTCTTTAACACAACATGCACCTCTTTCTGTTCCAGTCCCAGAGCCACTCCATGCTGCCCTTTTAATACCAATGGAAGGCTATGCTGAGATGAGTAAGGGCTTGAGACAATTAAGCATAGACTTACCCTTGATTGAACACTAGAGTCAGTAAAGTGCTTCCACTCTGCCAAAAAGAGAGCACTGTGTGGTTTAAGGCATGTTTCTTAAGTCATGAGGCCTTCTTGTTAAACAAGAGTTGAGGGAAGAGCTGCAAATCCTTTTAAAGGAAAACTGAGAACTTTGGTGAAAAATACAAGACAGGAACAGTCTATCAGTTTACTGGGACTAAAGGCAGATCCATGCTTTCAAAGACTTGAATCCCACATCCAAAAGCAGTGCCTGGTCTTCTGTGTTGCTGGCAATTCCAAAGGGTGTCTCTTCCACTTATGTAGTTCAGAAATACCACTCAGAAACGTCCCTGGTGATATTTCTGCGAAGTATTTGATCCTTTCTGAGGAAATTTGTTCTTCTGTTAAACCGTTCTTTGCTGATGAAACAGTTTTTAAAATAAAGTTTCCAGACATCTCTAGTTGTGGCATACTTGGTTCATACATTAACTTTTCCATAATGTGTCCCTAAAATAAAATCTATTGAGCTTATATACAAGTGACATGTATAGGTGACTTTACTACAGATATTTGCTGAATATTTCACTGCTGTTTATTTCAGTGAGAATTGTCTGATTACATGAACAAGGAGTTTAGTTTTTAAGCAGAAAAGCTACTGATTTAAAAAATACCACTTAATTACCTAAATTGTGAAATGCTTATGGGCTTAATGCTGAGTGTTTTGTGGAATTATATCACTTAAGATTTAAATCTAGACCTACTTTTTTTCTCCCTTCACTTTAGAAAGCGTTTATACAGGTATACAGAGCACCCTGTATTGTCTGATTTTGTAGTGTATGGAAATATTCCGGGAGGTGAGCTAGGTGGGTGTAATCAGTGAACGATGACAGTTGCTGATCAACTAGGATGGTATTAACAGAAATGTGGATAGTGCCAAGTTGACAACTAACCAAGTGTTAAATAGATATGTAATTTTAAGTTCTGATCTTTCAGTTCTTGAATTGCTGAAGAAGGATTAAAAGAGAATACCTTTCGTAGTTTTCAGAAGGCCTTGATCAAGAGTGTGAAGAACCCCTGAGACAGCTTGAAGGCTAGCACTGTTTCTAAGGTGTCCACCTGGCAGTGGAATTTTATCTGCTTTAGCTGCAGCTTGCTATGTATGCCAACAGAGCTTTGGACTAGCTTAGAAAAACAGGAGAAGAAATAAACTTGGTGCTATGGTACTATTCAGTCGTGGAAAGGAGATGTTTTAGTAATGAGATTTTTACTTTCTAGATCCACTTTTTCTTTTTGATGTTGAGATAATACTTGTCTCAGTCTGCAAATGAAGTTGATTCTGAGTTGTTGGGTTTTTTCCTTCTGATTTTCCTCTTTTCTCTTTACAACTGATTTTTTTTTCTCCAATCAGTTCACTGTTGCATGATAAAGTTTCTAATATAATGGCTATTGCTTTATCAGTGTAGTCCATTGTCTTCATCATGTACCTCACTGATATCCATAACAACCCATGCCAGGATGCCTTGACCTCAACAACTACTGCTGTAACTGGTGGTGCAATAGACCAAATCAGGAAGCTACAGTCAGAATTTAAAGTGAATCTGTGGGCTTACAGCAAAAAAAGAATAGGATCTTTGGATGCTGTGTTGTATGTCAATGGTTAAGATTCGTGCTCCTTTTTGAAACCTGTTCTTTTTATGCTTTCATACATCACATTTATCTAATCATTTTACATTTGAAAAGCAACCTACTTTTTTGGTAGACCTGTTTTGTAGTTTTCCTGCCTCGGGTCATCCAGATGGTTGCATGGTTCCTTGATGTTCTTTAGATGCATTGCTGTGTACTGTCTTTCTTGATTAAAAAGTAAGCTTTTCTGGACAGCCATCAGCTCCATTCAGCTTTTTTCAGTTTGCTCTAGGCTCCCCTGACATCTGTACACATACAGAATCCTGACACATTTCATATTTGATCAGATCTGAACCACCACCTAGGCCCTTGACAATTACCAGCTTTTACACACACAACAGATTTTGATGCACAGACAGCAAAATGCCCACACTCTGACACCTGTGGTTGCCTAGCTTTGACATCACCCCATGCACAACTGGGTAGAGGCAACAACATCAGTACTCAGCTGTGATGTGATATAGTGTATGCTGATGGCAAATGCCTGAGCACTGGTGTGCCTGTCCCATAAAAGTTGCTGTGCTTGTCATCATGAGCCATTTCAGTGCTCATGGTCCCCAGGGTGAATGGTCAGAGTGCTCAGAAGAGAGATAGTATGATCATGAGGATGTCCAAAAGGAAACTCATATGAAGTGTGGGACTAGTAGGGAAAATACATGGAAGATTTTTTATTAGTATTTTTTGTCCCATTTGCAAACTTCTTGTCTGTCTTTGATCCACTCTTAAGCAAGTGCAAGTTACCAGCAGACAGTTTCCATTCTTTGCCTGCTATTAAAAACATGTAGTAGTGCCCTGTAAACCCTTAAGCAGTCCTTTTGGTTCCTTCAGCCCTATGCTTCTCTTACATGTGCCTGTTTCCCTAAGGCAGGATTCAGTCATTGAGATTTTTTCTGCATTTTGCTGCCTTTTGCTTTTTGCTGCAGTTAAATGCAATGGATGAAATATGTCAGGTTCTTTTTGAAGAAAGGAAATTTTGAAAAACAATTTTTCAATGGAGGAAATCTGTCATCTTAAGTTTATGTGCTTACCTACCTAAAGCTCTTTTTGTTTCTGTGGCATTCAGTATTTTCAGCACACATTGCAGCAACATGTTATTGTACAGTTAAGCTACACTTCTGAACCTGTGGACAAATGTAAAACTAGTAAAAAATGTACCATTACCTGGGGAAAATGTCTACACCAAGTATTGTTGTCTGAATAACTTCCTAGATGTATATACTGTTTACATGCATCATGATCTTGAGTCAGGTGTTCCTGTATCGCAAAAAAACAATTTTCTGGTTTCTGAAATATTCTTTTTTTCCTGCAGTTACTTTTCTGTAACTATATGTGTGATTTCCTGACATCCTGGTAGTTTCAACAGTGAAATCCCAGGGAAGGATAAAGTTTTTGCTATCATTGATGTTTGGGTATGTAGAAGAGACTGCTATAGGTTTTCTGGCAGTATAAATATGAAATGGAGAGACTGTATTGTTTGCTGAAATTAGCACAGGAAGAATTCAGTCTATGCCCTGCTCTTTCCCCTTACAGTCCACCCATTCAGCATCCATTAGCTTGTTTTCTGAGGTACTTCTGTTCTTTGTGCTGCACTTTGGCTCTATGTGTTCCCTCCTACAAATGCAATGTTAAGAGTGAAGCTTATCCTGCAACCAGCTCAGCAGCTGGTGTTGTAGCTCTGTGGCTGTATGTGAGCAACAGTGTCTTCATGCAATTAACTTAATGGATCCAGAGACCTTCCAGAATTCCTAGCTTGGAAGTATTCTCAAGGGAGTCAGGGAGACTTTTTTTAATCTCTTTAGAAGCCACAGGAATGCAAAGCTGAATGCAAAGCATTTGGTGGTTTGTTTTTTCCTCATGCCTAAAATATAGCCTCTATAAAATGAAATCATTTCTGCAAGCCACTTTTGCCTCCCTTTTAATTTTTCCCTGGAGTCCTGTTCTCATTCACACTGGTAGCAATGCAGTTTTACCTGGATGTAAATGAGAATTGTGCCTCTTATGTCAGTGTTAACATTAAATCTAGGCCAGTGTGAGAGTCATCTTCTATTAGCAGTGGCTAAATACCCTCTAAAAATCATAATTCAAGGAGTGTGGTAATGTACTGAATAACTGTGCTATATAACACAGCTGAGACCAGTCTTGTTTGAATGAAAGAAGTCAGATAATATTCAGTTGTTTTTGAAGGGTATAAATGGGTGTAGGAATGCAAATTTTTGCTTCTTCATACCTAACCTGAGAAGAGTCTGTCTGGGCTGAAACAGTGAATCAGTTTTATTAGCTGAAACAGCCATTTGTAAGTCTGTTATTAAAGTTTAATACCTACATCCCTATATCCCTCATCCTGCCACCTTCAGAGGTCATAACCTGTCAGGTCCATGGCTAGAGTTGAGGCAGCATTTGTGAGGTGCTGCCCACCAACACCAGCTCAGATGCACTGGTTATTCTCTGGAGTAGCTTCCAAGCACAGCACCTGTAGAGTATGCAATTACTTGTGAAATATATGGCAGAGTGTTCCTGATAAAAAGATAGAAGGAAGCATGTTTAATTCAGGGTGGATTTCTTTTGTTTTAGGAGGACAGTGAACTGCATAGACATAAAACCAGCAAGTAAAGCAAATCTGTATTCAAACAGCAGCATGTATTTTCAATTTGTTTTTTTCCCCCTCCAAGGTGATTCACTGGAATTCACCAAAGAAGCTACGAGTGAAGAACAAGCATGTGGAGTTTTTTCGCAACCTCTACCTGACATTCCTTGAATATGATGGGAATTTACTGAGGCGGGAACTCTTTGGCTGCCCCAGTGAGGCCGATGTTAACAGTGAGAATGTAAGTAAATTGGGTGGGCTTGAAGATTTGAAGAGTGTTTCATACAAAGCACAGGTTATGTGAAAACTTGGATAGTTTGTGGTGTGGGCAGTGCAGTGGGATTCAGGAGAATTGAGCGTTGCACAGATTCCAAGAACAACACAGTACAAATCATTTAATCTCTCCATGCCTCAGTTCCTTGCCTTTTAAACTGCTATGTTAATCCTGCCTATCTCCTGGTTTTTGTTGCATTTTTGAGGCTGCCTTGCTTTTTAAAAATCCCCAATAGGTGTGAGATCACAGACTGAAAATGAGGATTTGGGCTCTTAATTCCAGTAGGCATTTTGGCAAATCTCATCCTTATACTTAAAGCTTTTTAAGGTAGGGACTTATTTTATGCTGTCTGTTTGTTCAGCATACAGTGATGTTAATTTTGTTTAGCAGTTAACTAATGTACAGGTCTGCTGAATTAATTTTATTTTTTGCCACATTGCAAGCTATTGAATGAGTTATTGCATTAAGGTACACATAGGAGGCTTTTTTATGCATCCCCTCTACCCAAACATAGCAAGAGTTATGCATGTCTGCATAAAATTTGCAATCAAAACCTTTCAGATTAAGCAAATCCTTTGAAAATGCCTGAAATCAAGGATGTTTACCTACAGATGTTCTTGTGTGTGTTTGTGTGTGTTTCTTACTGTATATCATTGTTGCTGTATTTTCCAGAGCTCTATAAATCCTTAGCAAACTGATTTATTGCAGAAGACAAGTTGCTGGGGAGCAGCACTCAGTGAATGCAAGTTCTTGCTGATGAAAATGGCAGTCCTGAAAGTTTAAAATTACTCCTTTTACCAAACTTGTATCTAGTTGACAGTCACTGGAAATGACTAACAGTTCAAGCCTGTTTCTTATTCAAGACAAGTATAATGCAATATGGTAGATGATATGGCTTGTGTCTGAAAGTGAAAATGTAACTTGTTCTTCAATATAAATATATTTTTTAAAAAATAGAGAGAGACTAGAAAAGAATCAACTAGGCATACAAAAAATACACAAGTCCTAATTGTCAAAGAGACACCAAAAAGTTAACAGCCTTCTATTAGAACAATCAGATATAGAAGACAATCTAACTTTAGATACTTAACAGTATTCACTTAGGAGAAGTCATTGGTTTTTTTACTAGTTACCCTTGATGTAAGCTCTGCTCTAAACTTGACTTTTTCCTCTTTATTGTAGAATACAAACAACAGGTTTCAGCTTTGTAGTAATGAGACTCTAAAATAAGGATTATCATGAAAACCACTCTTTCTCTCCCTCTCTGTCTGCTGTAGTATATACAGTGCCACAGGTGTTCTATTACAACACAGTACAATCCCATGATCTATTGCAAGATAATCTTCAGAAGGGGAGCATCTTGTAAGGTGAGCAGGGAGCCATTGTTTGTCATTCTTCCCGGTACAAGAACTAAAGGACATGAAGTAGAAATAGCAAGTAGCAGGTTCAAAACAAAGATAGACGTTTCACCCAGGATGTAATGAAGCTTTGAGCAGGAGGTAATGTTGCCAGAAATATACATATGCTCAAAACCCTACATTTTGGGGAAAGAAAATCAATCAGGAGTTGTTAAGCTGTGGTGCAGAAAGTCCTTGAACCATGAGTACTGAGAAAACATTGGTGGCAGCCAGTTCACAGCTGGAGATGGGGCACTAGATGGACCTTTAGTCTGACAAGATGCAGCCATACATTTCCATTGAGATTCCTTAGCATATATATTATGTAAAAGTTATAATTTCACCAAAGTCAAGTATGTTTAATGTATCTTAATAGCTATTATTTTTCCTTTTTTCTCTGAATTGGGACTAGAAGCCCCAAAACAAGATTGTGATTTATTATGCTGGTATAAGGTGCTTCTTCAGCTGCATTTGTGGTCCAGGGAACAAAATGTTACAACAGCTCTTGTGGTTTTATAATCAGAGAGATTCACTTAAACACTGAATGCACTGAATCCTGTTGTGGCAGAAGCAGTGGCTTAGTGTGAGTTCACAGTCTTTATCAGAATCTACCCCTAAGCTCCTGTTTCAATATGCCAGTCATTCCTTCACTAAGGTTTAATATCTGTATTGATGTTTTATTTAGAATGCAACTTGTGATAAAGGAATGCAATGTTTGTAATGCAAATATCTGTAAAACATGAAAAGGAAGTGTGACAGTGGGTACTGCTGGGCTTGCTCTTTAACTCCTAGGGACTTTTACACTTTTTATCGGTACTGAAGTGGCCTTAAAATTAATGTAAATTGTGTATCTTCACATTTTAAAAACTCATTACTATGCCAGAGTGATATAAAGGGTCATTTGTTTAGAAAGGCATCACATCTTATATTGTTATCTCTCACTCCTCTTCTGGGTGTGCTCATGCATGTGTGCTTAAATAGGTATGTTTAAATGTATGTGCAAGGATTAGTATTTCTCTTTTTTTTTTATATTTGCTAAGGAAATATAATGTCACTGACTGAATTTTAAGAAGTCTAAGGGGAATCTTTGGATCTTGTTCTGCATGCTCCTGATCGAGTTAGTTGTTGTTCTCCATCTGCATCAAGCAGCTGTTCTTAGATTCCAAAATGTTATGAATGGAAATGAACAGAACAGATCAGGCTCTTAAAATAAAATGTTGGAGGCAAAGAAATACAGATTGGGGTAATTTTTCTGTTGATATATAAATGCTTATTTGCCTATTTGTACATACATGTTTAATGCTTTCCTTGAAATATTCAAATTGTTGCTGGCATGAGCTATGGACAGGGGCTTGCCACACAGTCTTTGCCATGGAGCAGTGCTGAGTCTCCTTTCATTCAATACATACTAGAAGGCAATTGCACAGACCCTTCTCTTCAGATTGTTATTACAATCAGCCCTTTGCCTTCTGTTCAGATTCCAGATGCAAAATTCAGAATATGAACCAAATCCTCCTGTAAACACAGTCATTGACTCAGTTGGCCTTTGGAGCACATCCTTAGTCACTCCATGCTACTTATTCCATGCTATTTCCCCCTTCTCACTCCTTCTTTATTATTTTGATGCCATGCAGAAGATTTTGAGAAAACCCACAAAGGCAAAGTTCATGATATTCTCAAATTTTGACATTATCTTTTGGTTTCTAATGCTTATGCCCAGCATTTCATTTAAACGAGCCTACTGTAAAAGCCTAAAATATTTCAATAGCATCTTTGGTGTACCAGCCTATCTTTATAGTGATGCTATGAGATAGATTTTTTAAGTGTGTTTTTAGCACAGAAGCACACGCTCAACCTTTCAGCATTCTCATAAAACTTTTTTCCTGCAGACAGCTTCTCACCAGCTTCTTCTGCCAAAGCATTAAATTTGAAAGTTGAATGTCGTGATCCAAAGCCTGGAACAAGATCAGAGGGACGTTTAAAACTGATTTCACACAGTCTAAGAAAAAGACAGTAGATTCCCAGTAGAGGAGACCTTCAGAAAACACAGTGAAAAATTATCTGCAGATTTTTATTTTCAGGTTTTCAAATCAACTACACTAAGAAGCAGCATAGGAAAAATCTGTTTCTTCCTGAAAACACAGGTGTATATAGTAACAAAGCATATCCTTAGTTACTAAATGTGGTTTTCTTTATTTACTTTTTTGTGCAAAACCAGAGATTCTTAATATAAGACAATGGTTGTTCATGCTATCTTGTAATATCCACCAGAAGAGCAATGCACCGCATAGTATAAATTCCACTAACAAATGTAGAAATTTTTGAATGTCTAAAAATAACATGCAAAGGGAGCTTCCTAGTGAGTATCAGGGCATTGAACCTTCAGTCAAACAAATGCTTTGAGTATCCTTTTCTCATGCAGAATTTCAGAATACTGCATTATTTGTACCTCTGAGATTTTAAATTGCCATTTTGTCATGACATAGTCTTTCTCTGCAAACAGATGATATATGGCAGTTTTGAGGTGAAATCCTGCTGCCACTAGCTGTGTTGTTTCTATTATTACAACTGTTATTAAATGCTGAGCTGGTAGGCCAGCCTTCTAATTGACTGAAAGTTGCCATTACACCACTTTAAACTGCTTATAATATTGCTAGATGAGGATCATGTGGAGTGGGATATTTTTTTCATGCTAATATGCCTCTTTTTTATTTTTGGTCATTTTTTAAAGTGCAACATGGGGAAAATCTTGTAGGGGATTGCCATGTCACAAGTTCTGATGCCCTTCAGGGAAGTTTTACGTTCCTCAGAGAAGTAACTGATTATTGTGCCAGGGATGTTTCTTTTGCCAAACTGTTGGAAACTTAGGCAAATTATAGTGCTGAAAAAATCATGGTTTGCACATCATCAGTAGTATTTTCTTTGACTTCAAGGAGGCTTAAATCTCTGACCACTCTTTCATAGGAATATGCATGGAGTACTTTTGGAGCAGGAAGAGGAAAGTAGTGAAGGATTGCTGTAGGTATAGGATCAGGGATAGGAACAGTTTGGGGAAACAAGAGCAAGAAGACCAACCTGTCAACACACTGTGCTTGCTGCAAGAGAGTTCTTTGAAGAGCTCAGCCCAAGAGGGTTTGGTAGGGATCCAGGGAAAGGAGATGCAGGGGACTACCAAGATCTGACATCTACAGCTGAGATCAAGGGAGTTGTACAGAACTGTCTAAGATGTTATGTATGTCTAAAAACTGAGTTCTTAATTATGTTGATTATTTATGGTCAAGATAATGCATTACTTCAATTTAGCCAGAGTATTAGCTACTCTTTACATGCTGCAACTGAATTTCTCTTGCTAGTTAGATTTATTCAGGCACTACCCTCTTTGTCCTTAGTACTGCTCTGTTTCACAGATGGCTTAGTTTGACCCATAGCAAGTGTACAGAATTTCATGGTGTGGGAGAAATAAATATTTAATTGATATGGGATTGGTATGTATTTTATTACTAATTGTTAGGTAATCCAGAAGGTTTTTATGTAGGTCATCCCAAACAAGGCTCCGTGAATGCTTTTTCCTCCCTGCATCATCATCATCTTCTGCTTTGTTTTTGCTGTGCTAAAGGAAATAGTTGATTCCCACACTTTGAAAGTGCTAGATGTTGCAGTCCAAATTGCCCGTTGGTAGGAACTGGGACAGCTACACAGGAGGAAATGAAGTTTATAACCAGACTACAGTTTTATACTACGCTGGATGGTGTTGGTTTTCATCTCAGTGGCTAAGCTGAGTTGATTGTGTGCTATGAATCTTAACTGGTTACACTTGGGAGAAAGAATGATCTGAAATCTGAAAGTTAAGTGTTTTCACCAAAGCTGTTTGATTCCTGTTGTGTTAGCATGATACTGAGTGAGTGAGTGAGTGATTTAAGCGTAGTGTCATCTCAGTTCTCTCTAAACACTTGATGAGAGACAAATGCCTGCATTAGAGTATTCATCACCCTTCCCCAAGATCTGAATAGCCTCTAGACACAAAAAATTGTTTATTGGTTGTGTTTTATAATATTGCTAATCCCTAAGAAAATACTTCTGATCCTGGGTTTTGAATTGATCTCATCTGAGATGAAATACTGTAGATTTTCTTGGGAAGAAAATTGGTTTTGTGACACTGCAGTTAAAAAGCACAAAGTAAATCACAAATTTGCTTAGGCTAGAAACAAGCTTAGAGAGGAAGATTTATGAGCAGACTAACTAGTCCTCTGGTGAAAAGTTCTGCACCATGTGTCATGTGGTTCTGCCGTAAATGTATGTTGGAGACATCTATCTGTTAAATCATGACAATTTATGGTGGAGATAAATGTCTTGTCACCTGCCTGTGCCTCTCAGGCTAGCCTAACTTCAAAGATTGCTTTTTCTGTGGTGAAGTCTGATTACTTGCCATGGCTGCATGGCTGGTTGCTCAGAGAAGTAGGTTAGCATATATTTTTCATATATTTTTGTTTTGGTATTTGGTATTATGCATGCCATGGCTGCCATTTTTATTTCTGGAACAATTAACATCATGATGTTCATGAAAGTTCTTGTTTCCCACTACAGTATTTCCCAAGAGAACTGGATGGAAAATAATACATTTTTCAGCTGTGAGAATGTTTCCTAGAGGTGACATTTCCCACATGCTCAGTGGCAAGTAGCCTTAGCATTGAAAATCTTGTAGAAACAGTGAATCTTATGCTAAACAGGTACTCACTAAAGAGAATACAAGCTGTCTGTCATTCTAAGGTTCAGAAGTCTTTTTTACAAGTGTAATAAAGGGGTCCATAATGGTCCATAATTGGGATGCCATCTTTTTATCAAATCCAGCTAATATTAAGGTCCTCATTTGCATGATCCACTGTATTTAAGGAAGCATCTCCTTGCATAGGTAATGTCATCATTGCCAATATAAACCCATCTTTTTAAGAAGACATAATGTGGGAGCAAACCTTAAGCAAATCTGTTACAAAAGATTTGTAAAAGATGGATCCACACAATGCACATGATGTAGGTAATTGGATTGGAGAAATTTTTTGTGATCATCTAACTGAAAAATAAAATGGGATTATTCAGAAAGAGATAAATTTAAGGATATATATGTATCTGTCTGAGTCAATTTTCTATCTGTTGGATGTTGTGCATCTTTAAACTTCATTTTAAATACATATATAAAAATGGCATTTGACTGTATGCAATGTAGAATCATAGAATAGTTTCAATTGGAAGGGACCTTAAAGATCATCTAGTTCCAGCCCCTTACATGGGCAGGGACATCTGCCACTAGATGAGGTTGTTCAGAGCCTCAACAAGCCTGGCCTTGGATGTCTCCAGGGATGGGGCTTCCACCACCTCTCTGGGCAAACTGTTTCAGTGTCTCACCACCATCATGGTGAACACTCAAGTCCTTCCACTTTTTCCCTCAGTTTGCCTCTAGGCAGGTTCAACATACTTTCCCATCTCCTGCCTCTGCTCTACATCAACCCTTTTTCCCCTAAATCCCACACACCTGGGCTCCACTGGAGACTCCTCCTCTCCCCAGCTGGTCCATATCGGCCCACTTCACCCCATCTCATATTTAACACCATCAGGGAAGGGTAGCAGCTACCATTTGGCCCCATGGGGCCTGAGATGTACTCCTCCTGGTCTCTCTGCTGCAGGACATGCCACTGATGAGTTGCATTTATGCATTTATATTATTTAGGCTGGGGGGCCTGCTGGTCCCCCACCTAGTTAGGCAGAGGGAGGGTGCATCTCTCCTCCAAGGAAAGAAGCAGCAGCCTTTATATGTGTACGATACTGGGACACAAGTATCTGAATGTATATATGAGTTAAGTTGTCTACCACCCAGCTGTTGGTCCTGATAGCTTGTCCACATCATACCATTAGCTTCACTGAGATGCTTGTGAGTTTATGGGGTTTGCTGGACTGAATACAAAGTGTCTGGTGTGTCCAGCATTGCTCCTAGTAGGAAAGAAGCTTTCATATGGATAATCACCATATTTCTTTGCAGTGCCATTGCCATTGTGGTTACAGACCCATCTGCAATACAGACAGCTTAACACACACAATGACAATGTTATAGGACAGACTGCAGCCTCTCCTACCTGAAGAAGACCTTAATTGACTTCCTAATTGGCATGACTTCTGAGGTTGCCTAGTTGTTCTATGCTAATGGATTGAGCAGGCAACAATTGCACAAGTATTCCTACAAAGTGTTGATGATGTATCGATGCCTGGTCCTGTCAATTGATGCCCACAGATTAGCCAGGGCTCTTGAACAGCCTGTGCTTGGGCTTCACCCCAGCAGCCTGCCTGGAGGGTACTGGAGCAGAGGATAGGAGATGGAGCACACTATGCCTGTAGTCCTACCAGGGACTGTTATCTCCAAGGAATACAGACATAGCTGTCTTCTCTTGGCTCCCAACCCATGCACAGTACTGCGTCATGGGAAGTGCTAGAGAGAGCCTCTTGGACTGTCAGTGCAGCTTCAGGCTCAGAAAAAGTAAGTCAGGACAGAGACAAAATCCTGACATTAAGAAATTCAGTGGAAAGAGGAAGGTTGCCTTTTCCTTCTATCAGAATTAATTTTCTGCTGTTTTCTTCTTCCCTTCACCTCTGTCATCAACTCTGTGTCTCAGTAAATTTCGCTATCAAAATACTGGGGCCTCTAAGAAGCTGTGCCTTCTCTTTCCTTACCTATGATTCTGTAGTTCACAAAGCCATAATTTAGCCCAAAATATTGTTCTGTAACTCAACTCATAATTAAGTATTTATATCCTTTTAGCTTGCAACTCAAATGTAATCTGATAATTGGTTGATGAGTAGCTGGTTAATAGCTGCTGTGCAATTAAAAACTTCTAGTCTGGTTATTCATATATACAGCAGGATAGTAAGGCATCCCTGAAATGTGCTTTGCTATTTTTTTTAACTATTCAAACTGCTTGATAATTCCCTTAAGCACATACTTATGTCTCTTTTCAAAGAGGAAAAAGAAAGATACAATACTTTTTCTAGTCATTGCTGTAAATGCTGGATTTCATTCAAACATTGTTTGAATGTAATTTGGAAAATAATGTACCGGCTCAGCTGAATGATGATTTGTTAAGCATAATGAATGAAACTCCAAGGATATGTAAAAGGACTCTCAATTTCTATTCTACCAAAAGGATTTTTATTACAATGCGAGTTCTGCCTGAGTAAAGATTTGTCAAGATTCAGACTCTCATCTTTCTAAGAGCAGACTCTCTTGAGGGATATTTTAAGATCTGTGCAAAACAATAGTGTGGAAGAATGAGAGCCTGATCCAAAAACTCATTGAAATCAAAGGAAGAATTTAGAAAAAGATTATAGAGTGAGGTACAGGAATATATCAGGTATTATTCCATCAGCCTTCACAGGAAAACATTCATGTGTTGATGGCAACCATTAGGCTTATAGTTCTAAGAACAACAGCTCTTATTAATTGTCCTGGTTTAGCACAAAAGGACCCCCCCAAATGACAGATGGCCCCCCTTCTTTCTCAGAAGAGAGAAGAGGAAGAAATGAGGAGATTGGTGAGATTAGAAGAATTCCAGACTACTTTAATAGATAATGAAGTAATAGATAAAAATTAAAAAGGTATACAAGGCCTATAGAAAAGGGGTAAGCTCCCGG
>VZTY01015134.1:530782-590025 GCA_013400935.1 Turnix velox
TACCATTTGCATCATGCTCAGATATTACAACATTTTACAAATCAAAAACATACAGAGATCCCTCAATTAGGATTTATATTTGCGCATCAGAAGTTCATTAGTTTCGTCATTGCAGTGATGCAGTCTCTCTGGGTATTGTGGTCCATATCAACAGATTGCATGTCCTTCCTGAGGAGTTTGCTGGGTATCACTTGATGAAGGTGGCTCAGGTCTTATCACCACACTGTCATCCTGAAAAACACTTAAAAGTACTCTATTAGTACTATGTAACACTTAACATTATACAGCTTAGGATTGATTAGTCTCACCAAGTTTTAAATTTCCTTGTGGTACACACTGAGTTTCTCCATTTTCCATCATCACATACCATGTACATCCAGGTCCTTGGGCAAAAACAGTCCCACGAATGGGCTTGTCTTTCCCCGAGGCAGGAAATACCCGAACACTTTTCCCTAACAGATTCCTTTCATGCACCACAGCGTCTTTATCCCCTTCTATGGTATGTAAAAGGTCTGATTGAGCAGGACCAGCTCGATTGATGGATCCTCTGGTANATACCATGTTCTTTTGCCCAAGTACATATAAGGTTGTTTTTGAAATGAGTCCCATTGTCTGACTCAATTCTCTCTGGAGTACCATGTCGCCACAAGACTTGCTTTTCAAGACCCAGGATGGTATTCCGGGCAGTAGCATGGGGTACAGCATGGGTTTCCAACCAGCCAGTGCTTCCTTCCACCATTGTCATCACGTAGTGCTTACCCTGGCATGTTTGAGGGAGTGTGATATAGTCAATTTTCCAAGCCTCCCCATATTTGTATTTTAACCAACGTTCTCCATGCCACAAAGGTTTTAACCTTTTAGCTTGTTTGATTTCGGCACATGTTTCACAGTCATGGATAACCTGCGCAATAGCATCCATGGTTAAGTCCACCCCTCGGTCACGAGCCCATTTGTATGTTGCATCTCTTCCTTGATGTCCTGAAGAGTCATTGCATTTTGTAGTACCTTTTATATCAGGTATAACTGATTTTTCCTTTTAAATGGATGCATTTTAAATAATGTAGACAGATGACTGGCTCTAAAATAACAGAGCTGAGAATGGAATTGGTCACTTTTGGCTAGTTATTCTCTTCCTCCTGTCCCCAGAGCTTAACTTTTATTCTCTTAAAACTGTGTGTCGAAGTGACTTGGGATTGGATTGCTTCGAGATGCATATTTTGTTTTTGACAGGCTTAGTTACCAAGAGAGCCAGGTAAATACCTGTTCTCTGCTAATCTGCCATCCTTTGGATTCCTCAAACAAGGTATCTGGTAGCAAAATCCTGTTAAAAGTGTAAGTTTGGTTCTGGCACTTCTGCAGCTGAAAGACTATTTCCATTGCAAAACTGCCTTGGTTCAGATACATAAGTCTCAAGAGACATAGTAATGATGACTTAAAGATGTGACTCCTCCTGCTGTCTGGAATTCTCCAGTAGAAGCAGTGGAACAGGAATTACTCAGGCCAGCGTACGAGCCTAGCCTGCTTAAGCTGTATGTTTATAAGTCATTAAAAACACTGCTGCTAATCAAGAATGACATTATGTATCATATTAGAATGGTAACTTTGAAACTTGATGATTATTACACTTGTGATTATTCACCTGTTTTGTTGGTGTGTCACTGTGAATTATTGATTTGAGTTGTAAATACTTTCAGCAAGTTGTTGAAAGTCTGTAAAACAAATAATACGTACTGCATATAGACAATAATACTGTGGTTTGTCTGCCTCATTTACAATGTGATTTTTTTGCAGGATTGAGGCTTGGGAAAATCCTGCTGCTCTCTATGTTCCACTTCCACTCCTCGTTACATTGTGCTGCAAGGATTCCCCTCATTCTGCCTGACTTACTAAAATAGTTATAAAGAATTTGTTGGTTTGTTTTTTTTTTTTTTACAGCTCCAAAAACAGTTGTCTGAGCTGGATGAGGATGATTTATGCTATGAATTTCGCCGAGAACGCTTCACTGTCCATCGCACTCATTTATATTTCCTACATTATGAATATGAGCCTGCATCAGACAATACTGATGTAACACTGGTGGCCCAGCTTTCAATGGACAGGTAAGGCAAATCTCTTGTCTGGATTTGTGAAACAATGCATGTATTTTTACAGAAAAATTCAACTGTGCAATGCTTTGGGCAGAAAACTGGATATCTGTCACGCTGTAAGTCTAGTTCTGATGTGAAGTGGAACTTAACTGGTATTTCATTTGAGAAGAAAAATGTGTTTTGTGGCAAGTTCCACCTGTACCTTTCTGATTCCCACCACTGCAATTAGTTGCCACTTCTCAGAAGCTCTAAAAGTGCAGTCTAAATCAGCCAGCTTTGAAATTTTGAATTGTCAATATTTTTTCTCTTGGTTCTCTGTTGGAATCTAGTCCAAACTTTGTAGTTACTATTATCAGAGTGGGTTATGGGTTACAAAGCAGGTTACATCTCCTTGAATCTTAGCCAGAAACTGGTATTTCATTTAGCAAAGCAGATACAGAGTACTGCATGACCTGTGAAATCACTGCTGCTACACCAGTGTAAGGTCAATGGCATTCCAGGAGAATCAAGGGTATTCAGATCACAAAAAGATTTAAAACTTGTTGTAAAAATAGAATAGCCCTCAATCCTTTAGTTTTTATTTCACCAGAGTTGCAGCATTGCATCCTGCATACTGTTATGGTTTGCTATGCACAGTAGTGTCTGCTCTGTTGATTTTTTTTTTCATTGTTGAAGCATTTCTTAAATGTTCACAAGCCTTTGAGTAAAAACTAAAATAAATTAAGACAGACCTTGAGTGAATGCCACAGTAAATCAGTAAAGGTGATGAGTGCACACATAGAATGTTTTCTCCCCAAAAATTTAATTCAATAGATCTGCTGCTCAGTGCAGATCCAGTGGCACTGGTGCAGAGTCTGAGTTTTGCTTTCAGGGTCCTCACTTGGGCCCATGTTTTTATTGATGGACAGAACCACATGTTTTTATTCAGGCAGAACAGCCCTCCTGATACTGTACAGAAAAAATCTTCCTGACTTTGTTGGTGTGTTGCTATAAATAATTTATTTGAGTTGGAAATACTTACTTTCAGCTAAAATCAATAAATAATATCATACCAAAGAACTGTTTAGCTGCTTTGTTTTCTTTCACATCTTTCAATTACTGCTTTATTTTTTCTGTAACTTCTTTAAACTACTTTTGTTAAACTCTGTCAGTGTAGCTGTAGACTTTTAAGAATAGTGTCTCAGATTGAAGATGACATGTACATAAACAAGATGTTATACACTACGTTCCTGTATCATTCTTTTAAATGATCCACCAAGATGAGGAAAAGCAAAAAAGGAACTCCTAGTATCTCTAATTATAGTCCTATTGAAATGAAACTGACATGATTATTGCTACAGGTTTATGTTTGCCTGTGCTATGAGCTTAAGGAGCAGAAGAGAAGGATGTAGTTCAGAAGCTAGCATGAATATTTTTAGAGACAAGTATTGAGACAGACTTCTTTTGAATTTGTTCATTACTGGTTAATTGTCACCTGTTATAGTGATGTGAAATTTTTTTGGTTGATGCTTTGGTTCATTAGTGTGGTTTTCATGCATGTCTTGGCTAGGCAGCTAGGCAGAGTTTTTGAAGGCATAGTAACTACGTGGGATTCAGAAATCAGAGTGGGAATTACTAAAAATGTGAGATCAAGGATGTGGACAAGGAATGGCAGGTTAAGCATTACATTGATTGAAGTCTGAGTGACAATAAGTCATAAATTGGTTGAGTGTTCTTAAGAAGAAAAGTAACAACAAATTCTCTGATAAAACTATTGAATTCCAGGAGAATTCACAGGACTGAAAGATCTTCAAAAAATTTAACAAGTAAATCATTACGAACTCATGCAGTACAGAAGTATATTTAATCTCACTGAAGTATTTCAGAGAATACATTCTTCCAGACTGCTAACAAAACCAAAATAACTTGGTCATGTTGTGCTTACAAACTTGTAATTCTAAATTTTATGGTCAAAGGATTTGATTGTAACAACCTACATGGAGTAAATTCTGGATCCTCTCCCAACAGTCCATGTATCAGACTTGTGGAAGGGGAGCCTGCCAACAAGAACAATGCAGCAAAAAACCCCCCTGAAAGTAAACTAAACTGTCCAGATGGAAATCTAAACCAGCAAAACCCAGTTTCCACTAACTTATCATGGTGTGCCATTTAAATAAATGGTTTATCCATTGCTTGGAGTCCTTGAAGGCATTTTGTTGCATTTCTTGCTAAGCAATTATTCCATTCTTAAAAAGCTGCCCTAAATCTGAGTGCAGATGACTTTGAGATTCTTGATTAATAGATTTCCACTCTGTTTGCAAAAAGATAGAAAAAGTAGTTTTTTATATTTATTATTTGTAAAATCAAAAGTCTAAAGCTTTCACATGCTTTTAAGATCTTTTTTATCAATCTGTGTTTCTAATTTGACTATGTTTCAGGCTGATAATAACCTCTGTTTCAATAATAGATAAAAAGAAAATAATGTACCAGGTGTAGAGGAGTAAAGGTAATGTTTAGTTTGTTAGAAAAAAAATATTATATCATCTTAAATGTTATCATGATCATACAGGAATGCCGGGAAAAGCTATTAATGTTAAATCGCAGTGTGTGTTTGCTGGTATATCACTCCTTTCTGCAGCAAAGCTTACAGGGATAGTAGGAAGGAGAAACTGTTTTCTCTGATTATGATGATGCAGAAAACTTTTCTTATGTTCTGCATAAATATTAATAGGAAAAATCTAGTAATGTGGATTTGGAAGGGAAAGAAAATAATCTTGTTGCATAGTGTACTCTTCTTAATTTTTAATAGCATATCTGGCTGGACTGGATAGGTTAATTTTCCTCTGTATTAACTCAAGGGGCTTTACAAAGAGTCTGTGCTGTATTTTTGGGTGGCATAACTTAATCTCTAATCTATAAAAGTGTTTAAGTGGTTTTGACCAGGTGGGGTTTAATTTATATTAGTGCATGAGATTGGGGTTTTTTTGAATAGTCTCGTCACTGCTAGAAGTTTTAAAGAATACTCATTGAGACAACCTTTTTAAAAAATCATTTAATGAAACTTGAAATGCTGCTAAAACACATATAAATCAGTATTTTGAACGATAGTTTTGTTTGAATTGTTCTTATGATACTGCTCAGCAATGCAATATCTCTCCCTCCTTCTCTCCTTACTCCCTACACATAAAAATTCCATTTTCATCCAAGTGCCATCCTTTTCTCCTTTTATTGACAGTGAATATTCTTCTTGTCAATGCAGATGTTCATGTAAGTCAGTATTCCACTAACCTAACACTTTAAACAGCATTTAAAATCTGAGTAACTGCCTTGCAAAAATTTGAGGAAGGTTTTCTCAAAAAGGATGCAGAATGATTTGGTGATGTTATGCCTTTCTCCTCCACAAGCTTGCTGAAGAACACTGTAACAAGTTAGTGTGTGAGAATGGCTTGACCATATGTGTAAACAGAGCACTAGTCACTCTTCAAGGTTACTTGACCCCTGTCCTACAGGTGGATCCATATGGACAGATCTCTGCAGCTTCTCAGAGATCCCATCGTCCGTGTGTGTTCTCCTGCAGCATTAGTGCTTTAGGCAGAAAGGATGGTGTTGAATCCACCTAGTCCCAGGTATTTGAGTCATTTCTATGTCAGCTAGGGCCATTTTAGGCTTTCCTGTATTCAGTGGAGAGAGTCAGCACATCTAGGGTACAGTTCAGCTGTCCAGCAGAAGGAGACATGATCTTAGATGAGATGAATTGTTCTGTAGAAATATTTATTGCTTTCCACAGAATATAAAGTAACCTCAGTCTATCTCACTTAGAGATAGGTGTCTGCATTTGATTACATGAACCCAAGTGAAGAGCCACAAACAGGGAAACAGCCTTTTCTTACTCTCATTCTTCTTCTTTCAGGCTCCAGATGCTTGAAGCCATCTGCAAACACTGGGAAGGTCCAATCAGCCTGGCTCTGTATCTTTCTGATGCAGAAGCCCAGCAATTTCTGCGCTACGCCCAGGGCTCAGAAGTACTTATGAGCCGCCATAATGTTGGCTATCACATCGTGTACAAGGAAGGACAATTCTACCCTGTCAATCTGCTGAGGAATGTTGCCATGAAGCATATCAGCACACCATACATGTTTCTGTCTGATATTGACTTCTTGCCCATGTATGGACTCTATGAGTACCTCAGGTAAATGGATAGTGGAGGGATTGCCACTGTCATGTGTTTTTAGTCCCTCCACACCCTAGCCTTCTTACATTTTCTGAAAACAATGTGGTTTGAGCTGATCTGAAAGGGAGAGACTGTAGATGTTAAAGGTGTGACAATGCTCAATAGGGGACAAGAATTTTTAGAGTGGAGGAAGGGACTGTAACTTCAAGTAATGCAATGCTGGTCATGAAAGAAGAGCTCGGATCTAAATGTGAGCTGTCAGAATAATACCCTCAGAGCACCAGAAAAATCCATTTGAAAAGGGAACTGGACTAATTATTAAGTGTGCAAGAGCACCCTGTGATTTGCATCAGGAGATGTGAACTGAGTGATTTCCCTAAACATCCTTGTTTCTTAATGTCAATGACAGAAAAGAAACATGCAAAACATTATGGAACTTGTCCCTGTGACACACACTCTTATTGTGAAAAGAAGGTGATGACTGCAATGCCAGCACATGTCAAGGCAAAATAATTAGTATAAGGAAGCTAGGAAGAGTAACCTCAGCGTGTACTGTATCATAATGGATGTGAGGAGGTTGGGTTGGGCAAACTACAGACCTCTGATCCATTAACTGAGCTTTTAATAAAGACCTTTTTCCCCTGCAGGGGCTGGTCATCAGAGGCCAAAGCATAGAGCAACGAGGACACCATGTGGCCAGACAGAAGGATTTCAGTTCCTTAGTCCTGACCAGTTTTGCTTTTCATCTCTTATTTGGCCAAAGGTGATCAAAGTGCCCCAGTGAGAGTCTGCCTGTAGGTGATCCCTTTCAATCGTCAGGCCCGCTGTTTTGAAGTGTGTTGTGCAATATACCATAAACTTATGGAGAAATTCCTTTGTTTCAGGTTTAACAACACAATATTCTCACTTTTCTCACAGGGGGAGAATTAATCACCTATTTCAATGTGAGCATGCCTGTACAGGGCCAAAGTCGTCATGGCTTTTAAGATGCTGGATTTCAATAACATCATTGAGGATTTTATCACACTGTGTCAAATTGTTACTCTCTTATTTTAGGGATGTTTCTTTTTGACTTGTGCTGTGAGAACTCCAAAATGCTTCCATCCCTCGCACACGTTAGCTGTCTCAAGATATATGCAGGGACATATGATGTTAGGGTTGTATATTGTTACATTTCTTCAAATGGATGCTGGACACAGTAAAGATAGCAGCTGCTGATACTGGTACATAATACTTAAAAAGCGCAACTTGTTCCTACATGCTGCTTCACAGTTCATTTATGGGAGCCAGCACTGAAAGGAAAAAAGAGGAGAGAGGCAGAATAATGTAGCACAGTATGCCTAATGTATTACAGCTGTAGAAATAGGTCTCATATGATGGTAATGTATTACAGGACTAAATGCACAGCAATGCCACCCATTGCCTGGCAATATCAAAATTGCTAATCTTGTACTACCAGCCCTTCAAAAAGGGATTGTATCTCTTTGTATGCAGACTAGAGGCTTATGTTGCTTTTTCAGTAGTGATTTTTCTGAGCAAAATAGCAGGGAGGTGCGGGGAGATTATTTTAAATATGAGTGCCCTGTGTCTTTCTTCATTAACTATTCCCATCCCATATCCCCTCAACACCCCCTCCCGCCCCCCACCTCGACCTGACAATAGCTGATTGGTGCTATCTATCTGAATGGCAGTGATTATTCATTAGACAGATGTACAAACATTATCATCTTCATTTCCTCAGACAGAACAACCTTAAGCAAATAGAAATAGTGAAGTGTTTCAAGCCTCTCTTTGTACATGATAAGACAAGGCCCTCTTACTGCAAGTTTGCTGATTTACTGTGTTTGCTGTGTATTGTATGTTGTCTGTACAGACAATATATGCTCAGAAAGAAGGGAGTTTCAAGAAACATTTTCTTCATATTTTGATAGTGTTGTGAGTGAAACATTGCAGTCAATGTTGAACGAGAAGCTCATGGTTACCTGTCTTGCTAAATATCTCTTGTGCTAATTGCACTTTTTCTTAGCTTCCAAGTAAGACCAATTGAATGCTTTTACTCTCCATCAGACCCCCTTTTTGTGCTATCTTACTCTTCTCTGGAGTTCAAAAGGAACTAAATTTGGCCTTTAAAGATTTCCTGTTTACAAAACTCAGATTCTTCTGGAGTCTGTGCTGAATCAGTCTTTGTCACCTTTCCTCATTGATTACTGAGATCATCTTGTCTTTGTCCCAGAAGTAAAGGCTCTTTCTGATTGCTACAAGTAAGGTGTGCAGGTCATCCTAAAGGTTCTTCTGAAATAAATTAACTAGATAGCCTATTTGCAGTTCTCACAGCTGGCATTAAAGTTATTTCCTGACACATTTGTGTAAAACATGCCCTTTGCTTCCAGTGACACATTTAGCATGAACTGGAAGCTGACGTCCAAGCTCTAACCCCAGTCTTGATACCTGTTCCCTGCAACATGAATTGTGAAATATTTCTGGTTGCTCTTCCATGACTCAGCAAGGGACAGCCTTCATGTTTTATTCGTTTCATATTTTATTCGTTTGATGCATTCATTGCTTTTTCAGAGAGGAAGAGTATTCAAATTGAACAGTGAATAGACACCTTCCCAGTTCTTACTACAAACTCCATGACTGCCATAATTGTTGATCTCATTTCTCAAATTAGCCAGTTACTAAGTCCTGATAGTGGAAGCCAGTTTCAATTAATGTTCTGGATTTTATTGTTGGTTTGTTTTTGTTTTTTCCCCTGAATGTAGTGCTTTAGGATTATCTTAATAAACTTTCTGTGTCTGAGCTTCACAGTTTTCCAGAAATGAGAATGATAGTTTTATATGTCCCTATGTAGATGAGAATTCTGTGTTAATTTTTAGAAAGGATTGTGCAGATGAAAAGGCATGGCAATGTGCTAGAGGTCATTCTTGAGGAGTTTTTTGGAGTTTAATTTATTCCATGTGTTTTGAAAATGGGATTGATTAATAGATTTGGAAATTTAACCCAACCTTCACTGTGTCAGAATGACAAGCATTGAGCCTGAAAACAAAGATGTCTGGGAAATTATTTCCTGGACAACACTAGCAAAGAGAAAGCTCTTAATAAATTAACATCCTTATTTTAGGGTTTGGAGATAAAGCACGGATACAGGAAAACTAGTACTGAAGTGATACTACTGAAGTGAAAGAACAGTCTTAAGGATATTACAGGAATTAAACAATTCATTGAGCATTAGTTTGTAAACTAAGGAAATGTATACCCTGAATTATATTCTGCATTCTTTGCATGACCAGCAGTGAACATTTTTCAAGTATCGCCTCCACTGAAAACAGGAAAAAAAGCTTACCTCACAGAAAAAGGAAAGTAGACTTGCTTTTAATAAGAAGAGATTAGGATTTCAAACAATTGTTCAAGAAGCAGACCACCAGCCAACTTACCAGTAGAAAATGAAAGGCGTGTGTTTGCCAACCAAATCCTTTATCACAATTCATGTAGCTTCTCTTGTCCTTGTCACTCAGGTTCAACACCTGGATATCAGCACTGATTCCTTCTTTCTCTTATATTAGTTCTTTATGTCATTTAGTCTATATCAAAGGCAGGCTGTTCTACTCTGAGGTCAGTTCTGTTTGACTTAATGACTGAGCATTTCTCAACTCTCAGCTCAGTTTTGGTGAACCCCTCCAGTTCCACCTTCACGGTATGCACCCCAGATGCTCACATATATATTGAAAATAATTCTGCAGATATTATTCATCTTTCATATTCTTCTCTTGGAATTCTTCCACTGATTCTCTGGTTTTGACGGTACCCACTATAGGCATCTTGTTTTCAGACCTCTGCTTCTCTTGACTTACCTGACTTTTCACATTGAGCTTTGATAGTACAAATGAATTCAGCCTCCTGTATGAGTCTGTTTCCTCAGCCTTTTGATTTCCTTCATGAATATACTGTTGTCTGTTCTTTCCAACAGTTCTTCCACTGACACCTATACTAAATTTGCAGGTTACAAGAATGGGAAGTATGCAGAAAGGATTATGGATATCCACATCATTTTTTTGCTTTCATCTTGTACCTTACAACATGAGTCACATTCAAAACAAACTAGTTTTGAAACTACAACTCAACTTCCTATGTATGAGACTCTCTGCTGTTACTCTTACTTGATGCCTGTACCTACTTCAGCTTTTCTCAGCGTTAGATTGTGAACTTTAGTGGACAGGACTGCCTTGCAGTATTTGGCAGTGCCAAACATGGTAGAGCCTTGACATTTGATCTCTCCATTAATAAAGAGATAGCAACAGCCATAAAGGGAAGCCACTAGTTCCTTGCAGAGCCCAAAGGCTGAGTGTGTTTGCAAATGCTATGTGCTCCTTCCTAGAACTGAGCAAAGCTGTACAATTCAATAGACTGCACAGAATCCAGAAAGCCTGAAATGCTGAAAGATTAAGTATGTTAGTGCTCCTGCTCTCAGAGAAGGTGTGAAAGGTAAGAAGTATGAAGAGTGTCATAAAGACTGGTTACTGGTATTACTCAATGATTCTGGCAAGTGATGGTGGCTGATTGTGAAGGAGTCATCTATTTACACACAGATATCTTGGCTATTAGTGATGGTGAGGGAGAAGCTAGTAAGGAAAGTGCAAAAATTTTATAATAAGATGCTGTTAAAATCCTCCAGTTGTGAAAAATTCACTGTAATGGGGCAGAAGTTCTTTAAATAACGAACCCTTTGCAATATGACATTGAGAACAATTCTATTTTTATAGAATGGGCCTATAGGGTGATGTGAATTTTCTAAAATTCAAATTTTTATTAAATAGCTGTGCTCAATTGTGTCTGATGGCAATATAAATTAATTCTAGGTATTCTGGGCCTAGAAAAGTGTTTTGTTTTGTCCTTCTATTATTATGACAGCAGTCCAAATTCCTTCATCTTATGATGCTGTAGAGTTTTTGCTTCTTGTCAACATTGTTTTTGATTGCTTGGTACAGTAGCATAAAGATCAGGATAGTGAATCCTGTTAAGGATAACTGACTTTGACAGGAAGAGAGAGGCATATTTCTCGTATAAAATATGAAGATAATGAAAGGAAAATTGAAACAGAGTTCTTTCTAATGACAAGCACAGTGCAATTCAGTTGGGGAATGGAAAAGTAACTTTTTCTCTTTTTGGGATTTTAGTTTGTTAGGAAAGAAGAGAATGGCAGGCAGGGTGCAAGGTTGCTAAGCTCTCTCTTGCTGCATTTGTCTTAAGGCCCTTGTTTGGAGAAGAGCCTTACTGTGCAAAGTGCAGCATGTGCATAGTCTCTGCACTGAACAGCTTGGAGCAAAGAAAGGGGAAAAAGCAAAGTATCTCAATATATCCAGTGCATTCTCTGCAAGAAACAGTCTCTTTGCCTTATGTATGCTGCCAAGTACAAATGAGCTTTGATCTCTAGGTACTACCATGCATGAAATACACAACAGGAAAAAAAAATTCTGCTGATTTACAGTTCTGCTGATTTGTAGCATGTCCTGTAGCAGTAGATCTCTGCCTTGCTTTGAACATGGAATGACCATTGCAGCAGTCTTCTTGAGGTTGTGTATCTATAGTGGTGTTAAGGTAATGGTCACCTTGCAGGATACACAGAGCTCTAAAGCAGAGGCAGAAGGCGAGTATGATGGTGCATCATCCAATCAAACTTTCCCACTGCTCACATTATAAAGACTCTCTGGATCCTGGATACATCCCATTGTTTCTCTTACAACAGTTGACCCTACTTAGAGTGCTAGTTCAGCTCTCTACAACCCTGGACATGCAGGGCAGCATTGATCAAACTCTTTTTGAACTGTGATTGTTTTCCCTGAGAGGACAATGTGAAACACCCCTGTGAAGAAGTCTGGGCGATAGCTCTATTTACAGAGTCAAACTGGCCATTCTCTGCTTTCTACTCAGAAAAACCAAGTGATCTGCTCACCTTAAGATTTTCCTGCTTTTATTTGTGGTTTCCTTTTGCCAGGAAGTCCGTCATCCAGCTAGACCTGGCTAACACCAAGAAAGCTCTGATTGTACCTGCTTTTGAGACTCTCCGCTACCGCCTCTCCTTCCCCAAGTCAAAAGCAGAGCTGCTGTCTATGTTGGACATGGGAACCCTCTTCACATTCAGGTAATGGGAAGTACTTTTGTCGAACCTGTGGCCATTATCTCTAAAGACTTTTTTGATGTTCTGTGAATATTTGATTTTTCTCTCTCACTGTCAGCTAGCTAGCTCCATTAAGAAACCTAATGGAATTTTTTTTCCCCTTTTCATAGGGAGGCAGTGAACAGAATTCATATGTGGATGTATTCCATCTGTAAGCTCAGCATTTTATCTAGTATTATAGTCCTCTACTGAAGGACTTCAGTTGTTAAATTGAATTTGTTTTATTTTCATCATTTTTATTGCACTACAAAATCAAGCATGACCATTACACTTATGTGCGTGTAATTTTGCGTTTTGGCTGCCAAATACTATCCAGATATCTGTGTCCCTCATTTGACCAAAAATAATTTCTCTCTGCTTGTTGATTTGCTTACTTACTGCCTTACTGGGAAAGCAAATGCAGTCATGTCATGTGCTCTTTTAAAGTCTGAAACACCTTCTTAAATTGCAAGATCTTCTCAGTGCAAAGGTGAAATTGTACTCTGAGTAGAAGTTGAGAAGTGAAAAACACCTAAATTTGGAGTGCTTCTCTGCAGTGGACTCCTTTTGTGGCTTCTATTATCTGCCAGACTTTTCAGTTTTGCAATGCCACTACCAGGGGTTAACCATCTCTTAGGTGTGTGTGGTAAGGTCTGATTAGCAGATGTTTGTACAGCATTGCAGTAATGGGAACAACACAATATGGCCTTATGATACTGCACAGAGAGAGGTCTTAGGAGACCTGAGTTCTCTTCTGAGCTCCACTGCTGCCCTGCGGGGAGGTGGTACATGAATTAGCTCTCTTTCTTACATCTCTGGCTCTGAAATTCCAGTAAAAAAGTTCACTCTTCTTTTTGAGATATTTTGAGATCTAGAGATAAAAGCTATGAAAAAGCTAGGTATTATCCATGGCTGGTGGAGCTCTGTATCATCCTACCTTTGCATTAGGGCTTTTCCCACACTTCTTCCATTACCTGTGTTACACATCTCTCTTGTTGCAGCAGCCACACTTGTCTCATGTGGCCAAATGCATGTTGTAGTAGACAGCCTATACGAGTCTGAAAAACAGTTCTGATACTGCCTCTACCAGTGTCTGCCTTGAAATAGAAACATGAGCCAACTGAGAGAAGTGTGCTTATCTCTGTAAAATTACTTCAGGATACTGATTAAACAAGTGCCTTTCACTCCCCCATCATTCTTTAACAGTCGAAGAAACAAAAATTAACGGGAAGTTTGTTAATAGAAAGCAATTTTCTCCTGTAGTTGAAGGAAAAGATCCTTTCAGTAGAAGGCAGCATTCAGAATTTTCAGATGTTACATTCCACCAACAATCAAATTTTCAACTTGCACAGCAGTGGCCTTAAACTAGAGGTTTCACCTTCAAGGTATACAGCATGTTGATGTGTTACATCCACAGCTGGATTTGGAAATCCTTTCTCAAATCTCACTCAGGCAAAAATCTTTTTAACACCAATGGGTGGTCTGCCAGAGCAAGGTTAAATAAGCATTGAAGGACATGCAGCCTGTTGCTGGTGGACAAATTAATAGAGGACACATTTTACAAATGCTTCCCCTATTTTGCTCATTTTGTTGCTGAAATCTGTCAGCAGCCACAAAGCAGTTGTGATCTGGGCTGAGAATTTCCACCTCCACCTTCAAGGTGCTTTAATAATGCTGCAATTCGAGGCGTAGCTGGTGGGAGTGAGCTGGGGAAGACTGCTGTGACAGTGACGGCTGAGATTGCCTGCAGCATCCCAGTCCCTCACACCCCATGGTAGATTAAAATCTTTCCCTCTCTGAAATTGCTTTTGACACCTCTTTTCCAAATGGTGACCTTTTCTACCTCTGGGCAGCTAAGTAGTACAAAACAGCTCTCAATTTCATCCCCCAGTCACCACCAGAAGAAAAGGGAAGACATGTGAGCATCGATGGCTGTCAAGGTGTGCTGTGTGGAAACCCTGCACAGCAGCAGGATGCTCTGCGCCAGCTTGCTGGCTTTGCTTGGGGGTGCTGGCAGTGCCTGACGAAGATGTGTCCTCTCAGTAATAGCTAATGAACCACAAATGTGCTGCCAACACAGCTTTCCGGCATGAGAAATACCACAGCTGGTAGATGATGCATCATATTGAGAAAACATAACCGGCAGCAACTGATTAACTAATTAACGGATTGCATCCACAATCCAACAAAGTGCTTAAGCATCTGAGAACAGAACTGGGCAAGTTTTTTTTTTCATCAAATCATCTTTCTCAATGAAGCTTTGAGTGACAAGGCAGAAAGGAAGAACACTGAGAGGAATAATGATTTCATTTTGCTATCCTTGGCAAAGTTCTGCTATAGTTTTGAAATTTTGTTTCAGATAAAAGCAGTCAATACTCAAGGAAGATTAAACTTTTGATGCAAATCACGGGTGGAGAGAGTTTACACTTCTTTTCCATGGACTGTGAGAAGGAAACTCATCATTATTTTACAGAGATTGAATGAGTTCATTTGAATTTGACAAAATTGCCAGCACAGTGATAAACATGTTATTCACAATTTTCACTAAGTTCTCCTGGGAATGAATGAGATGAGCATGGCCTTAAAATTCATTAAATGTATATTAAAATCTGAGAAGGACCTGAGCAGAAAAATTAGTTTTATTTATTTATCCCATGAGACCAATACAGACAAGAAACCACTTTCTCATAAATGCATTACCAAGATTAAAGCCTGTTGAAAATTACTCATTTATGGTAGCTTCCTCTACATGGATATCCGCATAATGCATAATTGTCTGCATATCTTACTTTGCAATGCATTTCATGCTATGACTTAGCTCCAGAAGGTTGTATATGCATGTGTATATACAAGTGTAGACCCATATACATTGTATGTACAGTTATGTCTGTAAACCTGAACTCCTGCAGTTCTTGTTTCCAATCTAATTATTCCTCTATAATTTGTATGCACACACTTTATTTCAGCAACCTGTATTCATTTTCCTCTTTGTTCTGACCTTTGCCGTCCTTTTGTCTTCCTATTTTCCTCCACCACATGCATCACTCTGTGGATGTGTACAGTCAAGCGGATCATCTCTGGTATTACTTTGTTTGTCTATTCCTACACTCTGCTTTGTTTGGTCTGTCCAAATCTTGTTTCAGTGTTTTCCCTTTGTTCTTACTTTTTCCTGCTGGCCAGCTTACTCAACTCATGGAGGTTGTACTTGAACTGCTGTAACTTCTTACATTGTTATCCCCAAAATGGGTGGAAAGAAACTGATAGTTTTTATGATTAGTGTCCTTTTCCCTCCCCATGTAAATCAGTGGAAGAGTGGTACTAGAACACCACCAGCATTTGACTGCATCTTTGAAGGAATCTCTCAATTAATCAAAGTATGTGTGGGGCTTTGAAGATACAAATAACTTCTTAAGTGTCTAGTAATCATTATTATTATTACCTTGATCTTAAAATGCCAGGGATAGCATTTTAGAAAATACAGTATACTCCACAGTCCTGTATAATTTTAAACCCTGCACTGTGATTATATTTTTTCCAGCATACATAGTGACTGGGTAGGTTGCCCACATATTTCCAAAAGAGATAAGATTCACAGAATAGCAGAATCTTGGTGATTGGAAGGGACCTTAAGAGATCATCTAGTCCAGTCCCTCTGCCAGAAGAGGAAAACCTAGACCTGGTCACAGAGAAACACATCCAAGTAGGTTTTGAATGTCACAAGTGAAGGAGACCCCTCTGGGCACCTTGTTCCAGTGTTCTATCACCGTGAAAAAGGTTTTTCTTATATTTCTGTGGAATTTCCTGTGTTCCAGTTTGCACACATTACCCCATGTCCTATAACTGGTTGTCACTGGGAAGAGCCTGGCTACATCCTCCTGCCACTCACTCTTTACATATTCATAAACATTAATGAGATCATCCCTCAGTCTTCTCCAAGCTAAAGAGACCCAGCTCCCTCAGCCTTTCCTCAGAAGAGAGATTCTCCAATCCCTTCATCATCTTTGTAGCTCTGCACTGGACTCTCTCAAGCAGTTCCCTGTCATTCTTGAACTAAGGGCCACAGAACTGGACACACTATTCTACATATGGTGTCACCAGGGCAGAGTAGATGGGGAGGAAGATCTCTCTTGAACAACTGACCACGCCCCTTCTAATATACTCCTGGAAGCCATTGACCTTCTTAGCCACAAGGGCACATTGCTGGTTCATGGTCATCCTGCTGTCCACCAGGAACCCCTGAAGTCTTTCCCCTGCTCTGCTTTGTAATAGGTCAGTTCACAACTTATACTGATAGGTGGAGTTGTTCTTGCCCAAATGCAAGACTCAACACTTAACCTTGTTATATTTCATTTAATTTCTCCCCACCCAGCTCTCCAGCCTGTCCAGGTCTCAGATGGCAGCACAGTCTTCCAGAGTGTCAGCCACTCCTTCCAGTTTTATGCCATCAGCAGACTTGCAGGCAGCACACTCCAGCCCTTTATCCAAGTCATTGATGAATATATTGAATTATTCTGGTCTCAGTACTGACCCTGGAGGGACTTCACTAGACACCGGCCTCCAGCTAGACTCTGTCCCATTGATCACAACTCCCTGGCTTCTTTCCTTCAGCCAGTTCACAGTCCACCTCACTACCTGATCGTCTAGACCACAGTTCCTCAGTTTATGTGTGAGGATGCTGTGGGAGACAGTATCAAATGTTTTACTGAAATTAAGATAGACGCATCCACTGCTTTACCATCATCTGCCCACCTGGTTATGTCTTTGTAAAAGGTTATCAGATTGGTCAAGCATGACTTCCCCTTGGTGAATCCATGTTGATTGCCCCTAATGACCCACTTATCTTCAATGTGCATAGAAACAGCACTAAGGATAAGTTGCTCCTTCACCTTTCCAGGGATGGAGGTGAGGCTGATTGGTCTATAGTTACCCAGGTCCTCCTTCTTGCCCTTTTGAAGACTGGAATGACATTTGCTTTCCTCCAGTCCTCAGGCACCTCCCCTGTTCCCCATGACTTAACAAAGAAAAGGTATAGGCTTTGTGGAGCTGATTCCAAAGGGTGTGTGGTAAGCATCTTTGTGAATCTGATGTCGGTATCTAGTTATCTCTAGAGAATTCACTAATAGTTTAATACAGAAGGGCTTTGTTTTTCAGATCCTCAAGGCAGATATCTGAAAGTAATGCAACCTGTTTGCAGTTTAGAAATGGGAATTACTTGGAATCCCAGAGCTATCCTAGTACTTCTGTCTTCCTGTATTCCTGTCTTCCTGATCAAGGAGTGTCAGTGAAGCTGAACACCTCGCTGTTCTTCCTATTATTTATAAATAAAGTCAAGTGAAAAAGCCTAGGTTGTGATTTTACATCCCTGTTTTTAGCAACAACTCATAATGATATGAGAATTTCTGGGTTTGAAACATTACCTCAGGTCCTAATTCTACAAATAATCAATGCTCAAATCCCTTTGCCTTTAGCCCATGAATCATCCCTGTGAATTCAATGTACCTTACATTACACGCTGGTCAGATGTTTGTTTTGTCCCTTCTGTTACACATCTCAGAGCATTGTAATACAGATGACCTGCTATGCCTTTGTTTCATTATTTAATGTATGGGTCTGCAGAAAAAGCTTGTCTCATTGATTTTTGGAAAGGTGTAAGAAGAATAAGTGAGCGAGAGAGTCATTGACCCTGGTGCTAATAGGGTGGATTCAATCTGTGCTTGGGAGTGACCTGCTGTGACCTAAACAAGAATAACGAAGTATAAAAGGATCTTTTTCTGTAAATAAAATTGATTACGGAGGTACTCCCCGCAATGTGGAAAGTGCAGCAGAAAGCCTCTATGTGGTATTTTACTTACTAATTTAATTATGGACTTTGGCTCCTGCCATACCAATAACAGTAATTAATAAAAGGGAATATCTATTCAGAGCTGCAGGTGTCTCTCATACAAATAAAATTGCATATAAACCAGATCATAAATATCACTGTGTTGCAGAAATAGCTAATTTTAGCAACTTTATGTGAGCTACAGATTTTCACGCTGATTTTAGGGTAATGATACCAACTGCTTGGTTGCTAGGATCAAGTCGTAGCACTTTGTAGTGCAGATGAATCATCTGTGTACTTTGTAATTGTTTCTCACACTACCATTAGATAGTGTTTTTTCACACTATGCTTCACCAGCTAGATGTGTCTAAGCATTGAGCCCATCGAGCCTTTATGAAACATGCTGGAAATAGTCCTAGAAACTGCCTCCGATGTGTCCTGAAAATGATTATGTGAGCTATAAGCTAATGGCCTTGTTTTTGAGCATTTCATCTAACAAGTAACATTTTGTTGCCTTGCCAAGATGCATTCTATCTAATTGCCTCCCCACATCCCTGCAATTTATGTCTGTTTAAGGTATCACGTCTGGACGAAAGGGCATGCGCCAACAAACTTTGCCAAGTGGCGAACAGCCACCACCCCTTACCGCGTTGAGTGGGAAGCAGACTTTGAGCCATACGTTGTTGTGAGGAAGGACTGCCCAGAGTATGACAGGCGGTTTGTTGGATTTGGCTGGAACAAAGTAGCTCACATCATGGAACTGGATGCACAGGTGAGGAGATGATGCCTGCATATCTCACTTGGGGCGGGGCAGCAGGTTTGTTAGATGAAATCTGTGTTCTGTAGAAAAGCTTCAGGTTTTGCATTACCAAGGGCTTATTTGGCCTTACTGACCTCCTCAATGAATGCTTCTTAAATTGGGAACACTCAGTTTAGTCCTTGTCAAGCATTAAGAGGAGAACTGAATCTGTCTTGCAGTAGCACAGTCCCCACAGCACCCACCTTCTGTCCAATAGTATGTCTGAACATTGCAGCATTTGTTGCCACTCTCGACATCTACTAGGGAATCTGTAGACCTTGCTCTTAGGTTTTTCTGTTAAACAGATACTAGGGAGTACCAAGTGCTATTTTAGAATTCAAAAAGCGAACTTCATTTGAATCCAAGGCAATCATCTTCAATTTCTGGCCTAGATTTACAGTACATCTCTGCAAAGCCAAGGACTTTGCATTTCCAAAGTCTCTGGCTGCAGAGCAGATTCTAAAGGATCCACGTACCTGATCCTTGAGGCTACCTGCCTCTTGAATCTGTGACTTGGGATGGAGTTTCTGAGCAGAATATGTAAGAATAAAGGTGCAGAGGAAGCTTGGAAGTCCCAAACAGGCACTAGAGCTCTCGCAGCTGCCAGGATCCATGCTACCTACCTAGATCTTAGAGGCTGGCAGTGACTATGGGAGCCCAGTGCTGCTGACTGAAATGGCAGTGTTTGCATCTCCCTGCTGTTCTTGGATGTCAGACTAACTACTGTGCTAATCCACAGGATCTGGGTCTTGACATTTCTTTTTAGTTTGAGTTTGTTTGGGTTTTTTAGTTTGATTTCAGTCCCAGTTTTTGAACTACTGGATTTCATCCATACAAAACCCCATGTATTCTCTGATGCTAGCTTCTGCTATGGATCTGAAATATAGCAGATCCTTCTCTGTCCACTTCTTACTAGTTTACATGAAGTAGTGTAGCACAGTTCGTGCAGCAAGTTACTGGAGTGTTCTATCTCTGGGGTATGGGCTACAGTGTGTTTGTATGCAGGCACATATGTAGGAGAGAAATTTTCTACTTCACCTTGGGCTTGCCTTCTATTTGCAAAAGGGCATTCCCAGCAAATTAGCACTGTCTTATATTGAGAAAAAATTATTACAGAGTAGAAAAAAATTGTCCTTTATATTATGGTTAATAGTAATACTTGACTCTGCTATATCACTTTAATTTTCCAGTGCATTTTCCAAACACTAATAATTAACCATCAATTATGGACAATGCCAGTGTAATGATTTAATATTTGTTAATCTGGGTATCAAAGCTTACATTCCCACTGGCAACACTCATATAGTGCTCCTGATTTAACTCTTCTGTCCAGAGGCTTTTGTCCAGCATACAGATTCACACATAGAAAATGGGAATATTTTTCATAGTTCATTGCATTTTAAATGGCCACTGGGTTGGAACTGACTCTGGGGAATTGTTTTCTTACTCTTTTAGGTTTAAAGAATTCTCACATTAAAAAGAAATTTTCATGTGTAGCAACATGGGTATTGGCCTGTTCTCTCACAGAATCAGCCTGAAGTGAGCATGGGATCAATCACACACTCCTACCTTCCCCTGTGGTGTTCCTCTTCTTTGGGGTATCCACAGATCAAGTTGCTGCCAGCTGCTTGGATGGCTTCATTGCCAGCAAACAGAGTAGCTTCTCAACAGAAGTATTTCACTGCTCCCCCCAGCTGCAGTATCTGTCAAGAGAGCTCTGTCAGAGTCCTTACCAAGGGCCTGTGCTGCTACCATCCTGCAGAGCAGCACTCTGTGTGGAGATAATCATCATTATTATTCTGGGGTTATGCAGATGTCCACTGAGCTGGGTGCTATACAGATACATCTCCATCTGTAAAATTGATAACCAGTGAAGTAGGCACAAAGGTTCTTGTAAGTGCATTGCTTCTTCAATAGACATTTTCTTATAGTAGAGACAGGCTGTTAGGAAACCTTTTTCTGCTCTCCCAATGACTGTGGGACTCGACTGTGAGCAATCTTTTTTTCCAGGACTTCAGTCCAGCATCTTTCAAAGGGATTTATTAGCAGCAGACTAGAAAGTTTTTGGAAGGCTTTGTATGCCTGAAGGCCTTTCACAGGGATGGGACCACCACTGCACTGAATGGTCTACAATGCAGAGCATAGATGGTCCCTGACCTGCAGGATTACGGACTTGAGATGCAAACAGAGAACAAAGAAAAGATACAGTGAGGAGGATGTATCTTCTTTTGTAGCTTCAGCCTTTAGTTTTAGGGTCCCACAGAGACATAGTTTGTAGTTTATCAGCTCTTCTCATTCCATCACACCAGCTTTTGTTTTTGCATTTGGTTCCCCATTAATCCAAAGCCTCTTCCAGCTAAATGAGTTGTCTGTGAGCATCAGATTATTTTTCCTCTGGCTGTACATTTGTCACCCTAAAATGAAGCTCAGATGGACCCATTCCCATGTGTGATAGCTTTGTAATTTGGCACAAAGATTTACCAATTTAACACTGTCTGGCAGGGAGCAGACATTCCTGTAGTGAGAAAATAGCAGCCACACTACTGCATCTGTACCTGGGGGTGTCTCTGGGACAGCACTGCAGCCTTAGCTGCACTTAGGGCTAATCTATACCATGTCCTGAGTTGGGAAATGGATCCACATAGCACGCTTCTCACTTCTTTCTTTCCATATTATTTGGGCTTTGTTTGGAGCTGTGTTGCTCAAAACACTTGGATTCTGGTAGTATCATAACTCAGTTTTCAGTATTTTAGCACAAGTGCATTCTGTCCCATAAATCTCTTTCCTGAACAGAATGTTTTGGGAATGCTCTGCCCCTGTACTGCAGATAGTCTGTCTGCACAAATTACTAAACCTACAAGTGATGGGACTTTGCAAACCAGGGGATGTTGTGCACTATTTCCTCTAAATACAACATGCTCAGTAGATATTAAGTAGAAACTGTGAGGACAATATGAAATTGATATTTCCTTTGTTATTTGCAAGTTATATTTTTTTGAAATTTCCTATGAAAAAAGAGATATCATCCTAGGGTACTCCACATGGCTACACCATATTGAGGTTCACATCCCTTTTCTGCCCATTTACTTGCAGGAGTTGATACCTTTTTGTTGCTCATCCTGCACTAGACCTTCCAGCTTGTCTTTGTCCAACCTTGCTCTTACAATCATATATTTAATTATAAAAATGGAGCAAATGTAACAGTAATAATTGAGATTTAAATGAAACATAATTTTTAACAACAAGAAATGTCAAAGAGCTTATTCAGACATAATTTAAGAGTTAGTGAAGTAGTTTTAGAGGAGAGGGGGAGTTAGCACAGCATTTTGTACTTTGTCAAGGAAAACTGAATTTGGGTAAAACCTTCTCAGAGCATATGGAAGCAGCAGGTCCGTTTTCACACATCACCTATAAAAGATCTCATATTCTCCCCTCATTTCTGCTTTATAAATAGTTTTGGACATTTTTCCATCTCAAAGTGTCCTAGTAGACAGGCAAAGCAGCATATGTAGTGTAATGGATGCCTTTGTAATTAGAAGTTATTCCAGCATTCCAAGCAAGATAACTTGTTAGGGCAAGAGCCACGCTTCTGCATGGACATTTGTGGCTCATGCTGTGCTCATGAATTGACTGCAAGCTCCCTACTGCCAAATCTGTGCTGCAAACATGGCTTCAGGCATGCCTTTTGTACCATTGCCCTATCATTTGGCTTATACGGAGTAAAAGATTTTGAAAAGGGGAAAGTAATCTTTCATAAAGCCAAGAAAAAGCAACTTTAAAGAGGGCTTATTTGGTATATCTGAATGGGTTTGTTTTTTATGAGACCCACGCTGCACCATCATGTGATGGTGGTGCACATTTGGCTGTGGAGGGACAGGAGAGATGCGTTGCAAGAGGGTGTCAGGGATACCCACATAGCTGGTGTCTTTCTCCTCCAGGAGTATGAGTTCACAGTGCTGCCCAACGCCTACATGATCCACATGCCGCACGCCCCCAGTTTCGACATCACCAAGTTCCGCTCCAACAAGCAATACCGCATCTGTCTCAAGACCCTGAAGGAGGAGTTCCAGCAGGATATGTCACGCCACTATGGCTTCGCAGCTCTCAAATATCTCACAGCAGAGAACAACAGCTAGCACAACAGAGCCCCTTGTGTGGGAAGCAGGGACACAGGAGGGAGAAGCCACTCAATATTTGGAGCTCAGTCTTCAAACTTCAAACTGAGAAGCATTTTCTGTTTTTGTATCATACCCTGCAGTTCTAACAGTAGAAATTTGAAGTGACGTGTCTTCAGACTATGCGCATTCTCCCTTCCCTGACTACCACCGGCCTTTCAGCTTTAGCATTCGTGAGGCATCAGCAAGATGGGGCCGGCTGCGTGCCTGCCAAGCTGCCAGAGGTGGAGACTGGGCAGGGTCTGGGAATGCACTCTGCTCTCCTACCTGCAGAGCAAAGACAGACCTTCAGAATATTAATTTCATGTTGCTATTTAATATTTTGACATGCTTTTTATCTGTAAAGGAAGATCTTCGGGTCGCTGTCCTGTGAATTTCAAATCTGCACTATTCTAAAAGGGAACTTTCACCTGTGATCTTTCACAGGGGCCCTCTTAACATGGATGACCTTGTTAATGCAGGATGAGCCAAAGGTCTGAATTAGCCTTGAAAATGAAGGGGACACTTACACAATACTGCACTCCAGGGAGGGTGTGTTACTGGTTTAGGTGTATACATGATATCGATTGGTCTTTTATTCTCAAAATATTGTTTTATCAGGAAAATCCCCTATACTCTACCCTGCCTTTTCCCCAGTCCTAAATGCTGCTCCTTTCCTTGCCAAGGAAATATCTCCCTTGTCTGTCTTTCCCATCTTCAGTTCTGGTGGTTCAGTAAAGATCAGTAGCTCTGCCAGAAAGTGAACAAATCTTGTCAGTGTAAGGTCTGTTTTCACCAGACCACTTCTTTGTTTGTGTCTTGTAAAATAAAGGGTCTGGCTGTAACTCTATCTTTTTAGGTAAGAATTGGATTTTGCCTATAAGGCACGTTGTGCGGGGGATATTGATTTGTAGGCTCATTTCAATACATGCTAGTCCCTGATTCCTGAAGGCACTGGGCCTTGGGCTTTAAGTGGACTTCTTTGGTGAACAGGGAATATAAATATGGTAACTAGTAGCCTTGGTGCTCTCCTGCTGCCTGCTGCAAGGTCTCAGAACTACTTCGCTAAAGGAGTTTATAATTAAAAGGAGAAGAACTGTTAGGAATAAACTCCTCATTTGAGGGGGAGAAAAAATGTGTTGGAAATCTGAGTGTGAGTGTTTGCTTGAACATGGGCTGGTCAAGTTCACAACTTCGGTACACAAAGGAGTATGCTGGAGGGCAGACAGGAAACCTAACAAGCAAAATGCAGAAAACAAGACACTGGACTTTTTACCATTTTCTTTATTCTTCACTATTAATGTCGTGTTTACATGGGATGAAGAGATGAGATTTAATGCACTACCACTTGCAGGGCTATTTGTAATTTTTGTTGCAATGTTAATAGAGAAAGCAGAAACAACTCAGTGAGAAATGTGTCTGTCTGCCTACCCCAGATCCCTATATAACCAACAGGTACCAATCCCACTGCCTGAGTTGGGAAATGGATCTATACTGTGTTCTGCTCACTTTTTTTCCATCTTGTTTTTTAGCTACTGAAGCTTCTACTTTTCTTCCCACCTCATCCCTCTAGAGCTTGGTTTTATTTCTAACTTGACATTTTGTAAGAGCTTTCTGTTACAGTGGAAACCACGCAGTTAAACCAGACATTTAAACTACAAATATCAGTTCATCATGCTGTGTATACATGAGAAAAGCCCAAAATGCAACATCTTTGACAAGAAATAAAAAGGGGTGGGAGGCTATGTGTAATTTTTACTTATTCCCCTAGGAGTGTTGGCTGCATAAGAATATATCATTGCATAATTTTACAGAGTTCTTTTTTTCTATTCTTAATGGATTTATGTAAAGATGATTTATAAAAAGATGAGAAGAGCAGGGAAGAAATTGAAGTTCAGTCCTAGCTAAAATATATCTTTTTGAAAAATAAAAACACCAAAATCTTAACTCCCCAAGTCCCATATTGATCACCAGAAAGGGCCCAAGTCACTGTGCATATTAGGAAGAGAAAACTCTACATCAGAGACTCCTCTTGATAAGCTAATGTGATGAAAGACACCAAAAGCTGATCTTAAGAGAGGCTAATGCTGGATGTACCTATGGAAAATCTTCAGTCAGATCTTCAGTATGGCTTCTACTTATGTATTAAAACTTTTCATTTTCAGATGTACATTTCTCCTTGACTTAAGAATGTCACCCAATCCTGAACTGGATTGCCCTGCAGCAGCATTACCTGTTGCATGGACCTGTTGCTTTGTTTGGATATACCATTATCAATGTGAACATCATTCTCTCTTCAGTGGTTGTGGGACACAGATGGGGGATCAGGGAAGAAATCTTTTGCTGTTTGTCTTTCTGTGCAGCCCCTTGTGGGACATCCTGGGTAGGCTTAGGTGTGCCGGCTGGTGTTTCCAGCACAAATATTGATAGTAAGTTCAAAGAGCCCCCTTTTATTTTCCTTACAGACACTGTACTGACTTGTATTTGTCATGTTGTGTTTGTCTTTGTGTTTCATCATTTTGGAGATGTGGGGTTTGGGGTTTTTTAACACATTTCAGCCAATTTACATGGTAGTAAATTAGGATTACATACCTGTCTGTAACTGACAGTGCTTTTCCAACACCATGAAAAAACCACCACCACCACCACCAACAAAAATCCCCAACTCAGTTATAAAACTGTCTTCCAGTCCTCTGCTGTGGTAGGTATTTGCTAGCAACTTTGTTACTTATTTCTCAGTTTTCTCCTGAAGTTTTCAAGAAAAATCACATAAATCTGGTGACTTAGTGACTTTGATTTATTGATTTGTTCCACCAATTTCACTCTTGAGCCTTCAGTCTATGACCTCTCTTTATCTTTGATATTTGGAAAGTGTGAGTCTCTCATTTAGATATCACTCCAGCAACCCTCTCTGGTGAAGACTGATGCAAATAAATAATTTAGATTCTTGGCAATGTCCTAATTGTCTTTAATTGCTTCTTCTACTCGTTGTTTGGGGTGGCCTAACAGTTTTTTGTGGTTTTCTGGTTTTGGTTTATAGGGCAATTGTGTGTTTTCAGTTCTAACTTCCTTCTATTTGCTCTTCAAATTTCCTCTTAGCTGGATAAAAATCCATCCTAACTATTACATACATTCCTTCCAGCTTTACAGAGTTTTGAAAGTTTCCTATTTGGCCTGAGAAACCTCTGAAATTTACAGTTTAGTCATTACCAGCATTTCCTTGTCCTTGTCTTCCAATTACCTAAGGGAATACCATACTCCATGGCTTTTTACAAACCCTTTCAATTTTTAAACTGAGGATTTCAATTTTTATTGTCTTTTTATTTAAGACCACTGATTCTTTAATAGGATGAAGAGAGTTTTTTGGTTTTAAATTTTTATATCAAATATCACTCCACTGGGTTTCAGGAGTTTATATATTTTCTTCTTTAGCTTTCCTAAATGTTAACCTTATCATAGTTAAGGCATCAGAAATAAAATTCTGCAAAGTCCTTTTATTCTAATTTGGGCTCTTATTTTGACACATTTTGTTCTGTGTCTCCATTTTCCCCCACCACTCCAAAACTTCAGCCTGTGTGAGTCACTGCTAACTTTTCAGCCCCATAAGCCATTTCCAGTACCAGAGTCTGAACAGTTTATTTCCAAGCACCTTCTGACATCCCAACACATTTCAAGCATAATTATTATTTCAAATAATCTGCTGGCTGGCTCTTAGTCCTGCTGGTTTTGTTTTCATACTTCTCCCTTTGATATAACTTCACAAGTTTTAAGTTTTAGGCAAAGCACTTGCCTTTATTTAAGGCCTTATTGTAACTCTCTAGTGTGTTTCCATTATTTCTCTTTATTGTCACAGTAAATACTTTTAAAAGTTTGGCTCTCATTTTCTGTCTAAAATTCATCTACCATTTGCCTACCTGGCTGACCTAGAAAATGTCTTTGTTTATCCAAATGGTCCTTAGTACCTATCAGAATTTTTCCAAGTCCCACTTTCAGTAATTCCATCTGTGCCTGCTGGTTTCCTATGCGAGTCTACTGTTTCCACTTAATAATTCTCTTTTTATTGTATTTGTAATTGTCATCATGGGTTCAGTAATATAAAATATTTTGCATCTGTACATGTTTTGCCATAATTTTTATTAGACTAAATATCAGATATGCTCACATTATTGTTAAAGAGCTGATTTTTTTTTACCTGATAGGTTTCATGTGCTTTGTATGTAAACTGCATTTTCCTTTTATTGCAACAAGTGGAGGCACTTTGTGGTACTCTTTGTACTGGCTGCTGCAGCAATGTAAGCCCTCTGTTAGAGGAACAAGTGCAGAAAACCTTGTCCGAATTGTAGCTACTGTTTCTCTTTGCAGGGGGAAGTAAGTCCCTTGCACAGCTGAACAATTTTATAAATGCCCTGCACAAAATCACATTGCACATTATTTTCTAGTAGGCGTAATCGTACATCGTCCAATTAGATGTGAAAAATAACTTTTTAATGTTCTCATTTTTACATGCAATTCTATCCAGAAGATAATGTATTTCCTTCTGTATTGTGCCAGTTCCCCCCATTACTCCATCCTGCCTAATAGCCCCATCTGTTTTTGGCTGAGAAAGATTAATGACCAGCAGCACTGGGAGTCCTGGCAAATCAGCAGAGACATTACTCTTAGGCATTGCACAGGACATTCCTGCCTCCTCTGCCAGATACTGTGTGGGTGTTCCTCAGGTTTCAAGGTAGCAACAGCAAAACACAGCAAGCTCAGCAGCTGGGATGAGCATCATTATTTATGGACTTCAGTGAGGTCTAATACATTAGAATGTGGGAGTGCAAATGAGAATGTATCATTGTTAGCTCAAAAAATATTTTAGTTCCAGGAAAAGAAAGCAGTTAAGTTTCTGCAACTCCAATAAGTGAGACTCGAATGAAGAAATGTCTAGCAGACAATGGCAGCCTATAGCCTGGTATTTGCACTGCAGTATTGAAAATGCAGAGGCATTGAGAGCTAAATTTAGTAATTTTTACATTAGTAATTTGTAATGCATACTTTGATGGTATGTTTATATCGAAACACTTAGGTGAACTTGGGATTGTTTGAAGATTTTTACGTTGGTTCACAATATAAAATTAAGTTTGGAAAAGCTTCTGGCTGTGTACAGCAAATTATGGCTCAGGAAAGGCTTACAAACCTGGATTTAGAAATATCTCACTTTTATAGGAATTTATTTTGATCATCAGTTATGTATTCCCAAGCAATACTTTGGTCTCTGAGAATTTCAAATGCAGCTCTGTATGTGTCAGTTGGGTGGAACATTTTCCTGTCATGAGTACTTGGAGTTTGAGGTTTGTTTGCTCTGCAGAGTGGAATTGTTAAGATCAGTTGAAAAAATAAACTACGATTTAGAAAGACAGTCAAATATTGATTTGCTTAGTGGATTATAGGAATGTATTTGTTGGGTACTGCAGTGGAAGTGTTGGCTCTCTGAGGCTGTCAGGATGCAAAATATCTAAATCAAAGACTGAAAGTTTAATATCCTTTCAGTCATTCTCTGTAGTTTCCCCTAAGAGGATGAGAACAGCATCCAGTCTCCCAGCAAATTGCTGTGTCTGTAGGGTTAAAATGTCCTATACTTCTGCAAAATGGATTCATGGGAAGTCACTGTGCAGGTGAAAAAGGGTGCATTTGGGCTCTGTGGTCCATTGCTATGAAATACAAAATTTCACTCCAAAATAAATAGTTGTGACCTGGGGGTAATTTTGCAGTCAGGTGTGTAGACACCAAGCTCACCAAATATATTTGAGAAGAGGTCGACAAATACTTGAGGCCAAGTAATTCAAAGTAAGCTAAGCCTATTCCTCAACATTATGGCAATACAGCTCAGACAATAGATGAGTGAATTTTCAACATTAAGCATAATATCACAAGACTTCTGGTAATGCTGCAAAACCAGTCACATGAAGGTTAGATGATATGAAATTTCAAGTTGCTGGTGGAGCTAGTGATGTGCTCCTACAACTTCTTTCTGTCCCTGACACACAGGTAATAGGACATAATCACCACACAATAATTTTCTGGGATATTTTTGTCTTTCATTCAATGCACAGAGTGATGATACTTAGGGAATGAAGCGGGTGGAAAATGTTTCTTTTTACTTTTTCTCTCCCCGAGCTTTTCATAAAATAATAGCTGGCTTGATTCTGAGCAAAGACAGGTGGGTTTTTTTCCTTTTTTTTTCCTTTTTTTTTTTTTTTTCAAAGGATAGGTTTAAACTGTGATTTAGGAAAATCAATTATCCCCTGTGCTTTCTGAGCAGAGGGCCTGCAGTTCTGTTCTATAGGCCTTTTGAGCATGGAGGGATCCTACAGAGCTGATGGAAATTACACACTTGGAGGCTTTGTATCACTCACTGCCCAAACCTCAGCCCCCAACCTGTGAATGCTAACAGCTGAACATGCAAGAGTGATGAATCCCCAGCTCTGTCCAAGGATGTCTGTTCCTCCTTTGAGAGTATTCTAAAGGCCGTCGGCAGTCTGTCAGGTAAGCAGTGAGAAGATGGAGTAAATAATTGTGGGAGGATGGGGGAATGAGCATGAAATTCCGAGAGAAATGAGGAAGGCAAAAGCATTCTGAGATCTCTCAGATCTTTGTGTAAGATCTATGGGTTAGACTGGGCTCATTTTGAATCTGTGGCATTTTTTATCCAACATTGGCCAATGTGACCCACCTGTAGTAAGTTCTATGGGTTAGAAAATTCATGGAAGTCAGCACTGAGATTAAACCATTTTCAGCTCAAAGAGTTGAATTTGTTTAAAATCTTTTAATTCCCACATTGTTCCGTTGGTTCTCATTAGAAAATAGAAAGAAAAAAGAAGGGAAAGAGAAGCTTGATAACAGTAGGAGTCTGACTATTCACCCTTTTTAAATTGGAAGCACTGGGGTCAATGGCTGGGGAAAGCTGGAGTTAGTGAGGTTTGCAGAATTTCTTCTTTTGATCTGCCTCTGGATCTCTTGTTCCAGCAGTGCTCTCCAGTAATGCTATTAGGAAAGGAAAAGCTATCCAATGATGATTGATCCATGAACTCTTCATCCAGTGAGAACTAACCACCAACAGCAAAAAGGAGCTGCACCACTGTCTGCTTTGAGCAATTTTGGATGGCAGTAGTGAGTTTAGTTTGAAATCTATTATTTTGATGACAGACTTCAATGAACTTTCCTGCATTTTAGATATATACTAAGTAATGAGTGAGAGAGGCCCCTTGGGTTTAGGAAGAGATGGAACTCAGCAGTTTACTGGTTCAGAATGAGAAAAAGAGATGTATTTATTTTCGCTCAACACCTTGCCCGGTGTTTACTAATTATATTCGCAATAATTAATCATGCCGGCTTGAGATTCAGCATTCAGGTTAGGCAGTAATCTTCTCTGTGTTGGTAAGACAACAGAAAAATAAATGAAATTATGCTTTCTGTCCATAACATTAGTTTACATGGCTCATGGACAGTTTATCTCTCTCACTTTTCACTGCTAGAATTTATTCAAATAATAGCAAAGACAATAAAAACTCCCAATGAGTTATGCAACAAGAATTAACAAGAATTAACATTCATGGGATTTTATCAGTGCACAATATCCACCAAGTTAACATCCCAACTTTTATCATGATTGCAGATAATACAGGTACATTTTCTTATTACAATTCATAGAGCAAAGCAAGTGCATGTAATATAAGCAAGTCTCTAAATTGTTTTATTATTTTTGTTGCCTTCACTTACATTTTCATATGTGAAACCAACAGTTTGCAAAACCTTTTGTTTGTTTATGCTAATCCAGCTTTCTTCTGTAGCAGTCAGACTTGCAGCATTGTCTCAGGTGAAGAATAGAACTGATAGGTTTCTGAAATGTCCTGTGCTTTCTACTAGCACAGGTTTTATTTCTATTTTAGCCATGTCACTTCCAGTAGGCATGGAGACTACTGGCTTATACTTTGCCACTGTATGTGTTCATTACCAAGGCAATATCAACATAGTTTGTTTCTAGCATGGCACCTGGGGTTCCACACAAATTTATTCTGAAGCTTTTTTGTTTCCAATTTGGATCTTCGACCCTCCACCTGAGAGAAAATTTAGCAATTTAAAGTTGTAAGAATGGAATCACTATGCTTTGCTTTATTTTAAACATATTGATATTGTTCAAACTTTTCTGTCCAGTTCACCCCCATATCTTCCCCAAAGTCACAAAACAAAATTGTTTTGAATCATTGCAAGTGATCCAATGGGGCTGAAACCATCAGGATTTATAAAGGGGAGTATCTTATTAAGCCATAAGTTTTAGCATAAATTTTTACAATTTAAAAATATGCTACTGTTTCTGTAGGGCTCACATTCAGGATCCTTTCCTCAGCCAGCTAATTTTTTTCCACTTTTACTCCACATTCCCAACGCACTGCAAGCCTAAATCCACGATTATGCCAGCTTTAGCTAGGTGTTGACAGGTATTTTAAAGACAGTATAGACATTTTCCACTGTGTTGAGGTATCATAATAACTGTTGAGTAGAAAAAGATCCTTTCATTGCTGGTGTCCTTAAACCAGCAAGGACTTATTTTAGAAGTAAGAAAAACACAAATACTTGGGCTGCTGAGGGAAAGGAGAGGGAAAGACTGAAGCTTTTAATACTGTTAATGCCAAAATAAGATCAGGTTGTTTGGCACCTGATATATTAGTACAAGTTAGTAGCCATGTGTAAGATAGTGATGGTGAGTATATGTGGCTCTGGAAGAAGCAATTACTTACAAGACTTGATGAGGATTGTTTGGTTTGAGGCCAAAGGTTTCGCTTTTCCTGTGCACTTGAATTGCCTTTTACAAAGCCATCTCCCAGTAGCACAGTTCCCAATGATAAGCACTAACTAGTGCAATAAGTCTTTTTTCTTCCAAAGAAACTGTAAACCATGTTGGCATCCCTTACTCTATTTTTCCACCCTACAGCTGTAGTTCCAAAACCTGAACAAAGATAGCACCTAAGGGATCTAAATACCCAGTGGGCGTTGCAGTGCCAAAATAGCTAGGTTTTCAGGTTCCTAGCTGAGAGCATTCAGGCCTACATTCATTCCTTGAAACTTGGCAGCTGTCTGAGACCAATTGTGGTGGAGTTAGTCCCCTTAATTTCCTTTGATAGTCAATTAAGTAAGTGAGTCTTCTCCAAATAGCTCTTCTCCAAATAGCACTGGAGCCCTGCATCACCAACTGCTCTCTCTGTGAATACCAGAAAAATTACAATAATGATGGTCTTCATGTTGGTACCTCAAGTGTACATCCATCCAAAGTAATATGTCACAAATCTTGGCCTGTGAATTTTAGAGCTACCACCTGCTCATTTAGTATTCCAAATGTCAAAATCCAGTGCAAATTTAGTAGCAAGTGCTACAAGGCCGTATATACTCAATAATTAGCTGACAACTTTAAAACAACAACCTATATAATGGAAAATGTGTGGGTGGATCAGCCAAGAGAGGGGAGTAATTTGTGGGCTCTGGAGACTGTGATACATGTTGTGACAGACAGCTTATGTTAACAGCCAGGAAAGTATTCCTTTCCAACACAAAGCTCTGGGCCTCATAATGTAGGTTAAAATATTACCCCTGGCATTGTTGGTCAGGATGTGCAACATTTCTTGTGCTTTATTACCACTGTGCAGCTCTGCTAAGAGCAGTGGCATCGCTTGCATTGTGTCAGCCACTGCCTTTATGTAATTACAGGTAAGAAATCCATGCAAAAGAAGGAGGGGGGTGGAAGAAAGTCCAGAACACAAACAGCTGTAGCCTTTCATGTGTCTTTCTTATTATTAGTCAAACCTCATAGAATCACCTAGGTGGGAAGGGACGTTTCATATCATCTGGTTTGATCACATTCATTTTTGTCATAGAATCATAGAATAATTTGGGTTGGAAGGGACCTTAGGCAGGGACACCTCTCACTAGACAGGCTCAATGCCTTGTCCAGCCTGGCCTTAAACACCTCCAGAGAGGGGGCATCCACAACCTCTCTGGGCAACCTTTTCCAGTGTTTCACCACCCTCACCATAAAGAATTTCTTTCTTGTATCTAGCCTGAATCTACCCCCTTCCAATTTACATTCATTATTTCTAGTCCTTCCATCACATATCTTATTTAAAAAGTCCTACCCCTGCCTTTCTGTAGGCCCCCTTCGGGTATTGAGAAGCTACTATGAGCCTTCTCTTCACCAAGCTGAACAACCCCAACTCCTTCAGCCTGTCTTCATAAGGCAGTTACTCCAACCCTTTGATCATCTTGATGAGCCTCCTCTGGACCTGCGCCAACAGCTCTATGTCCTTCTTATGTTTAGTACTCCAGATCTGAACACAATACTCCAGATGAGGCCTCACCAGAGCTGAGTAGAGGGGCAAAATCACCTCTCTTGACCTGCTGGTTACACTTCTTTGATGCAACCCAGGATTTGGTTGGCCTTCCTGGCTGCAAGTGCACACTGGCAGCTCATGTTGAGTTTGTCATCAACTGACACCCCCAAGTCCTTCTCTTCAGAGCTGCACTCAAGCCACTCTCCACCCAGCCTATGGGTGGAGTTGGGACACAACTTGGTGTCATCTGCAAACTTGCTGAGGGTGCACTCAATCCCACTGTCCATATCTCCTACAAAGATGTTAAATAGCACTGATCCCAGTAATGATCCCTGAGGAACTCCACTCATCACTGGTTTCCACTTGGACAATGAGCCACTGACTGCGACCATTCAACCAGCTCCTTATCCAGTGAGTGGTCCATCCATTAAACCCATTCTTTTCCAGTCATGGAAAATGACTGGAAAATGGAAAATTACATGGAAAATCATGACCAAGGTGATTCTACATGAAACAAGGCTTCTTGAAAGGCTTGCAGCACTGAAGGGTTTTGAGTCTTCAACTCACTACCCAGCCAGTACATTACCTAGCTGGCTGCAACTAATACTGAACTCTTCTGTTTCTCTCCCCAGGCTGGGGAAAGTAACATTTCAGAGAACATGTCTTCTTTTCTCCTGCTGCACCATCTCCCCAACCCCTCCACTCCAGTGCTAGACTGAGGCAAGTTGCATTTAGCACAAAACATTTCGTTTACCTGTATTCTTCAGTCCATGTGTAGGTTTTCTATGTGACAGTTTTATTGAGAAAAATGCTGTTTAGATTGTGTGTGCAAAATAAATGGCTTGTAAATATTTGAAACAAACAAACCAAAAAAAAAAAGGTTAATTTTCAGTTGTGCAATAAAATTGTGAAATAACCTCTCAATTCCATTCCAGTATCTGATTTTTCTTGTACTGGTTTGGGGAGCATACCGGCTTCTTTCTTCATATGATAACAAAAATTAGAGGTTATGGACTGTTTTGTGTTCATCTTTAAGCTTTTTTTTTTACTTTTTAATTTTGCATTGTCATCCCTTTTAGTCTGGTGTATTCTTTCAACCCTGGTTCAATCAGACACATTAGTACAAGGCTGTTCCCACTGAAGACAGGTGAGTCCTTATCTCCTCAGAGTAAATCATGTGTTTATCTGCTTTACTTGACTTTGACCTTCCTCCCGCTGTTGTATTCTGTAATCAAAGACATGACTTTGGCAGATGGGGGGAGTTCATTCAGTTCATATTTAAGACAACAAGAAGATGGATGCTCTACAATGAATGACACATCAATACCACCACAGAAGAAAACCCAGCCTACAGGTTAGTATTGTAAATGCTGTATCTGCCAGGCAGAAGCATGGATTTTTCATTATAGATGAGTCTTTCTCTTGATAATAGAAAAAAAACTATGCAAAAAACCAGAAGACTTAACTTTTGTATTAATTAATTTTCAGGTGCTTTGAGCTGCTATTGTATCTCCCATAATCCCATTTCTGAGTGCTCCTCCCAACATTTTACTCCTGAAGCTTCTCTGCAAAACTTCATTATCAAGAAAAGAGATGGGAAAAAGCATGGGAAGACAGATAAGATACATAATCCTTTTGGGTTTCTTTTGGTCAGTCTTTTTAACCAAAATTGAAAGTGGAGTCTACTATAAAAGTCTGTTTGCTGAGGTTGACACCGCTGAGTTTAAATTTGTAGAACTATAATAAAGAATAAGAACTAAAATAAAGAATGTCCCTGGATGCAAAATATGGAGCCTCTCTCAAAGACTGAATAGAATACAGGCAAAAACTATTCCAAGTTGGGACACTAGCTGAATTTCTTTTTTTTTTCAGGTGATTACAAAATCAAATGGATTTTGTGTGGTGCAGAAACTGGATGGGAGTCCAAAAAGGATTAGAAAGGACTTCGGACTCATTATCAGAAACATAAATACTTGGAAAAGTATATATATATACATATAAATGGGTAGAAGGGGAATTCACAGAAAAGGAAAATTAAGGAGTGGAAACGTTCAAGTGGGAATTTTATAAGATGAACTCTGAGATCATTAAGGAGAGAGAAAAAACATGCAGGTGTAGCCCCTTAAATTCCCTGACTTTGCAGCCAGGCAAAGCTGACTTGCACTGACTGGGAAATGAATGATCGAGCAGGTGCAGGAAGTGAATGGCATTAACTGTGTAAATAGCAGCTGATTTCCAATAATCGGACTCCCAGAAGCGACCCCTTGCCTATGTCATTGCCATATAGCCCGCAGTCTTTCCTATTCATCCATCTCTGACAATTTAGTAATAAAGAACAGAGCTTCCTTTAGGATTTATGTCAAATATTATGCTCCAGGACAGATGTAGTTGGGAGGTTTACAGTGTGTTTACCCTGGGATCAGAAATTATGTTTCATCAAAGGGGGGTGAGTTCCCAGGACTGAAGTACTGAGGGGGTGTTACCCAGTTCTGTACCAACTTTCCTCCAGGCTCTCTGCATCACCTTCAAGCTGCCTTAGAAGAAGAGTTAGACAATACCAGATTGTACAGACAGATGTGGGATGTGTGTGTGTTTGCTGCCTCAGGATACATTATGCAGCTCAGGAAACAGGTGTTAGGCTGAAGATGGTAATGAGAGTTGTGCCACAGATCTAGCCATTAAAATTGGATGAAAGAGCAGTATCTATCTTGTCTGCCACTTGATTTTCTGTCTCAGATTTTCATGGACTAAATCTGGCTACCACTTCTTCACTTCCCTGGTGCAATTTCCTTCCTTTTTCCCCCTACTCAAATTATGCCTCAAGAATAACTCTTGAATGCTGGTGGCGTGAATCACATACCCTGTATGGTCAGTTTAGCTGTAAGGTATCCGTTTTCTCTCAGGAAAAGAAAAATCTAAATCTAAGTCACAGGTTAACCCAGGCACTGAGAGACTGAAAACTTCAGACTTGATGATTTTGTATTTGAACATAAATAAAAGCAGAGCATGTTCATATCAAAGCCAAAGAAAAAGGGTGGCAGTTGTACTAACCCAAAGAATTGCCTGTGGTGAAATCTGAAACATCATCTGGTCACTACCCTTTTTATACCAGGAGAGAAACAGCATTTTACTGATACTCACCCCTACTCTGGCTCCAGAGTATGCAATTTCAGGGAGTAAGTGGCAGCAATCTTCCAGAGTTCTCATTTCAGGCTTTTGTTGATACAGTGCCCTCATTTACGTTGTATTCTGTTTCTGAAGACTTATTTTGCAATTACAAATGCTGTACACTTTTTTTTTAAGTAAAAGCCAGTATTTTGAAGTGGTCACTAGGGAGAAGGATGCACAACTCTAATGGGTTCAATTCATCCTCTGCTTCAGGGCATAACAACAGTTCTTAGAAGTAATTGTTCCTTTCCTGAACTGCATAGGTAAGTGTGAGACATCCATATATGGTTGCCTTTGCTTAATCATGCCCTTGAATTATTCTTTCACTTGAGGACTTCCATGTATTTCTCACTGAGAATAGCTCATTCAGGTTGCTTTCAGGCAGAGCCCACCCACTTCCACACTGTTAGTCTCAGCACTACTCCTGGAGAGACTAATAACCTTGTCCCTTTTTCAGCTGATTAATCTCTTTCTCACTGCTGTGAGAGCACGTGCTCTCACTCAAATCCCCGCTTATTTCCTGCTCAGCTTGATCAATGTTTGCAGGAAGTGAGAAACACTTACTAAGGTTTGTGGTAAAGAAATCAGGAGGTTTGTACTACTGCTATATCTTCCTAATGTAATGTTTTGTAATAATCCAGAGGAATTTTGTAAAGTCATACTTGTTCATCACAGTTGCCTGGACAAACCACTAGGAAGCGTTAAGAAGCAAAGCAACATCCACAGAGTCACAAGAAAACCCCTTGTTCAGATTGCAGGTTGATTGCTTGTGTCTGTTAATTACCCAGAATGTTGTATGCCCTAAATCGTTGATAACACCACCTTGGCAAGTTTAATATCCTCTAACTAATTCTTCAATTACTGTCCTGTTTTCTGTAATACTTTCCCAAGTACTTTCCTCCTGACATGCAATAAGCATTGGTTGCTGTGACTTTATGAGTTGTCCATGTTAAGGCAATTAGGGGGTTTTAGCAGCCCTTGCTCTGTGGGGCTGTAGCAGGGGAAGTGGGGATGGAGATGGAGATGTGCTGTGGTTTGTTGTAAGAGCATGAAGTCACAACATAGAATCATAGAATGTGTTGGGTTGGAAGGGACTTTAAGGCCATCTAGTCCAACCCCATCATTTTGTATGCTAGCTAGGTCACAAGGCATCCAGCAATTACCTGCTAATTTTCCTTTGGCCAAGGGATGGGCCAAAGGAATAAGCAATGGAAGCAATACACCAGTGCTACTCATTCCAGTTAAGTGTGAGGCACAGAACCTTAGCTCTAAATGTCCCTTACAATAAAAACCATGGTGTTTGATTTTCAGCTGGAACCTAAAAAAGTTATTCTGCTGCAGTGCTAAACCTGCTCCCCTCAGCTACATCAAAACACATCAGAGGCCTGGCAGTTTATCTGCCCTTCCCAACACAGTGAGAAGTCACAACCCTACCCTGAGCTGGGTATATGACTGCTTTCTTCATGTCTCTGCCTGTCATGGAAGGCAGAAAACATAGGCAGCTCAATGACTCAAGTATGGAGGTTATTTATTGTACTTGAATTTTTGTGAAATGTTTGTTTCATGAGAAGCAGATTTAAATTGGATGGATCATAGATTTGCTTATGAAAAGTGATTAGTATGGCAATGAAAACTAGTTAGTCAAAGATTTTTAACTCAGCTGTTCCTGGCGAAAAAAAATTGAGATTTTACTGCATATTTCAGTACTTGCTGCAGTTTGCTTTACAATCTGTTGCAAAGGTAAAGACATATAGGAACTAGAGCATTTAGTTTTTGAAAGGGAAAATATTCCATCCTCTACTTGACTTTAACTAGGAGAGAAAGGTACAGGGCCATGGGCATGTATTGAGACAAGGTAATAAGTCTGTGACTGGATCCCTCTTTTGAGGGAATCTGGCAGTCAGGTTTTCTGTTTCTTTTCAGCTGAGGGCAAATAAGGAATACAGGTCTGCTGCCTGCTAGGGTGGAAGTGCTGTGAGGCCTTTGTAGTGCTTTCATTCCTGTAACTACCTCAACTGTAGGGTTCGGGAGGTGGGATCAAGATGAAAAGCTTTACACCAAAAGCTGTAATACTTGGTGTCCCTGTAACATCCATCCTCCCTGTACGTAGAGTCCTGTGATGTAGGAGAGGAGGCTTAGTTCATTTTAAAACTGACTTATCTGAAGTAACTCAAAAAAATCAACCCACACCAAAAAAGCCCAAAGACAACTAGTTGAAATGCCTCAGTTGTACCAAAATCCATATTTGATATGGGTGAAGGGTTCCTAAATGCTATCATCTCCAGGCTGTTCTACAGGAAAAAATAGATGGGTGTTAGAAATGGATTATTAAATTCCTTCAGCCTGAATGCTTTTTCTTTGCTGTGCAGAAGAGACTGTAGAGAAAGGTAAGGAAGTAGGAGAAAAGAAACTGGAAAGGGGCTTGTACCACTTCCTCACCAGTTACCTGGGATAGGAAGTCTGTTTCTGTATGACAGCCTTTCCTGAGATGCTGGTGCAACTTATTGGTTAAAGAATCAGACTTTACATGGAGGCCTGAAAGAAGTGGAGTAAATGCAGGGGTCTTTCTGGCACTGTCCTTTTTAACTCCACTGCCTTATCTTTATTAGTGACTTGGAGGAGTTGACAAGGTTCATGGTCATCGTGTTCACAGGTGACACAAAGCTGGTGATAGCAGCTAGGCAGGTTGATACAGTGTTGGTCAGGGTGGCCACCAGCAGGACTTTGACAGGCTGTGGGCATGGGCTAAGAGAAAATGTATTAAATTCAACAGGAACAAGTATTAAATTCAACAGGAACAGCCAAGTGCTGCAGCTGGGAAGGAAGAGCCTAGTTTAACAACCTAGGCTGAGACTGCCTGTCCTGGGGAAAGAAAAGATCTGAAAAGACCACAGGGGCCCGGGTGAGCAGTGGACTGATTGCAAACCAGCAGAGACACTTCCAGCAGGGATGGCAGTCATCTTCCTGGTTGGTATCAACAGCAGTAAAGCAAACAAGGTCCAAGGAAGAGATCATTCTGCTCTACACAGGTCTCATGAAGACACATCAGAAATACTGCATTCAATTTTTGGCCCCAGACATTGATAACCTGGAGTGAGTTTAGGGGAGGCCCTCCAAACTGATTAGGGACTGGAGTTCTTTCCCTCTGAGGAGCATGTGGGAAGGCTGGGCTTGCCTATTCTAGGGAAGGGAAGGCTTCAGGGGGACCTAACTACAGCCCCCTTGTATAATGTCTATGAAAATACGCAAACTCATCCAAACCACAGAAGAACCACTCACCCATCACTTCCCTGCTCTGTCCGAGCACCTGCCTGAATTGCTTCTCTGTTGGGACCATGTCTGACCATTTTCTAGAGCTGAAATATTTTCCTGCTGGTGCTCTCCCTGTCCACTAGCCTTTCTGCCCTCATCTTCTGTAGCTGCACTCTGCTGCATAAACTGCCTATTTCCATGACCTATAGTCATAGGCAGGTATTTTTAAAATTTTCATTTAATGCATGAAAGTTCTTTCAATGATGCAAAACTTGACCAATTTACTTTCGTAAACAAGGTATAGGAGAAGGAATAGCCTGAAAGAATGACGCAGGACTGTAGTTGCCAGGTGATTAAATTAGCACCCACCTCTGTCCTGCACCCTCTTAGTCTCCTCTGCAGTTCTACTTGGCATCTCTCTGAAAGCACTAATGATGTCAAGCTCTATGGCTGAGTGCCAAAAGCTTAGCCAGGCATGCTTTAAAAATACAGAGAAATCATGCAGCACAAAACTGCTTATCATTTACCTGCCTCTGAGCTAAAGCCAGGGGATAATAACTCAGACCATTGTGCATAGCAAGTGATTCAGGAAAGCCAATTCAACAGGCTGCAAGATTGATAAGAAAAAAAAAAGTGTATGTATTGAATGGGTCAGACAGGCACTTGAAGGGCCCAGTTTCCTCACCCATGGCAAATAGGGCTGTATCAGTGAAAGAGCAAGCTCAATCAGGACTAGAGTGCCATAGGTCTTCAAAGGGAAGTATCAGAGGAAACAGGTTACTTAATCCACACTTTTCAGACAGTGTGGGGATGCAAGCTGCTATCAGGTTCTCCCTCACACCACCCCTAACTCCTCGTTGTTTTGTGGGTGTGCATGGACTGGCATTGCCCTCTGCTGGCTGGAATGCAGATGGGGATGCTGGGCACATGACATGTCCCAGGCTTTTCAGGACTTCACCAGTTTTCTTACTGAACTCATTACTCTCCTCCCCTCCACATTATAATTAGCTCAATGGCAGTTCTGCTTTCCTGCTCTTCAACAGGCAGGTGGTCCAAATTTACCCTTCTGGATCTGACACTTCGTTCCACTTCTTTTCTTTTGTAGGTGTAGTTTTGGCATTACCTGCCTCTCCTCTACCTCAGTACAAAAGTTATTGCTCCTCTGTGTAAGGGATGTCATTGCGTTCTATGTGGAAATGGTAACTATTATTTTTAACATGTCAGTTAGCAAATTTTAACCATTGCATTGTAAAATAATAAATAAGCAAGGCAAGATCCCTTTGGAAGGAGTTGGGACACCAAGAGAACTTTCTCTCTGTTTCGTTTACTTTCAGTGTACTGGTTAATGATTTTCTGCTCCAGTCTAATTTTCTGGGGCACTAAATCCTGATGGGCATAGTCTTGCCCTTGGAGTCCTGGTATCTTCCCAGGAGACTTGACTTCTCAAACAAGATACAGAAGGGAAGTATAGGACAAATTTCAGGGATGCAGGCTGAAAATGGGGAGGATTTTTAATGACTTGTTTCCATCTCACAGAACAACAATGGCTAAGCTAGGCCCAGAAACATAGTTTTTCTTTTAGCTTCACACAGAATTATGTCCCTTCACCAGAAGGGCTAGTGCTGCTCTCTCATGGATTGCACAAGATTTTCCACTGGAGTTAAGGAAAAGCACAAAGGAAACGCTGGTTGGAAATTATTTCCTGCTCATTGAACAGAGTTTATGCTGGACCTTTATTTTGTTCAATAATACTGCTTCTCAATGGCTTGGATCCTGGTCCTGACAGCTGAGCAGGCAGCTGAGTTAATTTATTTTCTTTAATATATAGGAAATTATCTTCTGCTGGGCATAAGCAGATGAACCTTGGAGACAATAGCAAAGAAGAGCATGGCCCATAGTCTCAAATAACCCAGGTTGAGATGCACTACTCTCAGCTCTGTTTCTTTCTTAGATGGTTCTCTATTTGACAAGAATGCCTGGAGAATCAGGTGGCGAATCACTCTTATGACTAATGTTAAACAGGAATCAGTGTTTTTCTCCATAATTTGGACTCAAGATGATTTGCAACAACAACAAAAGTACCACTACATTACAGTTAATCATGTAGAAGCTGCTGCCCTGAAACTTTACTCTGAAGGGTCAGCACTAGCGTTACGCTAATCTGGTCTGAAAACAGCTCTTTCTTGGGGAGCAGAAACTAATGCTGTTGGGGAAATCATGAGTATAAAGATTTTTTTATTTTATCTGAAAGTTTATCTGCTTGTTCCCTGGTGGAACAAGGGTTGTTTGCACTCTGTGTCTGAGAGCATGGGTGAAAAGGAGAAAAAACAAGTTATGGTTTATTATAGCAATTGTTCTGCCATGAGAGATGCCTGGAAAATGTCACCTTCCTGAGTACCTCATAGCAGCTTCAACTGGTTTAATAACCCAAACAAGGTTAAAGTCTGTATCAGGGAGAGAGAAATCTCTGAGGATGCATTGGAAACACTTGAAGGAGGACAATATATGATTGAAATGACTGTGGGTAAGGAAAACCACGAGACATTCTTAGAAAAGGACTTAAGAACAGCTGTTCCCTTGGGAGTGGGACTACTTTCTCTCAAGGTTTGGCTGTAGGGCATACAAGCTCCAGTTTGGAGCATGGAGATCATAGAATAGTTTGGGTTGGAAGAGACCTTAAAGATCATTGAGTTCTAACCCCCCTGCCATAGGCAGGGACACATCGCACTACATCAGGCTGCTCAGTGACATGTCTAGCCTGGTCTTGAACACAGCCAGAGAGGGGGCGTCCACAATATCTCTGGGCAACCTGTTCCAGTGTTTCACTACCCTCACTGTAAAGATTTCTTTCTTATGTTGAATCTAAATCTACCCCCTTCCAATTTACATCCATTGTTTCTGGTCCTCCCATCCAATATCATATTCAAAAGTCCTTCCCCTGCCTTTCTGTAGGACCCCCTCAGGTACTGATAGGTTACTATAAGGATCCCCCTGAGCCTTCTCTTCTCCAGGCTGAACAACCCCACCTCCTTCAGCCTGTCTTCATAGGGCAGTTGCTCCAGCCCTTTGACCATCTTCATGGCCCTCCTCTGGACCCGCTCCAATAGCTCAATGTCCTTCTTGCATTGAGGGCTCCAGAACTGGACGCAATACTCCAGGTGGGGTCTCACCAGAGCTGAGTAGAGGGGCAAAATCACCTCTCTTGACCTGTTGGTCACACTCCTCTTGATGCAACCCAGGATTTGGTTGGNTGCATAACTGTTATCTGAAAACACTCCCAAGTGATAGCCTTGTCACCTAGCCCTGGGAAAGCAGACAGAGGTAAGCATTCTCAAATGTCCTTTCTGTAAGACCTCATGCTTCTACATATCCCTTTCTTGAGGGGAAGGTGAGGATGCTGTAGCTCTGGTATGACTTCTTGACTAAGGAGCAGTGATAGGAACCTAGGTGGTTGCAACCCTTCCAATAGGCACAAGTGTAAACATAAGATGTACATTTCTTGCAGAAAAGTTGATGCTTATAACACTCACCGAAGAGTTTCTGGAAAAAAACATTTGAAGTACTCATCATGTAGTGGGGCAGTGACCCCGTTTTCCCTATTCTTCCTCTTTTTATTTACATATTTGTAAAAGTTTTTCTCATTTCCCTTTATGTCTCTGGCCAGTTTTAATTCCACCTCCACTTAAGCTTTCCTAATCTTTTCCCTCGTTACTCTGACGACCTCTTTGTACTCCTCCCAGTTAATTCTCTCATGCTTCCAATTCTGATACATTTTCTTTCTCCATCTAACCAAGTCCAGAAGCTCCTTGGCATTCTTGCCCATTGCCTTCTTCCTTGGGAATAAAAGAAGAGTTTTGCAATGGACTTGGCTGAAGGGCATGAAAGCCTGGAAGAGCAACTAAGCTTTGTGGTGCTCTCTAGTAACTTTCATGACTTGAGTAAGTTGAGACTTGACAGTCTGCAAGTCTAAACTACAGTAGTCATTCCTGGGTAATTCTGTGGGTAATCAATGCTTCATCTCAAACACAGTTTGATCACTTAGCCTGCAAAAACAAAGCCAACACATTTAATGAGACAAAATAAGAGAATGGTTAATCCCATGTGAAACAACCTGATGCTTTTAACTGGGTTTTCCACTTTGTTTATGACAGTAGGCTCTACCCCTCTGTCCTTGAAATGCACATCATTTCACAAAGCCAAAGAAAAAGCTATCTTAGGAAACCTTTTTCTTTTTCTCCTAATGTTATAGTTAGCTAAATGTCACCTCTGGAAACATTGCAGTTCAGGTTAGTGGGCTAGATAGGCAAATTTCTGAGATTTTTTTATTTACTTAAATCTCTCTTTGTACCCATAGTATTGCCCTTTTAAAAATGTCAACTGCAACAGCTTGGATCATTAGCACACTTTGAATTCTGCTCTTTGGGTCATGCAAATGTGACTCCTGTCCTTTATATAGACACTTTCATGTTGCAAGGTGAATGGGGCAGGGAAGGAGTGGGAAGTATTTAAAAAATACCTTAGGAGAATTCTGGTGTTGTGTACAGTGTTACAATTTCATTGAAATCTAATAGACATATCACAACATAGTGTACATGAATGATATGTGAGGGTTACCATTGACTTGTTTCTCCAATATATAATTTCTCTTGCACTATTTTAAGTTATTTAGTACACATTGAACTTTGAATTGTATTTCTTCTCTAAGAACCTAACTTTCTCCTGAGTGATTCCAAAGCTAAATCCTATTCAGGAAGAAGAGGCATAGATTTGAGCAGCCTCCTTCTACCTTGCACAGGCTACAACCTGGCCACACAAGCTGCACAACAACTAGGATTGCAGGGTGATGCTTCATGCTATCCTGCTCTTTACTATCTGTTGTTTTTTTCTCTATTATTTGGGGCCTCATATCAAGTCCATAATGAAATTTATAGTCAAAGTGATGCTAATCTGTTGCCACAGTTCTTGTTAGACAAACTGGTTTTTAATCTGAATATGTTGGGGAAGAGGAAGGGTATATATGGGGCTCTGACAGAGATGAAAGGAAGATAATGTAGGAAATGTAAATAAGGAAAAGAGGGGGAAAGACTGGATTTTGAGGAAAAACTGCAAGTGTGTATGAAAAAAAAGAAAAGAGGAAAGGGAATAAGGGAAGTCAGAAGAGGGGAAGGGAGAGGAGCAAAAGAAGAAACACAGATATTGAAAAGCAGCATATGGGATGCCGCAGACATGTCAAAAATGTGCTGGTATAGAAGGAAAAGCAATACCAGTGTGAGTTATTAAAACCACATTCTAACAAAAAGTTGAACGATGAAGAGCTGCCAATCACTGTCAATAATGCCACTGTATGTTCTGTTGCTTTCCATTAGTGTAACATGTACACCAGCATTATGTTTTATCACACACCTTTAAATACTGAATTCTTTGTCAAATGGAAACCTTTGTAATTCATGACTATTTTGTCTTTTGGCCAACTCCACTCACATCCCCACAAGGGAGTCTGTTGCTTTTGTATACATATATGGCTTTCCATGTACAAGTTGATAGAAGAAGAACATTTGCTCTGCAGCTGCTGTATATTCTCTCAAAATGATGTCATAATTGCAGTGTACCTTGAAATACCTGCAAACTGAGAAGCTGTACTGAGATTTCACTGGCAACCTTAACGGGCAGTTCCCATCTTTGAAATGCTTGAGTTTGCAACCTTGATGATTTAACATAGTTTTTATTTCCCTGCAATTGTAAGCAATATGTTGTATTTCTCTGATGCATTCTACTGAGAATTTGATAGTCTTCTATAAACAGTGTTGCAATGACAGACTTTTGAAGTAACCACAACCATCGGCTTTTAAAATGAATACATCCAGAGATCTCATTTTTTGAGGGTCACACAGGATGTTGGTGGATCAGAAGTGTCAGTCTCAAATTTCTACATCCTTACCTGTGCTTTGACCTACATCCACACTTCTTTTTTCAGATAAAGAGGTCCTTTATAAGATCACAGAACTGCATTTGTGCCTCTGCCTAAGGCCAGCTCTCATCCACAGTTAGTCTGAATGGGACCCTCATTAACTAGTAGGATCCCCCAGTCAGCCTGGGGTTCACAGGGCCACATGAATAATTTATAAATACTGAAATGGACTAGGAAACTGGATAATGCAGATGGTGTCTTCTGTAAGAGCTATCCGAATTAGTAACGGTAGAGACCAGATAAATTCTTTTTTAGCTAAGTTTAAATATGATCTCCCTGAAATAGTTTTTTGTGTCTTCCATGCATCATGTTGCCTTTTGATAGAGCAGCCTCTGTCTTTTTGCAAGTTACTTATGTTTTCATCCTGCCTGGTAAACAGATCTCCTTTTTTTCTTACTGCAGTTTACACCTCACTTGTGCTTTATTTCTTCTGTCAAGCTAGAAAGGCCTTTTCTTCCAAGGCATGAAATAAGCATTAGAAACATGTTCAGACTAAAACTTCATAGTCCCTTGGCTTTGTATGACCAAAATATTTAATGAATTCAGAGCAAAGAAACCTTCACTCTGCCTGCACTGACCTTTTCACTCTATTCCTCTCCTTATGGCCTCACATCTTACTTTTACTTGTTCCCATTTTATAAGAGGTATCTATGGTGTTGTCATTTGTAAATGCCTTCACAGAGCTTTTCCCAGCTATTTTCCTTGGCTGTCTGCTGTACTAGATTTTTCTCCTTTCTAGACCCAACCAGCCTGGTCAATCACCATCCCTGGAGCACAGGACAGTAGCAGCAGTCACACAAGGGGCTGGGCTGAATATTAGGCTACTTTCTGCTCTTCTCTCTTCTATTACCCTGAGACTGTATTATCTTGCCTTATCAGATAGCCTTCAGGAAGCTTAATGCTCTTTATTATGACTACAGCACCCAGATTGAACTGTTGAAAGACCAGAGCCTTTCAGAACAGCTTTATGCCTCACATATTGAGACTACTGGTGGCCTTTCCCCTCAGCATTGTCACCACTCAGCTCATTTGAGGATCAGCCCTGTAGCACACTTAACTTATAGAATCATCATTGCTGGTTCCTCCAGCCCCAAGGAAGAGGAGGACAAGCCAGCAAAATAATTGACCATTCAAGAGTTCTCTTTCTGGATCTTTAACTTTTTTCCTTTTCCAATTTTGACATATATGCGGTGATAATTATTGTCTGTATTGTATTATTGACATCTCAAAAGGCATAGTGAGTGTCATGTACCCTTGCCCATTCTTTGAGTGTGGGTATCTTTTGTTTTGGATCAGTCTTATACAGAAGGTAGAAAAAGAGTGTACAAGTCCTCCTAATTCGCCTGTCTGGGCAGGGACACAGGCAGAACAGAGAAAAAGGTAATGGGACCTGGTTCCTTGGTCAAGGATGCAATGAACAGAAGTAGTCAGATGGAAGTCATCCTGAGGCCAGATCTCTTTTGTTTTAAATGTTTCCCAGTCCATCTCCACCTTCTCTTTCTGCAGGGTACTTTTCAAGTATCTGCAATTTTCTGGCACTATCCTTTCACATGTAAAAAGGTGGCTGAACATGATGATTGAACTAAGCCTAGGTGTGGATCCCAAGCTGATGTGTGTGCATTGCATGGAAAGAGCTTGAAGATAATCCTGTTCCTCCTAGCACAACCATTTACGGAGAAATCTTCCCATCACTATGCATTTAAATATGTACTTGTGTCCCTGGAACCTATGCTTGATAATGAATATCCCAAGTGATGGTAGAGATGTGGAGGAAGTTTGCTAGCACTGCATTTCTCTCCCACTGTAATAGCTAACGGATTGATGATAAAAGGCAAGTGTTTGGATTTGGTTTCTCCCCCTCTCAAATGAGGGATGGTGACCTCCATCATAGGCTGTTTAGCATGGCTAAACTTCTGCTAGTTGTTTCAGCAATATAGAGCAGTCATCTGTCTACAAGGAATAGGAAAATGGGGAGAGAATGGGAAAATTTCCCAAAGGAAGAAAGATTATGTGTTAGCAGAGGAAGACAAATGGCACGGGATGCAAATAGGCACCCTTATTGTCATACAGCAAGAATACAGAATTCTCTTGTCCTCCGTGGAATTTTCAGTACAGTCCTTAAGGAGATAAAAGTCCTGTAAGTCAAAAGTGTTCCATGAAGTGACATACCTATCAGTTATACCTAATCATTTACTTGATTTGTGGGTGTGAGACTTGACTTCTGTCCTTGTGGATGGCTGCTAAACACATGAGACCTGGTGTTACAACAAAAAGCAGGTAGTTATCCTAGTGAAAGACATCAGGATAGTAACTGGGGCTGTGAATGAAGCAGAGCAGTGAGAAACAGTACAAGCTCTACGGCATTCTTGTGGAGCACTGCCTGGGTGGGTAAGAAGCCAGGATCACCTCATACCTAGTGGATGCACCTTAGGCACTTGCACAGGGACAGCCCTCAGTAATGATCAAAGGACAACACAGTTGTTCACTTTGATGCCTATTATCCCTTTTCAGCATTAATGCATTCAGGATGTTGGAAATATTCCAAAGAAGGGCCTGACAATGGTCACTTCCTTTATCCAACATAATCCTGGAAAAGAGAAAGTGGTTTAATAAAGAAATATCTGGAGAAAGCATAATTGCAATACATTAAGGGTCTTATGTAACTTTTATTAACATGTACAATATGTTCATTAAAATGAGACAGCAGGAAATAATAAGCCAATGTTTAAGGCTTTTCTAACTCTGTTCTCTGTTCAATTAAAACTTGTAGTTGACATTAACAGAAGTTCTTTTTTTCTTTCAAAAATTCTTGTAGTTCACAGAGGGGATTTTTTTAGTGTGTCTAGAAACTTAAGTTACCTAAATAAACTGCACAATTTTGCTAAAGAGCTAACATGGAGATTAAATAAATAGCTCAAGTACTTCCCTCATGTGTGCCATCTGTTAAGCATATCTGGAACTAACAAACTCATCTTTTATTGTAGTCTATGAATGACAGATCATATTTATCCCTGGTTTGTTGGATAGTAGTTCACACAAAAACAAAATCAAGGAGGGTGTCTTAGTGCCTTGTAAACTAGAAGAAGGTACATGCTTGTGCTGCAGTTTGAGTGTCCTTGATCATGGATGGCAACAAGTTCTAGCTGGGCAGAAGCTTTTGTTTGAGAATGGCACCCTCACCCTGTGCCTCAGACTGCTTTAAATAACTCCTAGAAGTGGACATGGTCAAGCTGGTACAGGGTAAGATGGAAATGTTCCCCATCCTACCTCAGGTTTCCATCTGTCTTCCCAAAGTGATTCTCTGCAATTCTTGATGTTGTTTTAGTCTCACTATCTTCATAATTTGTCACTTGTATCAGCTCCATGAGGCACTTTCAGGCCAGCATCCCAACTGGGGACATACAGGTACAAGGATGTTTCAGACAGACTCTCACTTTTCCCTTATCTGTATATACAGTGTTGAGGGCTATGTGGGGTGTGCGCACACAACTTCCTATTGAGGGTTTAAATAACAGGCCTGGGACTGTGCCCTGAGGTACTGGTTTTATTCCTTGAGTTGCAAAAAGGTTCAGTCATAAGAGTCCAGAGAGGACTTCACGGGGATCGCGGTATCCAAAAGTGGCTGCCTGAAGTCAAGCTTCTCAGAACGTGCTTAGGAATTTTAAAAAGGGCCTTTTTAAAAAATTGTAGAATATCTAATTTGATGTTTTTGCAAACCAGACACCAGAAACTAAAATAAGTGTTGAAATGACACCATGGTTTGTAAAGCTCTCTTACAGGCTGAGGTGAAAAAATAAATTGAGGTTAACAAGAGAAGTCAGGAAAGTGGAGAGGCAGGAAATTAAACCTTATTGTTCTCAGCTCTTTCTGGGAGAAGAAAATTAATAGCATTTTGTTTTGTAGCAAATGTTTTTCACTGTGGTTCCTAACAAATATCAGCCACAGAGATATTGCTTTATGAAAAAGCTGATAAGTAACAGCACAAAGAGCACAGTTGGGAATGCAGTGATGCAAAAATAAGCTAGAAGTATTCTGGCTAATTTAAGTATGTATAAGGTACTACCCTGGTGTCTAATTATAGGTTGTGCAGGAAGTAACATCTATAGTTAGGATTCTAGACTTTATTTGTATATCTTCTGTTGCTTTTAAAGTCAAGAAATAGTTAAAGCTACTATTTTTCATGGCAGGTATCTGCCTTTGGCTGAATATACTCCAGACAGAATCAGTCCAGCTATTTCAACTGTTTTGCAGGAAAAGAGTAGTGGAGGCAATTCTGTAACTTTACCCATCCTGAAGAAACATCTGCAGCTTTTCTTCAGTCTGTATTTTAAGACCTATCCCTGTACCCCTGCTTTTGATCACAGTTTTGTACTAAAAGAGAGCTCCCAGCACAATCATGTCCAAACACAAGATTTCTGTTAGTGCCAAGGTGAGACCCATATTAGTACCTGTCAGTAAGCCAAGGACAGAGCAATAGGCTTCCACCCCATACTTTGGCATCCTCCTGTCTTGGGTTTGAACCTAGCTACTGGGCTTAGCTCTCACTCTGGTATCACCTGGGATCTTCATCCTCCTCCCACATTGATCAGCTCCCTGTTGCCTCATTACATCCAAGAATATTGTCCCATAACGTATTTGTTTCTCCTCACTGCTTGCCCAGCTTCTTTAGGATAATGATATGGTTTGTCTAATGATGGCTACTACAAAAATCTTGCAGTAAGTACTAAATATGGGTACTGGACCAAATGTAGCATTCACAAACTTCTATCAAAACTAATACAGCTGTGCTAAGGGTTTTGATACTTTTCCTTCGTTTCTCTTTGTATGCTCTGTGAACAAACATTGTATGATAAGCTCTGGTACATAGAAGGTGAAGTAAAAGGATATGGAAAAGGAGTGGGTGTTTGGGAATGCAAAGACCTATGCACGTCAAAGCATTTTACTTCAATGCATAGTCCTGTTTGAACTCCAAGCTTTCTTCTTCTTCAAAAAAAGACCCAACACAAAAATTATATACAAGAAAAATAGCTGATGAACCCTTATCCTGTCACTTTTCACTGTCTTATAGGACATTTGCCTTTTATTAATGCTGAGAAATACTCTCTGTCTTAACGAGGCCACAGAGAACACAATAGTTAATAACGTTACCAATACTGCTGTGACAGCTCTTTCATTTATAGCTCAGACAATGTTTGGATAAAGAGTCAGTGCAAATACAGGAGGGAGAACAGTGAAGTTTAAAAGCTGTCCCTGCCTTGGAGACTACCCACAACATCCTGCACCGTTTGGCTGACATGTTGACAGCTGCAGTTAGGGTCTGGTAACACATCTCAATATACTTTATTTCTAAAAGCTGAGGATCACCTACTCCTTTAATAAACCTACTCAGTCCATGGGCAAGAGCTAACTCCAGTCTCAAGCATTCTCACTTCATTAGCTATCTAGCTTAGGCTAAGTGCAAAGTGCTTGAAGAATATAAAATTCTTTGGGACCTGCAATATATTTTAAACAAAAATATTGGGATCTATGATTTGATTTTTTCTTTTAAAATTTTTATGCAATAGGATGGGTGATTACAGGCTTATAACGAAGCAATTAATGTAATTCATGTCCAGATAGTGGGGTACTAGTTCCTTTGCTTTAGAAATATATCCCAGGAGAACCAGCTCTCAATGCTGTTTGCACAATATTTTGCCTGCTTAAAAAACACATTGCTGCCTGTTGAGCCCAGCCTTAATTGTGTTATATCATCTGGGCAATCAGTCAGCTGCATCACATTGGTGACTGTGGCGATGTCTCTTAAAAGTCCAAGAGGGAGCTCATGTCTCTGATTGGTGAGAGGTTATGTTGGTTGAATAGAAGTGCCAAGGGAGCTTATAATGTTGTAAGAAGTAATGAGTAAAATGGGGGAAGGCTGACTTTGTGATTGGAGAGATATGTCAAAAAACTGAGTAAATACCTACTAAGGGGCTTTGATATAAAGGAAGTTTACTGGGAAATTGCCTTGTTTGGTGTCCTCTTGGAGAGTGTAGAGCTGAAGTGAATCTAAAGGATAGCTATCACAATATGTTTCTGGAAAATAAGGAAGTTTGAAACCTCATGCTATGCTGTGTAACTATAGCAAATGCTGATCATGGGTTAATAGCCAAAAGTTTGTAAAGGTAGCTCATTATTCCTTTACTGAACATCAAAGATGCATGGGACAAGAACCTATGCATGTTATCATGCAACAACTGCAGGTAATTAAGCTCACAGGTTGCTTACCTCCTGATAACTTGTTGGAGTGCACATAAGTAAAGAGATACTGTAAAACACCAAGTCCTAGGCAAGACCTCTTTCTTAGTTAACATCAGTGTCTACTTTTCTGGCTTTTCTGAAGAAGGATATAAAGAGCAATACAAGTAACTGTCAAAGGGCAAAACTGAGGGAAGGGTAGGTTTTAAAGTGAGTTTTTTAAACTCACTTTTTTAAGTTTTTTAAAAGTTTTTTAAACTTTTAAACTTTAAATTGTCCACATACTGACTTCTGCAATTAGACAGTCACATTATCCAAATTCAGTTGCACCTTTAGACAAAGCTACTTGGTTTTCAGGATCAGATTTGATACAAATACCATATCTTTTGTAGGTACTTTCTTTGACAAGGGAGATCTGGGAGCACAACTTATGGGTCTGGAAGTCTAAATGTCGTGGAGCAGAGTACAGGGGTAATAACCCTGTGCTCAGTCCTACTCTATGGTTATTGTGCACTGGGAGATTTATTATTGTGATATTTATTATTATTATTTATTGATGTGATGTGGTATTATATCACTGGCTGCTATTATTGGTCATCAGTCCTTTTATGAAGCTTACTATAGCTTCAGTACTGCCCCGGGCTTCATTGAGCAGTGGCTTATCTGTCTTGTCTTTTTTTTTGTTAGGATTCTTTCCCTATCTGGAATGGTACAAACTGTCTCCCGAAGTCTCAGAAACTGAATGAAAAAGTGTCAGAAACTAATTGAAAAAGTGGAGTTCCTAGGCACCACTAGATGGTGCTTCCTGATCACTGCGGCCGGGAAAACAGTGATGCTCGTCCATAAGAGCAAAGCGCAGAGAAAGCGAGGGAGATTACGCAGTTCATGATGGAGCAGAATGGCTCAGTTCCCACCAGGGGTTGTGAGGGCCAGTGGGACTTGCGCTCATAGACAGGCAGAGATGTCTTACGGAAATTTGTGAAAGAAAACTTCTGCAAGCACACCCGCAACAAGTGTACAAGTGAATGTTTGCTTTCTTTTTCTAAAAGACATAAAACTATGGAAACATTGTGTTAATGTAGCATATCTCCCACCTTGCCTTGCCAATAAACAAAGATGCTTGGAGGGAAGAGATAACTTTTGACTTTGCATAAAATAATTTTTATATTCCTTCAATACAGGACAAAATTCTGAAGCTTATGCTTGCGATAATTCCACTCAACTAGATGAATCACAGGTTGGGAAGTAATATCTTGATTTTGCAGCCTGTTAATGATCTGAAGGACTTACATTATACATTTAATAAGCGTTGAAGGAGAAATATTCAAAGGACCTGATGTTCAGATATGCTTGAAGTGGCATTATTAGCTAAACCAAAGCAAGCAAAAAATTTGGAGTGCTCCATAAAAGAAAAAAAGAATAATTTACTTCTCAGCAACTTAAAGATCATTATACTTATTTTAAAATTTTAACATAGTATTTTTCTTTCCTGCACACGTAAGCTTCACTTCTGTCACACTGTAATTTTTTTTCTTAAAAATTTATGTCTAATGTAAATAATAAAAATTACTTCAGAGTAGCCTATACTTGTAGCTTAGCTACATGTTCCAAGCCTGTCCTTCTGGCTGCATTAAAATACCCAGAATGGATACTACTGAAGGTAACAATATAATATAATATAATGCTAATTCAAGAGACTGATTCATATGTAGATTTGCCAAAAGGGCCGTGATGAGTTCACTTTTCTACTGTCACCATCCCCTGGTTCTCCTCTGCTGCAGTGTTGCCGGCTCACATTTGTGTAGTAAAATGCAACCCTGCAATTAACAAGTCAGTAAAATGATAACTTGTAAAATAGTAATGCTATCACTCATTATTGAGTCCCTAAGTGCTTTTATTTCATCTTTCTATGGTGCTTACATGTCAGAAAGGATAACTGATGGTCAGAGAAGTCTGGAAAGGTCTAGAAAATGTTTGTGAGTCTAATTCAGGAAAATATAAGTAGTAAAATTCATGCTTAGTTTGCATATGCGAAAGATGACTGATATGCTAGAGGAATGTACGAAGTGCCGAGTCTACTGCCACTGCTAGAGGGCTCTCTAACCTAAGAGAAAATTCTAATACATGGTGAATGCAGTGAATTGAGACAAAGGCTAACTAAAAATAGAAATTTCAACAAAAGTTTTATGTTTGCCCTGTAGAGGGCGAAATTTAGTTTCTGGAATGAAGATACGATAGAAGAACAACTGAGAGGGGTGTTACAGATGACTGTAGGGACCAGGGATTTCGTAATGTAACACAATAAGCTTTCTACTGTTCTCTCTCCACTGCAGTGTCAAGTATTATCCTGCGAACTTACTGATTTGGATACCTGTCTATGGTAGGGCAGTTACCTTTCTGCATGCACCTCAAGGTCTGTGTTGATGCTCAGTTCTATATGACTAGTTATTGGTCTGTTTTCTTACAGATTTCCTCCCCTTTAGGAGTCTGGAGCTCCTTACTCGTCTCAGGTGCTTGTTTGTAGCTGAGTTTGCACACCTGTAATTAGAAATAAACAGAGTAACATAGCCCAGAGAGATTGTATTTGCTTGCAAATAGTGGTAGAGTTTATTAATAAGACTTTGTTGCATAGCTGCTTCCCTTGGATGAGAAATGAGTCAGTGTATCTCACACAGATCAGTTGTGGAGACTGGAAACATCAGCTGGAGTGAAAGGCAATCGGCTCAGTCTATGCCGTTTTGAGGGACATTTTCTGAGGTTGCCTGAAAAACTGAATTATCTGCTGTGTTAATAGCACTTCAGTGTCTCTTCTCTGTCTTCAGAACACAGCTTAGTCTGGATTGCTCAGAGACTTACTGTATCTCTTCAGCCAGAATAGACAGCTTTTGTAGGGAAATTTGGGGGCTATGAATGCATATGATGCATATGATACTCTGAAGAGCACCAGGTTTAGAGAAGAATAGAAGGTGTGACTGAAAGGTGTAGATCCTACTTTCTGTTAACTTGGGACTGTATGGTGCTTCCATTGAACAGGACCCTGTAATTCTTGCAGGAAAGCTCTGCTCTTTGGTCATAAGCAAGAGACACAATGCCAAAATATAATTCCAGACTTCTTTAAAATTTGTACTCTTGAAACAGCCTCTGAGGTATTTCATTTGCAGAGTACTTCCTTGATTGCCTTCCCTGTGATTTTCAGAACACTAAGCAAGTTCTCCAGCTGTTGATGGACAGAGGAGCACAGATGTTAGTTTTCCTTGGAAGACATAGCAAAGATAAGCAGCTGTCTGCTGAAGTTGCTTTGAAGGTTACCTGGGGTTTTTGGAGAAAATGAGGTTCCCTGGCCCTCCACTTAAGCAGAAGAGAGCATAAAAGGCCGATTGTGATGCAACAACCACTTGTTACCACTGTGTCCTGCAGGATAACAGGTACACAGATCAAAGACTTGAGATAGAAAATGCACTGCTTCCTTCTGCTGATGGTTGAAATGTTACCTGTTCTGTGGTGTTCTGTTAGGGAAGCAGATAGAGTTCTGTGCAACTGGCTTGATGGTGGCTGTTGGAGGAAAGCTGTAATGTGACTCACACAACCTGTGTGATCTTTGTGTCTTATGGTTCGTTTCAAAACTGCAGGATCCTCCTTTCCCTGCAGCTATTGAGTTGGCTGTCTGTCACATTCCAGCTTACACACTGGATGTATTTCAGTGGTGCCATGACTTAGACCCTGTGAAATTAGTAGTATAGCATGATTTCTGCTTTAAAAAAATCTGAACTGTGGAACAAATGTGCTTCATGGTAAGAAGTAGGATACAGAAGCAGAGGATCTGGAATGGTCTGAGACCCAGTCGCTCTCACTGCACCAGAATACTTGGAGATTGAACCTTCTGCCTTTGATGACCTGTGTTTTGCTGGTGGCTTGGCCATGTGCCCTGGGTTAGGCCCAAAAGGCCTGTCCAAATGACATTTGACCCCCTCTCCTTTTTCAAAAGAGAGGAGAGGAAGGAATAAAGAGATTTATGAGTTTAGAAAAATTCTAAACTACTTCAATAGATAATAAAATAATAAAGAAAATTAAAAGGAAAAAGATAAAAAGGTATTCAATGTCTAAAAAAATATCAAGCTCCCAGAATGACGATCACATCCCCAGAAGACACAAGGAAGGTCCCAGATCAGTTCTGTCAGGAGCTGAATACTGGATCTGGAGTCAGGAGTACTTGGATCGGAATCAAAGGCAGATGAACAGAGTCCTTCCTAGATGTTGGACATCGAAGAAAGGAGAGCTGATCTTTTGATGGGATAGAATACTTCTGTTGGTCAATTTTAGGTCACCTTCCCTGTCTGCTCCTCCTTGCAGATGGGGCCTCTCCACATCTTTCTGTTTTCAGCCTCTGGTGGGGCAAATGATAAATTTTCTGACCCTAATCACCATGGTGATAAATGAAAATATGAGCTTCTTGCATTTCATCCTTTGTTATAATCAGGTCTTATCAGTATGAGAGCAAATGGTCTCTGAACAACATGCTGTTAATTTCAGAGTTTAGTCAGACAGAAGAGGTGTAGCACTCTATTTTACCTCAAACCAGGACACCATGGTAAATAGAGGTACCTGCACTTTACTGAAATTGGCTACTAACAACCTACCTATTGTGTTCACTTCATACTGAACAGGGTCTGATGAGAACGGCCATGGTCACAGCTTCTTTCCTAGCAGGCTTTAAAGGTCTGTGGCTCCTGTCAGTAACATAGAGAGGAATCTGGAAGACGATCACTTACTCAGCCACAGAAATCACACAAATCTTAATATCTGACTGAATCTTTAATAAAACATACTGGTTTAAGTGTTTTTTAAAAAAAACATCTACCCAAAGTCTTTTTCATGCAGATGTCTTAGCCCATTTACTGGAAGGCAAAACCTAGCTGAGGAAAAGGCACTTAAGAAGTTAGTGAGGGAAATAAATTGTAATAGGATCCTATCCTCTGAACAATAAACAACCCTGAAGATACCAGAGTAATCTGCCTATTCAGCAGACTCACCAGTGAGGCAAGAGATAAGTGTAATTCAACTAGACATGATGCAGGTCCAAAAGTGATTTGCAGACCACACAGGCTGAACCATTTCTCCAACTCTTGATGGAATGTCTTTCCATTTAAAAAAAAATAAAAATCTTTAAAGTGATAGTAGGCAATGCAGAAAGGCATTTTTACTGGCCTTCAGGAACTGCTCAAATTGTTACCTTCTAGAAGTAAGCTGGTAGGAAGTAAATGAAGCAGAAAAACCCTCTCATAAAGTTTAAAAAGATGGACTCCCAAATCACAAGAGATGCAATAATTGCTATGAGGCAGGATATGAAGTAAATTCTTCCCATGGCTATTTCTTTGCTCTCTCTTTGATAAAAGGTTGTGCTTTCTGGATGTCTCATGTCTTTTTCTACGTTTCAGCTTTGGTTTATGTTTAACAGACTCAATTCAGCTCAGCTAGAGGAAAGCAACCTGAGGGTATTGCTATTGCTGCAGGTTGAGTAATGTTGGGTACCCTTCACAGTTCAGCTCTCCTTTCTGTTAGATGATCAAATTTAATACTATAAAAGGACCAGAGGTTGGGCTGTTCAGTGAGATAAATTCTAGAGGGTTTTTTTAGTATTTTAGATTTTTTAAGGAATTCAAAGATCTACAGTTAGGTCTCAGCATAGGATTTTCTAAAATGCTTTCGTCATTATGTGTTTCAAAATGTCAAGAACGAGTTATGAAAAAAAATAATTGTTTTTAATATTGTTAATAAAGACAGTGCTTGTTTACTGTTGATCAGAAGAAGATTAAAAAAAATAAACACAGTCTATAAGTTTTCTGCATGGATCAAAATGAGGGCAAGTGATGCTTGTTGCTAGGCTTCCTATGACGACATGTGCTACTTCCCTCAAACACTCCAATATGCATAAAAAATGAGAAGCTGTGGCAAGGAATGGCCATTAAGTCATACAATACCTTTTCTATACATGAACATCAGCCAGTTTGCATCAGTCTAAGTTTTTTTATTTCTTCACTCTTACTTGGTATCAAAGGAATACTTGAATAGAGATTTTTGGATTTTAACTTTTTGCATTGTGGGTGTAAGAATGAACAGAAAAGATGAGGAAGGCAGGGAATATGAGAGAGAGGGGAGTTCATTAATATCTTGTTCCTAAAGTCTTTGAAATTGCTCACAGCTATTGAATTCTAATCAACAGCAGTTATTTTTGTATTTCTAATAATCTTCTTCAGGAAAGAGGAGGCATCTCTCATCCTTGAAATCCTCCAGAGGCTATCTGAATTCAAAAGATTTGATATAGCAGTAATGTTGATGTCAAACTCAGAGAAGACTGTAATTCAGCACTATCTTTTAAACTTCATTTGTGATACTATCAACTATAGAATCTATCAACAAATAAATGAAATTTAGTGCTATTCTTGTTGTTTATTGTATGCAGTGATTAGTTAAGGTTAGTGAGCTAGGGTTTTGATTGTTTTAGAATTTAATACAAATGTCACATAATTTTTCTTAGTCTTCTAACTCCCTAGGAATTGTGAAGATTTGAAAACTACAGCTTAATTATTTTGGCTTGTCCTGTAATACGACTGCAATTTAATCTGCTGAAGTAAGTTTCACTAACATTGTAGCTGATTATGTTAAAAAATCATGAATTGTTATACCTTGCATCCAAAATGCAAGGTAAAGAAATTGTGCATTTTCCAAAATTTATGACCATATGTTGGCAATCCTGGCTTTACTGATGGCAAAAAGAATGCAGACATCTCTAAACCACTCAGCCTGTTGGCCTCTGTCCTGTTCCTGAGACATCACCTACATATGTTTGTGATTCAGGTTGATGCTGTCTTGAGTTCATGATTTATGAAAGTGGATTTTTGCCTTAAAATTTTTCTTTATTTACATCCTTTACACAGGATGGACTATGTAACAGCGAGGAACCAGGGAAACCCTTCTCTAGGACCAAATAATGTTGAATTATGGGCATCATAGTTTCAAAATCTTGATATGTGAATCTCTTTAAGGTAAAATTATTTGTTTGACTTGCCAACCTCATGAAGTTCAACAAGGCCA
>VZTY01015134.1:590272-641056 GCA_013400935.1 Turnix velox
CAGGATGGACTATGTAACAGCGAGGAACCAGGGAAACCCTTCTCTAGGACCAAATAATGTTGAATTATGGGCATCATAGTTTCAAAATCATGATATGTGAATCTCTTTAAGGTAAAATTATTTGTTTGACTTGCTGAAGTGGAAATCATTTCCCCTTATGAATTGTATTAATGCCTTTAAGTTGATCTAAGCTTTATCTGCAATCTAGAATTAACTTTTATCTTCTACATTTAATGGCATAGTGCCAAGATATCAAAGAAAAATTAAAAAGCTGTCTGTTAATGTTATCAGGATTATATACCTGTTTAAGAAAATGTTGTTGGTCATCCAAAAAAGTGAGAGTTAGCTTCCCTTCCCTTCTTTTTTATCATCTCAGTAGTTCTAAAAATTTACTCCTATTCCAACTCCATAATCCAACCATACTCTCACTGAGGAAGGAATTAGACTGATTTACCTTCAGAGTAAATGAAAAACAAAAATAGCTGTTTATATTGGAATTTTCTTTCACAGTTGCATATATATTGTTAAGTCATGAAAATTACAATGGATTGAAAGACATTTCTGTTAACAAATTGGAGAAGAAATACGGCATTTTCTCTTACTGAGATGACTGGGATCTAAACTCATGTTTTCACACTTCCTTCATGTGTAAATCAGACTATAAGGACTGAACTTTTGCTGCTTTCATAGAAGTAATGAAACTTTTAAATTTAATTTAGCCAAATGACAAGTGCCTGAAGGGATAATTAACTTGTTCTGCAAGTACATCGGCTTTCCAGTACCTGAAAAACTGCAGATCTACAGTGTCTTCAGTGGATTCTGTTTGCCGAAATAGCAGCAGCAAGTTGGCATTCAAAAGTGGGACTGCAGAGGGACAAAGGAGATAAGTATTTATAACCTTGCCTTTGGTAAGAATCAATTTGTATATATTACAAATGTGCAAATTTTTTTAGGAAAATAAACTGATTGTTGAATTGAAGACACCATGTTCATAATAAAACCTCCAATTCTTAACATGTATAAATCATTCTTCCCTAAGACTGCATCACTTTAGAAGATGCAACGTGGAAAGTGAACCTGAGGTATGATAACCAAAAAATTCCAGAAATATTTTACTTGAGTTTACCTAAAAACTGGATTTATACGTAGCCTGCTGAGATATTCCCGTGAGCCTCATTTGTAATTGCAGATTAGAAGGAAACCAAATACCATAGAACTGGACTGAAATTATAGGGAGTTATGCTTTTTTTCTTCAGAGAGTACTTTTAAAAGTACAATGTACCTTCTTATGGTCTGTTGTGAGTTGCTCTGTGTATGTCAGAGGTGTATGCTTCACTAGATTATACTAATAGGGCACTTACTGCATTCTCAGAAGATGTTTCTTGAAGGATGTTGGATGAAAATTGGGACTGTAATATGGACACTTGACAGTAAAAACAAGATGCTAGCTGCAACTCCAGTTCATTCAGTCACAGAATCACAGAATATCAGGGATTGGAGGGGATCTCAAGAGATCATCTAGTCCAGTCCCCCTGTCAGAGCAGGAACACCTAGACCAGGTCACACAGGAACTCCTCATGATGGTTTTGAATGTCTCCAGAGAAGGAGACTCCACAGCCTCTCTGGGCAGTCTGTTCTGGTGTTCTGTTACCCTCACTGTGAAAAAGTTTTTTCTTACATTTCTCTGCAACCTTCTGTGTTCCAGCTTGTACCCATTTCTGCTGCACTGTCAATGAGAATAAGCTGCTGCATTTGGTTGTTGGTCCCACTCCAGCTTTTATGGAGAAATCTGTTCCAGATTTGCATGTGGTAAGGAAGATGTTCAAGCATGTAAATTTGGTGAGGTGGATAGGTGGACGTGATTCATGATACTACTGAATGTAGGTCACCAAAAATGATCTCCAAAGTGGAATGCTAATATACCTTTTTGCTTGTATTTCTAAATGCAACATCTGGTACTGACTTGAAGTCCCTGAAGTTACTTTTCAGTGAATAAAAAAGAATGCATGATGGAGAGCAGAATGCAGGCATTCAGGGAACTGCTATCTTTACTTGATCCAGGTGATGACAGTGTTTTCCCCTTCTAAATTACTGAGATTACCAAACCACTGAATTTATGAAGATTTATTAGATACGAACTAATCCAAGAATTATTTCTGGGGAGAGAAGTAGATTTTGTCTTTTATGTTTCTTAGATCTAACACCTCATCACTCTTTCAATGGTTATATCCTTGTGTACGAGGAAAAAAATCTGAGGTAAATAGGCAACGAGAAAGTGTGTAATAGTTGATAGTCCTTTGCTATGTTAAAGCATTGAACATATCAAAGTCTGACTTTATGTTTGTTTCGGTGACTGATTCAGAATTGAGTTTTAAATTATTCCTTTACTTATAAATATTGAAAGTTACGTTTATCTAGACAACTTCTTTATCTTTATCTTCTTTATCTTCTTTATCTTCGTAGGTTGCCCAGGGAGGTTGTGGATGCCCCATCTCTGGAGGTGTTCAAGACTAGGCTGGACAGGGCACTGGGCAGCCTGGTCTAGTGGGAGGTGTCCCTGCCTATGGCAGGGGGGTTGGAACTCGATGATCTTTGAGGTCCCTTCCAACCCTAACTATTCTATGATTCTATGATTCTATGATTCTATCTTGTATAGACCATGTTGTAATTTGAACACTGTCCTCCAGCAGATCTGGGAGGCTTCTCATTGTCTGTTGATTCCGTCATTTGCATTGTCAGAACATCAGTGGAATTGATCTGAGGTCATCCTTATAGCCCTCTGTTTTGACAGTAGACTGGCATCTAACTTTTGGAAAAATCAGAAATGCTTTGCTGACTTCAGAAAAGTGTAGCCTAGAGTCTTCATTGCGAAGTGGAAATGCTGCCTGCCTATTCTAAAGTAGCCTGAAGTTTAACTTGTTGAAATAAGTATTGAGCTACTGCTGGATGTTGAAAACTATAGCTAACACAATGTAGCATGTGAGTCTTGAAGACTCCAATTCTGTCCCTAGTGTTAAGACTTCTTTGCATTTTTGATTGTATTCTTATGGATGTGAAAATTACCAAGAGTATTACAGGGTTACATCTCACTAAATCCAGTGTTTAAGTGTTTTCAGCAGATGGGTAAAAAGCTTTTACGGAATATTTTCCATATCTATTGTAACAAAGAAAGGACATGAAATAAATATTTCAGAACTTGCCAGTTCTATTGAGATTTTCCTCTGCTTCATGTTTTATTCTTCTGTGGACAGCCTTATCTGCTTGATTTGTAAAGCTGGCATTTCTCACCCCAAAATCAAGAATTAATTGAGCTTAAGGAGAACATAACATTTGGTTAAATTCTTATCATCCCCAAACTTTAAAATTAAAGCAAGAGGGAGAAGTAGATTCACTCCTTGCACTGGTTGTCAACTGTCAAGCTTTGACTTGGCATTTTGACCTCAATTAGGGCCTTGTCCTGTGTCTCATGTGGAGTTGTGCTTGAAATACTGATGTAAGTGACTTGATAAGTGACTTGATGCTGTGTGAAAATGGATACAGACCAAGATACAGACCAGCAAGTGGCATCTTACATGTCTGAAGCCTTTTGAGGAGCTAAGGAGCAACCTTTTCTTCATTTCTGTCTTAAATTTCAAGGTGATATCTGGGTAAAATAATCACTCTGTTGCTGTTCAATCAGTTACTGCATCATGTGGTTTGAAATACAGAATCCTGTGAGTACCTGGGCTTCTGTTTTCTGATTGCCTTTCTGACTTTCACAGGGTCCCAGGTGAGATGGACGCCATGTGGGTCTTTTAAAGGATACCGTTGGGGGCACAGAGTAAGCCCTTCCTCCAGGGGTTGTCAATGTAAATACAGAACTCATTGGGTAGTATCCACACTTTTAGAAATACGCATCTGAATGCTTGGAGAGGCCAGAGAGAGACTTCTCTTTTTGCAATAAAAGTCTTACTGTGGGTGCTCTGGACTGGCTCAATGACTCTCCCTGAAGTGAAGCAGGAAGAACTACTCAGTTGAGAGTGATGAGAGATGGTACATCTTTCAGAGCTGTGATAGAAGCAGAGGCGATCAACTGACATCACCTCATCTGGAAAGCAAAAGAGGATGTGTTTTACTGATTTAAAAACAGGTCATCCCCAGAGTAACACAGTGACAAGGAATATAAACATGAATTTACAGTTTTCAGGATGCAAAATCAGCATATTTAATAAGACTTCTGCTATTTTACTCAGAATTTCAATATCCAGCACTTTTCTGCATTTCTTTGTACTACAGTGAAATCTATGAACATTTTTAACATGAGATTTGGAAAAGCTGAGAAATTAACACTAGCCCTTTTTGATTCCCCAGTTTGTTTCAGTAACTTCAGCTAGTTTTCCTCTCTCAGAATTGCTTTTTGTCCTTGCCTTTGTCCTTTCATTCTTTTGTCTGTCACATAGTAGGTTTATGTGAAGCTGACTGCACAGATTCTTGCAGTCAATGTTCCCATTATCCAGTTTTGTCAGAATAGCTTTGCTAGTCCAGAAGCAAAGAAGAAATTTGGCTTGATCAGGACATCCATGTGCTGCATATGAAACACCCAGAGAGTATTTGGCTCTATTCCCACTTGGTTTGTGCTGGTAGAAAGAGGCACACATACCACATTGCCAGAGCTCCAGTCTCAAGTCATTCGATAAGGCTTCTTTCTCCAACTACAGTAATGCCAATGCCAAATAACATTATAGAGATCAGACTCTGTGTTTAGAGGCTGCCTAAGGTTTTTGTTTTTTCCTGTTCAGCTACCTAGGGTAACAATAGAGAGTTCTTAAGATTAAGAATCTCAAACCTTAGAGCTTGGTATAGGAAGTTTGTTTATCATTCATAGTTGTCAGATGCATAAAACTGTGCTTCTTGTAATCTTCATTCTCTTCTTCCTTTCCTTCTTCCCTTGAGACCAATACTTATCGTCCTTCTTGTCACCTGCCTGTGATCTCTCTCATTGCCAGTTTCTAAGAGCACAGCACATGCATTTTTCAGAGCAAAAGGGATATTCTGACTGGGTCAAATTCAATCAGAACAACAGACCAAAACAGCATTTTCAGGAGCCTCAATGTGTTCAACCTACCTGTGTACAGGATTTCCCCAAGAGCAGTACTAGGCACTGACACATTTCAAAACTTAACAGGATGGCTATTTCCAAACTGATGAGCAGCTGTTGGGAAGTTGCCAAAGACACAAATGACAATTGGATGTCTGTATGCCTTTAAATCTCAGGAAAAAACAGCTGCATTGTGCATCCTATAGGAGGAATACTAGGTCCAACTTTATTGCAGACTGCAGGATAATATGGATTAATCGGTGTTTGGGAAAAGAATGGAAACCAAAAGTAATGGAGTGATAAGACCAAACGCCTCCATCATTATCTTCCTTAATGAATTACTCTGTGCTGAGAATTGCCCCACTTTATTGAATGGCCCCATGCCTTCCTAGAAATTAGTTATAACATATGTTCAAAATTCAAATTTTTTTCTTTTCACCTCTATTGATAAAATACATTGGTGCTGTTTTATTCTTCTACTTAGGCTTTTGCTTCCCTCTCAGGTTCATGGAGCAGGGCAGGTTTGAATAATTTGAAAGTCATGTAGAAAATTGAAAAGACACCACCGCAAAAGGTCTCTCTTTCAACAGAAATTGGCTGTGTCACCCTGCTAACTAAAAAACATTTGCCAAAGAGCTAATTTGATAGTGCTCATAGTATGTTTGGGTTTTGTTTTTAATTATTATTGTTGGAAGCATTCCATGTTTGCCATAGCAGTGTGTAAAACCAATAATTATTAGAGGAGTTTCCATATGTCATCTAAGACTTGAGACATTTAGAGAGAACTTGATTTCCCTTGGGAAATATTTTTGAAATAGTTCTGCCTGAAGGTAGACTGGTATGTGACTTCTTTGTAAGTATGTTGCTTTTTTTTTTTCTCCCTAGATTCTTATAAATGTTCTCTTTCCTGCATAAAAAATATTGCTAACAAATACTCTGTTTCCCATAACTGCAGCCTTCTTTTTTTAGCTTTCTTTCATCTCCTGTATGCTGCCTTTCTGTGCTGGAGCTCTGCATTGAGTCTCATGCTTAGTCAAGCCATCTCCTGTTGCACTCACCTGTCTTACAGAATATCAAGGTGGGCCCCATCTGTACTTGGAAAGTGCTGTCCTTAAAGGCTTGCCAACTCTCCTGAGATCTTTCCAGAGCTGTCCCATGGGATCCCACCTAAAAATTCCTTCAATAAGCAGCAGTCTGCTTGCCTGGAGTTCAGGGCCTGTGCTGTGCTCAACTCCTTTCTCATTCCACATGGGAACCTGGAGTGGTCACTACAGATATTGCAGTCACTTAATTACCAAATCTGCAGTTGGCTTTTATGCTTCAGTGAATAGCAAATACTAGAGAGTATTAGTCTGCTTGAGCCATCCAGTCCATGTATCAAGAAGTTCTCTCAGACACCTAGAAATTTTCTTTAACTTATGTACTGGTGCATTGCCCTTACAGCCGACAAAAAGAGGTTAATGTACCCCAGAGTGTTTGCCGTTACCCGGATTAGGTGAGGTGGCACTGTCCCATGTCATGCCAACCTGATCAGTCTCTCCTCTGACCATGATGCAGGAGCCTGTGCTCATGGAAAGTGCCTTGGACCTCTTAGCTGCTCCTACATGTGGAGAGCACGTCTCCTCCACTTTCTCACTGTCTGCCATACATGCAGAACTGATACCCACCCATTCAGGTAGTTACATCAACTCTTTAGTCCTGTAGAAGTGTCACAACCCTACTACCCCAGTGGAATGTTCATGCCTCTGCAGTGTTTCTCAGCATCCTTGTGTACTTGTGTGCACGTGGACCATGTTTTCTTTCACCCTCTTCCTGATATCTCTCCTCATCACCATACACACTTGTCTTTCTTAAGCATGTCAAATTTGACACCATCCTTGGTTTAAAATGTGAAGTGTCTGTTTATTTGCAAGCCCAGATTTGTCTTTTTTGAGGTGAAATTCCTCACCTAGGTCTTTACCTGCTGGCACCTAGAAAGATAAACATGATCAAAACTTTCCTAAAGTGAGGACTGGTAAGGATGTGTGTGTATCAAGCTAACTTGAAGCTTCTGTCATCTTACTGTATCTGTATCTCTCACATGTGTGCTGTCACTATGTTAGCATGTGAAGTTGTTATGCGATGGTGGAGCTGGAGCTTCTCTTCCAGAGATAATTTGGAAGACTGTAAAAAAGCTGTTCCCTTCATTAGCAGAAGAAGGTAAAAATTTTTGCTTCTGATGGATGTGTGGGAGAGTTGAGCCAGAAGATGTCCTGAGTATCTCACAGGGGTAAGAAATTCTTGTAGGAGATTTAGGAGGGAAAAAACTGAAAGCAGCTTTTGGACTAAAAGTATTACTCGTTGATGATCCCATTTGATTTAATTTGCATGAGGTATCCATTTCCTTTCCTAATTGTAAAGCTGCTATAATGATTCAAGAATATCCACAAACTATACATTAAGTTAATTTTGTGAAGGGAAAGCTATGAACTATATTTGATTTGTTTAATTTATTTGACAAGCCTTAAGTCTTACCAAGCTTGGGGACAAAGAATTGCTGATAGGGAAAGAGAACACAAGACCTTTATCTTCACTGAATCATTTCTGCCCACAGAGAAAACCTTTGGCTCTTCAATTATTTCAGTCCTAGCTTGATGTTTGCTTCATCTCACCTAGTGCTGGATCATCTGACTTGTCATGGGGGATCATGGTTGCTTTATCCTATTCTACCTAATGCTAGAAATGAGAATCTCAACTCCCCTCTTTATCCGACAGTCTACCAAGGGGGATGTTTTGACAAGAAACTTTGGAACCGCACAGAGTTGCTGTAAAATCCAGTATTGTGGGAAAATGACCATCCCTGATAGCACGAGCACATACTGGAAATAGGTCTTCCAGTCTAACATGTCTTGGGACATTGCTGTTGTTACTGAGGAGTAGCATGAGTCAGTTGAGCACACATGGGGGTTGTGAATGCTGCATAAACAGACAGACAAAACCAGACGGTATTGGTGAACCCTTGGTTCATGGGCCGCCTTTTTTCCCTGAAGTGACTCATTGGCACTATTCAGAGTCAAAGGAAATAAAAAAGTCAGAAAAGACCCACAGCTTTCTGCTCTGACAGGAAATGCAAAGTTTTCCTGAAAATCCTTGCTCTTTCTGCCCTGATTTGTCCCATCATTGAGATGCTGTGATAGCTGTTGCAAATTTCTTCTGATCACCGACTCGTTCTCTTAGAGTGAAGTATGTGTACTGATTAATAGATAACTAAGATGCTTTGGCTGTCTTAAGCCTACTGATCATGCTTGTATACAATCAAGGAAACAATGCTCTTCCTTAGAAGAGTAGAAGTAGAATTGCAAAATTGAGCACTTAAATAGCTCAGAGTGTCAGTAATGCCCAAAGTGATGTTTAACCTTTATGCAGTCCATTTATGCATTTTTCATACACTGATGTAATCTTTAATTACACGCTACATCAAATTTTGTATATTCTAGCAGCAAGACTCAAAAGGTATTTATTCTCCTGTAGTCAGAGGATTGTTAGAAATAATATAGCTTCTTCCAGAAAGATTTATGGTGCTGGTATTTAACTGTTTAGTGGACAACCTGTCATTTTTGCAGCACAGTCTGTGATTTTAGGCTTTTCATAAAAGTGTTGTACAAAAAAACCCCAACCAAACAAAAAAAACCTAACAACAAGTTGCAGCCACAGGGAGGAAAGTAAAGTAAGGCCAGTGGCTCCTGTTCAGCTGGTTGCTAAAAATTTAATGATGGGATTGATGACACCCACACACAGAGTTACTCTGTTCTCCCTGTTGAAGTACTCATCGATTTCCTGGCTGGCACCAGAGAAGCACTCACATGACAGGCAGACGTGACTATTTGTGTAATAATTGGGTTGGACTTTGCATCACACGGTATTTGCCTTGTGTTGGAGAGACTGGGGATGAATAGCCATGGCAAAGGCCACAGCATTAATATATATAATTCTTTGGTGGGGAGGTTCTTTGCTCTCCGAGGCCTACGTAATATTTTTCTAGTTCATTTTTATTGTTGTTGTTACTCTTCTAATTTTCCTCCCTACTTTTCTTTTATTCGTAAGTGCTAATTAACTGTGCCTGTGAGTTGTAACACTTTCCTAATGAACAAGCCATAGGCTTTGAGAAAGTACCACAAAAAACCTGGAAAGAATTGCTTCCAACTGAGCTGGACCCAGCACGTCTCCTCATGTCAGCCAGGCTGGGAGACAGTGGTTCAGTTTAACAACCTTTTGGAGAGTTGCCAATGCTGTGCAATTACAAGAAAGCTTGTGAGCAGCAAGAGTGTCAGTTCTCAGCCACAGCAGCAGTGAGAGGTGAGCACCCTGCTGCATGTGATGCAGGTTAGAGCCTGCCAAGAGGAAAGGCGCTTCCTGGGAGATTGCTGAAACTGTGCTGACTCCAACTTCATCATTTGCCTTGTGTGGAAATACACCAGATTTGACAATAAAGAAAAACATCTGAGAACAGAGTGAAAGGGAAATGTTGCAGAGAAGAGCCAATTTTGCTGGGAAGATGTAGAGCAAATACAACTGGAGGTGCATGGAATTGCCTTCCAATGAAGGAGACTTTCAATGGAGGGGAAGGATTTAGTCCTTTCTAGGAAAAAGCAAAATGGATTTATTTACTGCCTCCACGCTAGCAGCAAAAGAGATAGGTCTGTGCTCCCATTCCTTCTCTTGCAGGCAGAGTCAAAATCAAGGTATTTCTTCAGAGCTTTTACATCCTACAATATAACAGCAAAAAAAATGGCACTGGGAAGAAATAATCTGATTTGCATTTATTTTTTATGCATTTTTGATTAAAATGTTGAACTGTATTCACAGGGTTAATATAAATACAAGTAATGGGAAAGAGAGAACTCCAGATGGACTTCCATTTGGAGAAATTAAAATCTTTTAATATAATGCCAAATGAAATTGTTTTTATGAATCATTGTGTAACTGAGAAAAACAATTGCAGATATTCCTGCTTATCATTCATGGCAAATGGAGCAAATGCAGTTTTATTACATGAAGAACCAATCTTCAGCTATTATGCACTCCGTTTAGCTCAGAGGCTGAATGAGACATGCAGCAAGAATGAATGTTATGTAAAATAGGCAGAGGTTGAGGGAAAGTTGCAAGAATAAAGCTGCAAAGGGCTGTAAAATGCCTTTCCTAAATTATTCCACTTTGCCAACAGAATGGAGCCTGGAAGAAGCTCTGAAACCGCTTCCCTCAGACTCAGTTTGCTCTTCTGTGTGGAGAGAAACAAACACAACAAGCAACAGCAAGAAGGGAAAGGAAGAGCAGGTGGGCTACAAAGGAGGGACAGGTCTCTTTGATCTGTCAGACCAGTGTTGGAATTTTTGTTTCCCCACGCTTGTTCAAATCACTGGAGTTTTCTCTGTTAAAAGGCAAATTTGTTAAACACAAGGAATGAATGAATGACACTATTTTAAGGCACAGAAATGCATGCCACACACTCCCCTCAGCAGCCAATAGATAGCATTCCAATGGACTATGCAACACATATGTCCCTTCTGTGGCTTCAAAATAATTTTTGCTTGGTTAAATCCATCTTGGGAAAACATATCAAATATGAATCTTTTGTGATTCTTTGGTGCCTCATTGTACTTAACACTACAAACTTGTTCACAACACAAGGCAAAACAAGGTTAGAGCAACACCAATTTCCTCATAGCACTTTTTTAGCTGTGATCATAAATGAAAGAAAAGTAATAAACAGCTTTGTGGTATAACTTCCACCAAAGTGTTCTTTATGCCAAAGGGAAAAAAAGAAAGATGAGGTTAATAAAGTGTGTGGTCACACCAAAAAATACACTGTGACTTTCTATATGATCGGTAGGCTGTGATCCAAAAGCCAGCATTAAACTTGATTTAGGAAAGAAACAAAGGTTTTGTCAGAATAACCTGACTATCTGCCTCATGATTACATTCATAGACTATAACTTTTTTCTAAGTCATCTTTAGGAACAACAAATATTTTAACGAAAAAGGCATCCACAGACAAACTGACATAGTGAAAACAGCAACAAAAACAATAAAAGTAAATCAAGCTGCAAAGTGCAGTTTGCCTAAAAGCCCAGGCTTTGAAAGTATATTGGAATAAAAACAAGGTCTGAGCTTTTCCTTCTCAAAGTTTTCTAAACTCAGCTTTCTTGGCTTCCACAGCTTGCACTTGTGAGCACAAATACTGCTATTCTACATTCTTATATAAGAGGGCATTTTTATCCTAGGCCATTAAAATTCCATTATTCCTTCTGGAGTCTCTGAAGTTGCTTAATAATTCTGTGGTTTAATTATTGAAATTATTGCAGTCTGTATTTTGTAAGTGCAGGAGTATGTAGATGATTTGAAGGGTGTGATGTATTTGTATTCTCTGTAATAGAAGAAATATAGACATTTGTCATGTTGTCCTATCCACTTATAACAATGATTGGAGTGAGGGGTTTTTTTTTAACATTCCAAAGAGTATCTGGGGACTCAAATGACTGTATCAGATCCTATTCCTCCCTCCCTTTCTATGAGTTAAAATTTCTTCAGAACATCAGTTTTTGCTGCTGAATTTTCACTATCTTAAGTTCCTCGCAGTGAGTGCATACCAACCAACAAACCCTGGGCAGGATAGAATGTAATAGGAATTAAAATACTCCATATCTCCTCTAATATTTGGTAAAAGAAATTCCTTTTATTTAAATTTTTGCATTCAAAGGACAACACTTTCAGCTGGAAATACAGCTGAAGTCACATTTCTCCTCCTTCCCCCTGAAGATTTCCATGAAGTCTGGTGGGGTAGAGGCAAAAGTGTAAACTTTGGTAGATGGAAAACCTGATTTCAGCTTTATGCCATACCAGATACATTTGCCCTGACTTATTTAGTATGTCAAGTAGAAGACATTTTGACCTATTACCTTTTTAGAGAGAAAAAGAAGTGATTTAAAGGGTATAGTTATAAATCCCAAGCCAAGACAGTAATTTCATCATAGTGAAGTGTTAGATGGTGCTGGCTTTAAGTAAATGAAGTCTAAACTGTGCTCCTTTCTGTACTTCTAAAATAATTGATTGAAAAGTTTCTCTTCACTTGATGCCCAGACAGGACATAGACTGGTATACACTCATCTGAAAGACAACAGAGAAAATACTGTCTGCATGTGGAAATTGTGCAATGCAGTTAAGAATTACAAGATTGCATCACCAGTCACCCCAAGTACTTGTAGGGCAGGGTTCATCATCTCTTTTAAAAATACATAGAAAAACATGGAAGTAAACAAAGATATGGAAATCGACCTCTCTCCATCTCCTGAGAAAATTTTTCATAACTACCTGCGTACATAAATACTAAATTGATTTCTACAGCAGCAATCTCCTGCAGATGGGCCACATATGTGTAAATTTCTGAGTTAGAAGAGATGCTTCTGATGGAACTTAGAACACAATGTTATCTGCAGAATATCCCTTTGTCCAATATTGGCTGTGCCTGTAGTAGCTATTCTTAGAGTACATGTGCCTGGGAGCATTGAAACAAGATATTAGGAAGGACTTTTACACTGAAAGTGTTATTAAGCATTGAAACAAGCTGTCCAGGGAAAACAATTGAGGCACCATCCATGGAGGTATATAAGAGATTGAGTAGACAAAGAGCTTAGAGGTGTGGTTTAGTGATGATCTTTGTCCGAATTAGATTGATGGTTGGACTCAATGATTTGAAAGGTCCATTCCAACCTAGGCAATTCTATAATTCCATGCTGGCTTTCTAGCTTGGGCATGTATCACCCTCTTTCTGTTTCATCTCACTCCTTCCTCCTCCTGTGTAAATAAAATTCAGGAGAAGAGGAAGACACAGTGGTTTCCAAACAGATCTCCGGTTTGGATGATCAAATCCCCAATCAGCATCTCTGATGGAGATGTTAAAATAAGTAATTTGCTCAGGGAAATTATTGAGATCTCTACCTGTGTTGTAACAGAAGGGCCAAATTCCCAGGGTAGATTCCCACATCTGTCTCTGATAACAGAGAAGGGAGTTGATGTGAAACCAACAATGTGCTGAGGGCAAGAGCATGTGTTGCTCCAGGTATTTTTAGACACAGTAAGAATCCATGCACAGACAGAAATTAGCAGAGAGGGAAAATGCCTCAGCAACGATGCCATGTTCAATGCGTGGGAGAGACTCAGTGCCAGCTTAAATATAGCACAGTGATCAGATGTCTTTACTACACTAGGCATACCCCCTGGATTCACAGCTACAGACCAGAATTAGTCTCTTTCATTCAAAAATTATACCAAAAATCTGTGTCAACACTCACCTTTTATATAAGCATGGAAGGCTACAGCACTCACTCACAGTAAAGATGGAAAGGAACAGGAGAAATTCAAGGAGGAAGGAAGCGATCTGCAGTTTTCTTCTTTAAGCCAATCTTCCTTATGTGGAAGAATGCAAAATCCCACACCTGGGAGGTATAAACTCTGTGGGGAGGCTACTAGATAGATTAATAACTAGATGGGCCTTCATTTTTCAAAAACAGTGTTCAATCACTTGAAGTCTACCTAGTGCTTGGTAATGGCTAGTATTCCTCAGTGGCTGATATCAAGGCTAATACCACTCATTGTCTTCACCTGTACAATATGCAGGATGTACTATCAACATGATAGTGGGGTGTCACTAAAACAGGGATAGCAGCTGCTAAATTGAAAGGAAAAGCTGCAATTTGAAGATTTATCAGCAAGCTGAAATAATAATCTGGAAGAAACCTTATAAAATTCATCAATGGCAAATACATAGCCCCTGTAATGGAATAAATACATGCAATAGCACAGAATCTGCATTGGCTGGCTAGAAAGCACTTTGCAGAAAAGGATCTGTGATTTACAGGCAAGAAGTTGGATCTTCACTCAGCCTTGCAAGGATGAATGAAGCCAGCAGGCCAAGGGCATGATTCTTGAGGGGTTGCATCTGTCATGCTTCATTCTTTTATGGACTGTAAAGCACAAGCAACAATAACAAACTGGAGAAATTTCAACCGAATACCTTCAAGCTGATTGAAGATAAAGCACTCAGTTCATGTGGAGGGGCTGAGGGACATTGGGTTTTTCAGCCTGGAGAAGAGCTGGATTTGAGGACACTGAAGTGTCACTCTAAAAAGCCACCTTCAGCCACCTAAGAAGTAGTTACAGGAGAGGTAGAGCCATATTCTTTTCATAGCTGTACAAAGAATTTCTCTTCCCCAATAGGATAAGAGGAAATGGACACAATCTGTAACAAGAGAAATTTAACTGCATAAATTGAAAAACATGTTCACACTGAAGATGATTAAACACCTAAGCCATTTTCCCAAAGAGGGTATGAATTCTCCATCCTAAGAATGCTCAAAAGCCAACCAGACACATCCTTAAGAAGCATGATCTAAATTCAAAGCTGCCTTTGCTTGGAAACCTTCAGAGCTCCTACAACCTGAACTGGTGAATATTTTTTCCTATGACTTTATGATTCATAGAACTCAATATAGAAAGCAGGCAACGCAAAACTTCAATTGTTAATGCAATGCACAAAAAATTCCCTGAGAAAGGCAATTTCAGGGAGGTGGAAAGCCCCAGTATCTCTTTCCATTACTCACAGCAGAAGGGTCCACGCCTGAACATCACAAGTTTAATGCCAGCCCTCCATATTTGAAGGAGATTCCTGCTCCCATTTCTTGAGTGATAGCCTCTGATCCATAAACGTCTCTCAACTGGGGGTGTTTTTCCTGTGAACAGCTTTTAGGAGAGATTTTGAGTATTTATGAGGCTGACAGTCGCCTTATCAGATATATAAGGATATGTTAAATTGCTTGTTCCCTTTATACAGGGAAGATTTTCACATCCTATTTCACAATGTTCATCACTTTAAGGTATGAACTAGAAACATAATGTCAGGTTTCTGGAAGATAATGCTCCAGATCTACCATTTCTCCAGCTTTGAAACAGCTCCCCAGAGAGTCACAGAAAATTGGTAGGTAAAGGCCTTAATAAATACATAGCAAAACCAAATATCACGAATACAAAACAAGGCAGTAGGAGAAACAGCTATTGTGTTTAATCCCTCTTAGCAGCCTTCCTCTTATGGACACTGTAGGAGAAGCTTTTTAAACCTAGTGATTGACATCAAGCCCTGTTGAAAACTTCGTATAAAATGTCACTTCCTATGCTTACTGCAGATGTTGGGTTTTTTCCACTCTGCCTGAATTCAGAGGAAAACAGGATGTACAACCTTAATGAAAAACTTAATTTCATACAAAACTTAATGGTGATTTAATATAATAAGCAACTTCTAATGAACTCTTAAGAAAAGGACATAAATTCTTTATTGAATGTTGTCAGTAAAATTAAGTCTCCTTCCTATTTTAAAGATGAATTACTATAAAAATATTGAGTCATGAAATGTTTCTGGTTTATGATTCTGAAAGTGTAGTATTGCATTTTTCTGAGAGATTTACTGTTTTAAATTAGAATGAAAATCTCAGGCTAAAGCTATAGTTATAACAAAATACTAAATTCGCATTAATATTTTAACACAACCATCTGAAGCAGTCATTTTGCCTCGAAGAACAGGTCAGCTCTCTGAATATTTGATTTCAGAAACTAAGTAGAATTAAAAATATTGACTTAAGCAGAAAGCATTAAGTACATCAACCAGGTACTGCCTTGAAGAAATAGACTGGTGCGGGAAAGCAGCAAAATAAGGGAAGCAATATTTATCTTTTTATTAGACTGTTAGCAACACATATATAGAATTCTAGCAGAGTGCCTGAAGTCAAGCTTCTCAGACAATTTCTTTTTGTAATGTAAATCAAGGTGTATGATTAATGTAGCATTTCCTGAATGGATGCTAAAACTTCATCTATTTTGATTAACCTCTTAGGCATACACTGTCTTACGCATACACTGAAGTCTGCATTCAAAAGAAAAACAGATATGAATTTACTGAGCCACAAATACAGCCCTCTCCTAGTTAAAATGCATGCTCTGTATACATCCCCTGCCTGTTTAACATTGTGAGAATGGTTCTGAGCTGCAACAGTAGCCAAAACCTCCAGCCTCTGTTGCCCTTTATCCATCATCACTTTTCCCATGTCTAAAAACACATATGGTTGTAGGTAAAAGTCAGTCTATCAACTGCATATGATAAAAAAATCAAAAGACTTCCACTAATTGCTGCATGATTTGGTTTTCTGGTATCTATTTCTGAGTCATAGAACCAATATAAATTCAAGGTGAGTTTTACATATTTTTCTTAAAGTACAGAGGGAAAAAAAGAAGCAGCTCTCACCAGATACATGAGTACAGCATGACCCAAAATTCTTACATTGATCTCTGTAAGTATGGCACTACGACCCATGCAGCCAGAGCCAGCTGCCAAACTTTTCTCAGCAAAAATGAGTGTGAGCTCAAGGGTCTTTACCTAGTGCACCATTATATAGCCATGCCCATCATCACACATGGATGGAGCTGGGCTGACACAGTTTTCTCCCAAGGTTACCCATCACTCAGGAGACCCAAAACTACTGAAGCTGCAGCTGTGTGGCTCAAGACTACTGTTTTTTTCCATCATGCTGTGAGATATTTCATACACAATAAACTAGACTTCTCTTTCCTGTCACTGTATCAAGAGTAATAATTGTGCTCAGGCAAAGCAGGTAGCTGCATGGTCTTTGAGCATGTTTTATCACTGAAAAGGGCAGTGCCTAAGTTCTATATGCATTTGGATTTGATTTCCAGACATCAGCTTTTGTCCTGGTATGTTAATGATCTCTTTAGTACCTCTGATTTTGTTCTCCTCAGAACAATGTTAATTTTTAAAATGTCTTGGTAAATTTGATGAGCTTCTATAGTGTCTCCTAGTACAACATCTTTCCTACCATAGCCTATAGATACTTGACATACAGATTTAGTTAACAGGCAACACAGAGTCATTAAGATTGGAAAAGACCTGCAAATGATAGGTGAGATTAGAAGATGAGAAATAAAGTAAGGTGTAAAGTTTAAAGCAACTTTGATGGCTTTCAGTCTCAAAAACCCCAGGAATGGTGTGAATCTTTTAAATATCTGTCTTTGCCTGGATAACATATCAGTGCAATACTTGGGCTGACAGATACCATAGTACAGTGTGCAGTTTGTCTAAGCTATGAGTTGAATTTGTCCCTGACACCATATTTCTTCAGGTGGGGTTAGCTCTCAGTGCACACTCTATGGCTGCCAACACTAGGTTGCAGGACAGTTTGTCTTGCTTTAGTAAAGAACTAGTAAAGACCAGTACTAGTAAATAAGCTGTCTCTGCAGCCCAAACTATCACTTTTGCTGGTAGTAATCACTGGCTCGCATAGACAAAGCTTTCTGATCAAAATCTATCTTTCTTCAGGGTGGACGTGGATGTGCCGAGATGGGGTGGTGCTGACTGGGGTGTTTCTGAATAGATGCTTCTGGGTTTAGGGGATGATCCAAGATGAAGCGGCTGTGCTCAGTCAAGACCTCAATTTGGAGTGCCCTTCAGAACTGAATTGCTAGAAGTAATCCATTACCATCCTTGATTTGTTTGACCTCTTCCTGCATCTTCCCTGGGAGAACTGCAAAAGCCAAGGTTGAGATTACATCACTCTATTCATTCCCTCATGACAATATCTTTATACATTTGGAAACTAACTATGGGGCAAAAAACCTGCAGACTACGGGCACATTTCTAGTAACCATAGCATTTCCTGTCCATAAAACAAGGAGTATGAAGAGACAGGTTTTGCCTTCAATCTATTTTTTTCAAAAAGAGCACTGGAAATACGTGCACATCCTGTATCAATTAAACAACATACGTATGCTATGAAGCAATCCAGAAAAAGACAGTACCTTACTGGGATCTGTGCTGGCATCAGAAAAAAGCTTCAGCCCATTTCTAATCAGTGCCTGGAAAAGGGTGGATTGGACATAGAGGTTGGTAGGAGCTTCATGAACCTCAGAAAAACAAAGAGTTTTCTCTTCTGAACTCTTTTATTCTGTTCAAAGTTTTGAGCTGATGATCCCAAGCCTATTTTGGAGACAGATGCTCATGGCAGTTTTCTGATAAGATGTGCCAAAGGCAAACACAGAGTGTTTTAATGTCTGTAGGAGGTTAACATGAAGTAGAGAAGTCAAAATCTTTCTGTTTGTCCAGGATGCAGGGATTGAAAGCCATGTTTCATATTTTTCAGGTCACTGTCCTAAGCATTATCTAGGTGTCCTCTATTCCTTTCATTTAATAAAGCTTCAATTGGTCTATTCAAAACAGGATGCAGCTAGCAAAAGAGTCTAGGAGTCTCTTTCTCTGTGTGGTTGGTCAGGTTGGCTCATAGCTCAGAGTGGTCAAGTCAGATACAGAGACTGAATTTCCTCAGAGAAAAGAGGGAACAGTCTAAAGTGTGCTGAGTGGCACCTCTCATTGCAAAATTGTAAAATAAAAAAGCGTGATTCCCAACCTGGTTGGAGAATTTCTTCTGCCACTACACTGTCACCAGCTGTGAATGGACTTGCTCAAATAATACTCTCAAGAGCAAATTTCTCACTAAGATATTTCCATATCATTAGTGCTAACAGACACAAATTAAGCAATAAATGGTCTAAACATAAACTAGATCACAAAACAAGAGAACACACTCATATTTGTCATCAGATATGCTTCTTACATTTTCCCCTTCAGCAATGACATCTAATTTACTCATTTTAAGTACTTCTACATTTGTGTGATAGTGACGACATCTATATCTCTTCATGAGCAATTTTCACATTGCATGGTGGAATAAACTGCTCCCAAAACATATCAGAGACACACCTACTCAGTAAAAAATATTCATGGCAAAATTAATTCTTGAAAAAATAAATTGTGAAGGGAACCTTACAGAAATTATTCTGAAATAGTGTGCTGTGAAAACTGAAACCACATTGTATTATTCCTCAAGTTATCTGTAAATTTAGTTTTTAAAATATCAGTATATTTTCTAGATGGGAACTCTCCAACAGTAGCCAAAACCCCTTGAGAAATGCTGAAGGCATTTCTTTAACTTTGTAAAAGCTATTTTCTTACCACTTATTGCAGTTTCTTTAACCTGCTATTGAATGAGTAAATGTCATTGCTGAGTTATTCTCCACACCTCAGAATTTTTAATGGTCTCAGGGGAAACAGGTGTGCTCTCAAGTAATGCTTAGCTGTGCCAACACAAAATATATTTGGATATAGCTCCTGTCAAGGGTGAGAAATGAGACCATAAAACCTTATGTGCAATACCAAACCTCCTCTGGTGGGATCATCTGACCTGTCATACTAGTAAACTCTTGGTTCAAGGCAATGCAGGCAGTATTTCTGATACCTTTGTGGCTATCAGTAATGACAGAATGAAGAACTTACTTCTAAAGGTCTTCAGATAATGATGGCAGGCTTGAATCTGTCCAGAACTCATTGACATTTTGTCATACCTGAACCAACTAGTCATCATAGCATGTTCATTTATTTGTATGGGTTGGCAGTCAGGAGCTATACAGATGGTTCACATGTTGCCAATGAGGAGGTAGAACAATCATGAGAGAGAGACAGTGAGTAAAGAGCCTTCTCATTTTAATCTATTTATGTGTTTGCAAATTACCACCCACAGTGATACAGTGAAGGGATAAAGAAGAAAAGATGCACTTTTAGAGAGACATCCTTAGTTACTTCCCATCTTGTAGGATATACCTACCACCATGCAAGAGATGATTGCGACAGTGGAGGAGGAAGCCCTCCATCACTGCACTGCAACTCACTAGTTGCTCTTACAGTGGGTTAAATAAGAATACAGGATGCATTGCTTCTATTCTGATATGTCATGACATAAACTCACTGAAAAAAGCAATCAAGGTCTTTATCTACTTGATGAATTATTCAAAGTGAAGATTTTTTTGCCTAGAATTGTGGTTATTTATTCCTATACTCCTATAATGTGTATCAGCTCTGCAACACATAGAACTGGATACCCAGGTAATTTTATTTTTTAGAGTTTCAGGCTCTGAAAATTTGTCATTTCATATACTCTCTTCTGTTTCATGTGACATCTATTATCTTTTGAAGACAATAATCCTGATAAGAACACCTGGGACATATTTCCTACATTTGGTAATGCTAATGTTGGAGGAATTAAATTATTAACATATGACTATGTAGTTGAAATATGACTAAGAACTGTCACATATTTACCATGTTACAAGGGAAATATTTCTCTCTTTGAAACAAGAAATATGCCAGAGAAAAGAATGTTCTGAATGCAAACTTTCAATACACAGACGGTTTCATTACCATTTTAAAAGAGTGAGTTAAATCAGGCAGCAATTAACTTGCCCTTCTGCTGATAGCCATAAATAACAACAAACCAGTATTATTTTCCTTTTTGCTTATTCTTTCTTGTTAAGAAAAGAAACAAGGCTAAGGTCTCGCTTTTGCTTTTGGACAATATAAAAAGCAGCTGTTATATACAAGCTACCTTCATAATGCTTGTGTTGTTAGAGCTCCTATTATGGGCTTTTAGCACTCAAAGGAATAGCAACTTTCCAACCACATTCCTGTGTGTCATACAGAATCACAGAATATCAGGGATTGGAAGGGACCTCAAGAGATCATCTAGTCCAATCCCCCTGCCAGAGCAGGATCACCTAGACCAGGTCACACAGGAAGGAGTCCAAGCGGGTTTCGAATGTGTCCAGAGAAGAAGCCTCCACAACATCTCTGGGCAGCCTGTTCCAGTGTTCTGTCGCCCTCACTGAAAAAGTTTTTTCTTACATTTCTGTGTAACCTCCTGTGTTCCAGCTTGCACCCTTTGCCCTGAGACCTATCATTGGAGGTCACAGAGAAGAGCCCAGCTCCATCCTCTTGACAGTCACCCTGTACATATTTATAAGCATTAATGAGGTCACCCCTCAGTCTCCTCTTCTCCAAGCGAAATAAATCCAGCTCCCTCAGCCATTCCTCATAAGGGAGATGCTCCAATCCCTTCAACATCTTTGTGGCTCTGCACTGGACTCCCTCAAGCAGTTCCCTGTCCTTCTTGAACTGAGGGACCCAGAACTGGACGCAGAGTAGAGGCAGAGGAAAATGTCTCTAGACCTACTGACCACACCCCTTCTAATACACCTCAGGATGCCACTGGCCTTCTTGGCCACAAGGACACATTGCTGGCCCATGGTCCAGGGAGGATAAACAAGTACAGCACTTCCAAAGATGTTTGGTGCTGTTTTTTCTTTTATTTTCTTTTTTGTTGTTGTTTGATTGGATTTTGTTGTTGTTTTGGGGTTTTTTTCCTTTTACTTTGTCCTGTGAGAACTGGATACCTCTTCAAGTGAAAATAAAATTCACTTTGTTCTGCCTGAAAGGTAATGAAGTAAAGGAAAAGGTTATTTATGTTGAATCTGATTCTGAAGCCTGAATGGAAATTAAATAAAGCCTATCAGTTTAGAAATCCAGGGGCATAACAGATGAAAATTACAGCCATCTTCCCAGATGACTTAGGCAAGAGACTGTTCTCTGCAATACGACCAGATGATATGGGAACTTGACAGCCAAAATAACTTCTTGCTCCCAGTGGCCTGCCCAATTGCTAACTCTATTTGACACTGACTTGGGACAATGTAAGCTGTATGTAAATTATAAAATTGTCACCAAACTTGCTGTCTGTGTTGAATCTTCGTTGCTACTTTCCTAAAGCAGTTTTATTGATGTTGCCCTACAGACACAAGCTACAGGAAAGGACCTAAGTTCTTCTAATAGTTCTAATAAGTTCTTCTAATAGTAGCATCAATCCTGTGACCATAAATTCTTACAGGGAATTTTAGTAGATGAAGAATGGTTAAGTGTCAATTAATGAGGTTGGTCAGATCTTTTTGTTTTCATATCTCTTATTTTAATTTCTCTTTCAACTAAAATTCTTACCTCTTAACAAAATATCACCTGCCCGATTCAGAAAATTAGCTTTTTCCTTTTTAAAAAATTTCCTGTCTCTCAATTCCAGTTGCTAGCAAAAGCTGCATAAGCAATATTGCATGCAATAAAAAACAAGACTGGCTTTCATTTTCTATTTCTTTTGTGGCTTACAATGTGTTTCTTTTAAGGAAGCTTATTTTCACTTGAGTTTCTCGAATTACAGAAGTTGTTTTCTTATGAAGGAAACCACAGCACTGTTTATCATGGATGGTGGCTGTTTTTAAGAAGATCTGCATAAACTCTAAGGTTATATTTTGAGATGTCCAGATTACAATCACTGTTAGCAATCTGCTGTCAGCAGATAGGTTAAGTGCAGAAAATCTCTACATGCTTCCTGGAGAGATGAAGCTGTCTGACATTCTAAAGGGAGCTGGTAGGAGAGTGACCAATGTGAGAATTAGCTATTCTGAAAAGTACTACAGATTATGAACTGATGAAATGTGCTGGACAACAAGCTTGCTTGGTATAATACAGTCTACATCAAAATTTCATATAATTGGGTTCATTAATGGGTAAGAATAAAAGTGCTTTTAAAAGGAAAAACAAAAAGATCAAAAGTTTGTATTTAATATTTTTGATGTTGCATTTTAACAACATGCTTATTTGAACCTATTTAAACAGAACTCTGAAAAATTCAACAGGTGTTTCAAATATTTCATCATGGAAATGAGCAAGAAGAAGAGAGGCGATGTTTTATAAAATATTAGAAGACATTAAAGGATTTTTCTTTTTTCTGTTTTGATTAAAAAATGTGCTTTCACAGTACTAACCCTGATAACGAGTCTAAGTTTGTCACCCTAACTCATGCTATTTTTCAGATTAATGGAGAGCAACTTCTGGCCATTAATCAAGACATACCTTGTTTTGTTTCTACAAATCTGTATTGATTTTTACTCTGATCTGAGAGAAAAATAACTTAAAGTCACATCCTGGCATATATTCTAATATCACATATTCTAAAGTGAGTGTAAACAAACCTTTAATTTTTATTCTGTAATCTCTTAAAAAAGAAAGAATTAGAATCTTCTGATTTTAAATGGAAGTTTCAAAATAAACAAGCGGGTGTCAGTAAATAAATTGGTCTCTGGATAAACTTGATTAAATGAATCTTGCTAAAAGCAGCAGATGCAAAAGAGACAAAAGGCTAATTGTCAACCTCAATGATTTTAAGTAAATGTTGGAATTACCAGTCACAATAAACAAGTGCTGTTAGTGGGAGTTTTGTGAAAACTGTTTGTTCCTAAATTATTCTTCATTGCTGGAATAGCTGTTTTGGAGGCGTATTTTACATGCAATTTGTTTGTCTATTCATATGTAATGCATTTGCCCCTGGCAAATGTATTTCTTTAAAGTCCAGGGGTTTGTAGTGTGAAAGTAATTTTAATATAAACAATATTGATTCGACTAATGTTGCGTTCTAAGGCTCTACACAATGTTTAATTTGTCCTCATTAGTCATAATTTTTGATAAATAACTTTTTTCTAACTGCCACTGAATGTCATTGACGATCTCAGAGGCTTTTATAAATAGTAAGCCTGAAAAATCAGAAACTCTTTATCTGGTGGAATCATGGAATTATTAAGACCAAGCAGAGATTCACAAAATGACGTAGGATCGAATACTTATAAGCCTCAGCCCCCCATAATATGGCCCAGATGAGATGTATGAATGTAATCAACAATCTCCAATTGCTAACAATATTTAGTTCAATTGACCTTCCACACATATATCTTTGACATGTCATGCATTTCATATTGTGTAATTGGAACAGAAATTAGTACAACTTAAGTCCTTCTTGTAGACCTTTGATGTGAGAAAAAGGTTTGACTCAAGCATTTGTGAAGGGCAATAATTGAAAAGGAGTGAGTCATAGTAAAGAAAAGGCAAGGAATAATAGCAGGAACCTGAAGCAACATACACTTACAAAAATTTCTTTCTCTCCTGTATCTCTGCAAACCTCTCTTGAGTCACTGTTCCCAGGGGAATCTGATGGACACAGCTAAAGACCAATATGCAAGAGTGTCTGTGAGCAAGAGGTGCACAAATTTGTAGAGTACAGTAATTGTTGGAAACCACTTTGTAATGCTACAGGTCTAGGCTTTGGTGTACTTGCCAGACTCAAGAGACATGTAAAGAGGCTTTATCATAAGTTGCCAGTTAAGCAGGAAAGAGCTGGCACAGTTAAGCAGGAAAGAGCTGACATCTGCTCCTGGTTTAGGTCCTTTTTGCTGATGAGTTGCTACTTGCTGACTCCACCTTTCTTCCTTTAAGATTTTATTCCTTTCAATGTTGACATTTTAAATTTTTCAATCTGTCAGTTGCCAGAAACCACCATCTCTCCTATCTCTGTCACAGTTTTACCCTTCTTATTTTGTATGGTTCTCTCTACAGGCTTTCCTACTGCTTTTTTCAAAACTTAGTTACTTGTTTGGAAGTAAAAGACAAATTTATACAATTGGGGCATGTCAGGAATAGGACTGAATCCAGAAAGACCGAGAGCTGAACTCAGAGAGGGCCAGTCAGAGAGTGAGTGGGTTATGCTTCTTTTCCAATGTGTCAAACTTAGAGAAAATTCAGAAGCTTCTTCTCCTGAATAACATATCTAGCTTCATTAGTGAGAGTCTTGCAGGAGGTTTTCATCTGCTCAGTTTTGCTTCTGACCTTAACTATATATTTATCTGTAAAATTCATGGTGCAGTTTGACCTTAACTATACTGTAGATATCTAGACAAATATTCTTCTGCTGCCACACTGACCCTAGAATTTTGGAAACCATCTCAGAGTTGTACTATGACCTTAACTGGTTCCCCATTTTCCTGTTCCTGGTATATTTCAAATCACTGCCTCAATTCTTCTGTTGCAGACTGACACCATGACCCTCTCATGGGACAGCTTTTGAAGAGTTTCCTTGCAAATGCATTAAAACACACGTTGCTGTAGAGGGAGGTGGAAATGACCCTGGAGAAATAATGGATGCTCATTTTATAAGCACAAAGGTGCTTGGGGTGACATACGTGTTTTCTCGTTCTGAATCTATTCACAACACTTTGTGTCAGTCATGGAATACCACTTGAGGTGGATTTAAAATGGCATCTGCCCACCTAGTCAGCATGTGAGTTCACCATGTACTAAAAAATACTAAAAAATACTTGTTAAGTTAGCATTTGGTTGATTCTTGGACCTTTAAAAGGCACAGAAAGCAAAAGAATGCCTTGCTGCATTGCATGTGATGGAACATATACATTGAACAGAAACACTCTGGAGGACACCAAATGATGGGGGGCACCAAAACGTTCTTTCAATTTTATGCAGCTGAATGTGCTGAATTAATTTCTGCAAAAGCATTTTTAGATGAAGCTATTTATTTTTGTGTGAAAATGTTAAAGCTGTAGCATTATGTAAAAAAGTTGATTTGATATCTATGACACAAAGGGGTCCAATGAAGAGTGTATTAATGTGGAAAGAAAGCTAATGATTACTTTAAAGCAATGGGTACCAATGATGATTACGTGGTTTCTGAAGCTGGTGTTCGTTCTTATGGTGAAAAAAAAATACTGATTTCAGAAAATGGAGATGTTGTTAGCCTGTCAGTGCCCACACAAGTGGAGCATTTGATCTGAGGAAGTAATACACAATCCAAGTAATTATCCTACTGTGAAGCAATTGTCATTATGTGTATGTTAGTTCCTACAATGCTAATCAATTGTTAAGGAATGAAATGGAAAACATTATGCCTTTTGCACCTTCATCAGCATTCTAGCACAGACTTTCTGGAAATAATCCATTATTTCTAGGTGGATCTGAATCAAAGCCTAACTCTAAATGTTACAAAAGTTTGACTGAAGACATTGTGAATATTATCTCTACTCCTCTGGGAACAATCATGTCCATCATTGCATTTTGGAGCTGCCTTCTCTGTCTTCAAATTAGTTTAATTAGCTGCTGAGAAGTGAAGATAAAATGGATTGCAGACCTGTCTCCTCAAGAAGAAACTCTGGGCCATTTAAGTTATTAAGACTCTATCAAACTCTCATATTACTACTGTTCTCAGAGGAATGGGGGTTTTTCTCTCCCAGCAGAATCTTACGAAGTATAATCAGTATATATATTAAGAGAGCAGGAAGAATTGTATAAATTATAAATATAAAGACAAGGCTGTAAATCAGAGAAATGAGTCTACTTGAAATCAGAATATACCAACATCACTGTATTGTTTATTGTGATATCACTAATTCAATTAAAGACTGTATGTGCAAACCAAAGAATGTTAAATTAATTCCAGAAAATCTTTGGATACAACTACTGGCCTTTCATAAGCTGTAGCCTGAAGTGAGATTCTTGGGCTCACTGAGCTCTCACGTAGCAAAAATCAGAGGCCAAAGAATGAATGTCAACAAATTCTTTACAAAGTATTGGAAAAGCCCCATCTAATTTGCACATAAGGCTTTTTAGATTATTTTCTGATGTTAGGTTGATCCTTCCCTGCAGAGCATTTTTAGTTCAGATTTTGTAGGATCTAGAATAAAAATCTTCAGTCACACTATTATTTCACAGGACAATGTCACCGGGGAATAATGGACAGACAAATGTGAGTAATTTAGATCTAGATGTGGCAGAACTGCCATGGTAGGGCACTGTAGTTGAGCAGTCAAACTGTATTAAATATTGTGTGCCATGCATGAAGAACTAGGACCAGCAAAAGTGAATATTAAGAAATATTTGATGAGACACATAACTTTCAGATGTTAGAATTCATCCTGACTGAGATATCAACTCCAAAATTACAAACCTAACTTAGATATTAGATCCAAAATTACGGCCCTCAGTGTCAGCATGTACCTAAAGGGAACATCCCCTGGCACTCTCAAGTTCCCTCAGCATATCTATGCTACAGTTCCTCCCACCAAACAAACAAGGCACCAAATTGCCATCCAGCTTTCTGCATTACCTGAAATTGATCCACATGAAAGGGCCAAGACAATGCATGAGAATAAGCACAGGGCAATATACCTCATGTTATAGAGTCTCTGCTTCAGTTCCACCAATAATCACAACAAAAATAATGGCACTTTGGAAAAAAAAGCTAACCATGGAGTGCATGCCATGGTTTCCTGGTCCACTTGCATCCGAGCAAAAGTGCTTTTGTATGCAAATAATTGCCATCTTTGCCTTTTCAACTGAAAACTGAAAAGCATTTGTCAGTGACAGAATATGGTCTGCATTATTTGTTGTTCTCAGCATAATCAAATAGCAGAAAGGGAAAGTTAATGCAGGAAATATGCACTGGCAGCTATATGTATTCATAGGAGAGAGGAAAGGTGCAGATGCTGCCTCTTTCTATGAGTCATCCACCTGACAGTGCTACATCAGTGAAGCATGAAGAGATTTTTAAACTTGAACCCCCCATAGTGGTGAATACTTGTATTTTACTACAGTGTTTCAGAATACATTCTACATTTTGTTTCAGAAGCTAATACAACTGTATTACCACTGCAATTTCCCTTCTGTCCACAGTGTTGCTGCATCCAGCTCCTGCTTCAAAGGGAATTCAAAAAACAGCCAATCCCTTTGATCATTGGAGGGGATGGAGGAATGATCTTTGCACAGTTCGAGTTAAATTTTGGGGCAGAGGGAATCCTGCCAAATACGTCATGTCAGTGAAGCAACAGATGTGAATCGTATGAGGAGGATTTGCTCTAAGTGCTGTCAAAGCTTGGGATTAGCCTTGAAGGCTAAGTGGGACTCTGTTTGCTTTGCATTTTGGTTGTGTTTTAAGTTCAGATGAAACATCAGAACAAAAGCAACACATCTGAAAAAGCCAAAGGCTCATCTGCCTGTTTTGATCTCATATTACACCGTTGGGCTTTCTTGGTTTTCCCTCACAACAAAACCCAGACAGCTGCTGCTCAGTCACAACTTGGTCAGGCTGAAAGTTGTGAGGCTTGAGAGATTCTTACCAGAACAGTCTTGAATTTCAGTTTGTTTTTGTCCTTGGTATTTTGATACCTTCAGAAGCCTTGTCTCCTAATGCTCTGATTTATTCTCTCACCTTAGTAAAAGGTGCATTTTCTCATCCCTTTTTTTTCTCAACAGTGTGCGGGGTAGCCCACCCACCTCATTCATCACTGTGGTGGCCTCCTTTGCATCCCCCTGTTTTGTCTGCCCTGTTGCAGGGAGGCCTCTGCCCACTCAGGCCCAGTTGCTCAACCTCATGCTTCTGCATGCCCCATTCCTGCTCGTGTCCCCCAAACTGTCTAGTGTCAGTTAAGACTCCATCTATCCCATAACTGTGCTCCACAATAACTGTGAAATTTCTGTCTTCCAGTTGCTCCATTTTCTCATCATTACATCTTGCCAGACATCAAGAGATGGGACACCTCACCATCTGGGAGGATAGGAGAGTAGTGATGTGTAAGAGCCCCACTCTCCTCTTGAATGGCACAATCTCCTTTAGAGATTGGTGGGTGTGGGCACACCCTACTTAGCATGACAACCCTGGATTTATGATCTTTCTGTGGCAAAAGATAGACCCTGATAGTGCTTCAAGTAATTTTCCCTCTGTCTCCTCCTCCAGATCCTCTTGCGGATGCTTTGGCTGTGCACCTTGTCTCTTCTTCCTCTGTCTGAGGCCCAGCAAACTCACCCTACTTTCTCATCCTGGTCCTGTCCATTTTTACCAACTGGAGGATGAAATTCAGTGGAGAAGGGAGTTTCTAACAACTTTGACTCCCTAATCAATCTCCAGACCATTCTGTGTCCCCAGTTTTGTGGACACCTCCTAGGATAAGTGGACATGGTGCTCTCAGAGGTGTTCTGCTGATCATCACTTGCTATCTCCTCTACCATCCATGTCTGTGCCACTAACTATCAATCTCTTTTTTTTGCATTCATTGCACACCCTCACCAGCTATCTGTCCTTCTTGTCTTCCTTTTTTATTGCTCTCTTCCATCCATTCACAAGGTGCAGCATCACATACAGGATTTACAGATGGTAGATAACTGAAGTAAAATAATAAAAACTGAATTATGAAAACAGAAAATAATTGACTATGCAAGACAGTCTCTGTATTTATAGGAGGAGAGCTCGGAGAATTCAGGGAAGAAAGTGGAAGTACCTTAATGAGGAAAGATCACAAGGCATACCAAGCAGATTTCTGGTAATGAAGAAAGCAGACAGAGCCTTCTCAGCAGAAGATGATGTTTATCAGGATAGGGTGGAAGCCAATCACAGGTCTAACTCACACCAGCAGCAATGAAGACAGATGCACCAGGTAGCTTTTCACAAAGTCAGTGACTGTAGACCCCAAGCACTGAGCTGCAGAGCCAGACAGGGAGAGGGAGGCAGTCCTCAGGCAGTGCAGTTGTTAACAATAGTATTTCTATATTTCTATTGTTTTATCACAAAACAAAACTCATGTGGTGAAATTATATTGACAAGAACAGTTTTAACAAGGTTAAATTACATTTTTGATCTTAACTTTCTTCCTCCTTTTTAACAACCTTTTGTTAAAAACAAATACTAATCTGTGATTGGTCCAGGTCCTTTCTTCTTTGCTTCTGATTTTTATCCCACACAGACAGACAGAATACTGCTCATGTTGGTACAATTTGAAACAGTGCTATAGATTTTGGTGGGAGCAGCATCCAGCATAGCGTAGGTAGGTTACTGAGTTCTCAGTGTCCCTATTCACTTCCAATATCATGCAGGACTATTACAAGAACAAAAAGTAACATATGGCAATTACAGTATAAAAGATCAGTACATTGCAATCACATCCAAATCATCTGCCCTAATGTAAGAGTAGCACTTAAAAATAAAATTGCTCTTTCACAGATGAATTCTCGAAGATTAGAAGTAGGTGGATGAGTTTATTGTACAATATATATCCAGTGTCTGGTTTTGTGTAGAAGACCATCAGGAAATACCTAAATCATCATGTACACTCAGGGCTTCATGCAGTTCAAATTAATATAATTCTTCTTTGGAGCTACTGTGTAAGTTTTTACTGTGTAAATCCCACATGGCAACAATGCTTGGCTTTCAAAGCCCTTTTTCATAAAACAGCTGTACAGAGTCCATTTCAAGCCATGGAAATGAATAGTTATTTTGACAGACAAGGCAGTGGTGCTAAGAAACTAACTACTTTCCACATCATTAACCACAGCCTTTCCCCTTGCTAGAGTAGCTGGAAAAAAAAGGGCAGGCTACTTTTTGTCCTGATGGCTTCTCAACAGCTTATTCTGTAGGATGTTAATCATTGATGTCATTTCACCTTCCAAAAAAATGAGTTTTGTTGGAATAATGGGACAAGTATGATGTTTGCCAAATTGACATCCTGTGATTGATAGACAGCTGCATTACTGACATGTATTGCATTCAAGATTACAAATATTAACCTTCTAAAAACTTCATCCAGTTCAAAATGCAATAGCCTACTCAGAGACAGCCACAGTGTAAAATTATCCAACAGCTGGTGTGGACTCCACAACTTAGCTCTTAATAGGAAAGGTCAGTTTAACTGTCCTTCCATGGACCTTTTGCGAGATCACTGAAATTATCAAGAAAATTCAAGGGAGCTTTTCAAGAAGCTGAATCAAACCTGGAATGTTTTATGATGAGCAATCAATTTCTGAATCTAAGAACTTAACAGTAAAATTTCCTGTCACAATAGAGGAGGGAGTGTTGAATATGAAAGAACTTTGTACTCAAATGTGTCTTGAGACACTGACTGCCCTGCCTAATTGATCTTGTACACATAAAATTAAAGGCAGGTGTGAAAGTGGACAACTATCTTCCAATCATCTTCTGTCTGTATTATTACCTGTTGAATCCATTTTCAGCTCAAAAGTTGTGCATTTGACTTAGAAAAACCTTGGGACAGGATAGGTGCCCAAGAATAGATCTCTATATGCTTTGCCCCATTTGTTTGTGACCTGATCAGAATGGTCTGTTCCATGAGCAGGCACTCAGAGCTGCGCTGGGACTCCAGAGGGAAGACTGAATTTGAATCTTTTACATTGATAATAAGGATGGAGCATGAGGAAAAACATTTTGGCAAGAGTCTTTGACCTGCCCTTCAAATCCTTAGAGTTCCTTCTTGTTTGCTTGAAGAGGCACACTTGTTTATGGAGCTTGGCACTAGCTAACAATACAGACAAGGAACAAAATAGGATCCAAAGGTTCAGTATGAAAACTGCATAACATGCTCAGCAAAACAATTGCATAAAGAAAGCACTGACATGAAACAGATACATTTTTCTATATTTATTAATATTAATGTAATTTGACAGAAAAAGATATCAGGGGATGATAAATGTGTTGTCTTGTCTTTTTTATTGAGTATGGTAAAGTTAGCATTGTAGCCTTGGAAGATGAACATGAGAGATCTGAATTCCATTAATTTCCTGGCCATTGTAGTGGTACAAATAAACAGAATTATCTACAGCAGGGAACCAGCTTGACAGAAGGTTTGAGTCCACTGGGATGTCAGGGAATGAATTAAGAAGATATTCAAACAGTGTTTATCTACACTGGCTGAAAAAGCAATGGACACAAAATAACATTTGGTACCATTACAAGCATTAACTTTTCAAGGTGCTGCTCTTCTTAAGGAAAATAAAACAAAGAATTACTGTTATAAGCAGTTTATGATTTATTTCAATGGAATGTATTCCTTATGCAGAAATTTCTCTTGGGGAAGATTCCTTTATTTTTTTAACAAAGATTTGCTAAAAGTTTTGCAGTTCAGAATTTTTGCTAAGACCTCCCTATTTAGAATTACATAATGAAAGATTATAGGAACATAAATATAAATTACTTATGATGACATGCTTTTTAAACAGAAAAATTCTCAAAGTGGTTGAAATGAAACATCTAAGTTGACTTAAATTTGATTTTTTAAGGACTAGGAGTTATTAAAAAATGTCAAAATGAATAGACATACTTTTTATAGAGATCAAATGAAAATAAACCATCAAAAATATGCAGGATAGAAGTATTTTCCACTCAGCTATAGTCCTTTCAGTATTTCACAGAGCTCCTAAATGTCAGCTCTCAGCTTCAACGTTAATTTCTGTTTAAATATAAATTACATATTTTGTAATTTTTAATGATTACAAGTATTTATTAAGTGGAAAGAAAATAAAAATACTGAAGTGATCTCTTTGAGTATTAATATTTGTATATTCAGGGCAGAAAACTGATCCATAGATGTGGTGACTCTATGAATTCTGAATTACAAACTGCTATTAGATTCTGACACAACTACGAAGACATCCAACTAAGTAGCAGTTACTTCCATGGTTATCATCTGAGACAATAACTCCAAGATGTGCCTTGATTACATTCACTCTTGACCTGCTGGTGTAAAACACCAGCTTGTGATTTTGGCTCAAAGAGCTGAGCACAGAGATTTCAAGGCTGAAGACTTCACTGTAGAGTGGCTATGAAATTAAAGTTGTCAGAATACAACTGAATGGACTTGAAAACATCAGGATTTAGAGGATCATCTAAATGTAAAAAACCCACTGAATTAATGTTTTCTTTCTGTAGTTGCAAGCCTCAGTATGTTGTAAACAGATCAGAGTGAATAGTTTCCCTATCATTAAAAGATGAAGGGGGGGAGGAAATATATTGTTATACCCTGCCTACATAATTCATTCATAAGCACAACACTAGCCAGGTCATAGCTTCCTCAGCTGGGACACCGATCTCTACTGCCTTTTTCTATGATATAACTACACAAAAATTTGTCTCATTCCATCTGTCTCCAAAGTAAACTGAAGCAGTTAATACAAAGAAAGGAACATAGAATATTCCTTTCATGCTTGTTTCCTGACTACACTGATAGGTAAATATTTGAGGTAAATGGGAACCTTCCTGACTGGCAACTTTTGAAAATGCTGTTCATATGTACAGCAGGATAAACAGTTGGATAATTATGTATAGAATACATTATAAGGCTTCTTATTCAAAGAAAGTAGATAAATATAATGATTTACCACTCAAATACAGATTATAATGCAAGCTACATATGCACTATGCATATCAGTGCTATGTCAGTGAAATACAAAAATCTGTTTATTCATTCGACTGTATGAAAAAGTAACATTCTATTAATAATTACAAAGTGATCACAAAACAAAACAAAATTGCTTTTCATCTTTTTCACTTGTATCCCAAGTGACAGAGGAGCACAGTCTCAGTATACATTGGATATTGGTGAATACATTGTTTATTTAGACAAGTGTAATAAAAGATAATATGTTGTGACTTTTACAGAGTAGAATTTCTGGATCAACCTGGAATATGTACTACATTTGTCACTGAGTATTATGGTAATATCCTATACAGCTTTGCACCAGAAAGTAGTTTTTGAACTCTGAATTCAGCAAAACTGATACCTTTCTGATGGAATCCCACAGGAAGTAAAGTACATGATAACAGTCTTGGGCTTGTGAAAATGCAGTTCAGCTGCACTTTAATTGCTTTAAGATTATGGAGTTAAACCAAGTCAGTTTGTCCATGACATTATATAGGCTTCTCTAGCCATGAACAACCAGAAAACTTTCTGAAAAGTCCTTGAGCACTATTTCTTATATTTAATAATTAAGAGAGAAATGTCCCATCTTTCAGGATGTGGAAGATGGTGGGATTTCCTTAGCACAGTTGTTGTGGAACAAATCTTGTGCAAAAGGGCCCAGTCAAGGAGTAGAACTTCAACTGTCCAGAATAACATTTGATTAGGAACTGAAATTTAATGTCAATGCAGCTGAGATAATTAACTTCTGGGCACAAAACTTCCTGCAGTATTGTAGAGCAGATAAGCAGATGTCTTCTAAGGTTGATAGGATAACAGTGTACCTTAAATTTTAGATTCAAAAGAGTGAAAGAATGAAACAAATTGTGCATTTCTTATACTTTTTTCTCACCTCTTACTTTTTTATAGATTTTTCTTCTTCTTGAATAGTTTTTTTAGCTTTCAAAGCATCATTTGTAATCAAACAAGGTCCTCTGAGAGACTCTTGCATCTACACATACCTCATTTCATGACTTCATTTTGCATAACCTAATATGTGACTCTTGCAGTCAGTATTTTCCAATAACATTAAAAATCTCTATAGACAGCAGAGACTAAACCAAATTGCTTGCACATCATTCTTGATCCTTATTAAATTGTAAGCTGCATATTCTATACCAGAAGTATTTGTGACACCCTATCTCCTTTCTCCCAGTATTTTTATTTTATTATCCTCAGTAAATGTCAGTTTACATTTCTCCACTCTAGCATCTGGGTTTGTTTTCTTCAAAAAGTATGCTGATATCTGAGTAATTTGGTCCTAGGAAACAGAAATGGATGATAGCAGGTTCCCGTTGCAGCACTCACTGAAGTGGTTATACATCACACAAAAAGAAAATACTCTCTCTAAGTTATAGTGTTTCAGAGTAATTACTAATAGAACCTAATTTCATGCTCACAGAAACTGAGAAGCCTTTTCTAGCCAATACTACTGGGTTCCTCTTTCTCTAATGTTCTTCAATAAGATATAACATTGACTGCATTCTTAATATGGAAAGCCTGGCTCAAGTTCCTCTGCTGTAGAAATGAAGGCTATATAATATTGAACATATGAGTTAGTAGATTTGGTCTAAATAGAAGCCAAAGTAGGAAGGAGAGGAAGGGGTTTTAAAACAGTCCCAGTGCAGCTTCCCTTTGTTGCAAATGCAAAAGCTTCCACCAGGGACTCCTCCTTCCAACTCCTTGCTCTGATGAATGCTAGGAGAAGGGGCAAATCAGCTCACCAGCTCTTTCACATTACTGCATTGACCCCTGTTATTCTGCACTCCAAAACTTGTGAGTAGAACTTAGTGACCTCTCTTCACCACTGGGAGATGTGACCATATCAGTCCAAGAATATGGGATCTGCCAGCTGCCCTTTTCTTAAGGATGTCCTCCTTCCATAATCCTAGCTTTGTAGATAGAGACAAGTATGCTTACTGAAAAAGACACAAAGAAACAACTTTCTCCATCTAATAGGGTGAACCAAGTACTTTAAAGATATTTGTCATTAGGCTCCTTGCTACCCAAGCTCTTCTTGTCTTGAAATGTGAGTCAGCTTAAATGTGACTTTGTCACATTCATCCAAAACATCATACATTGGTGTTCTCTCTGCAAATTCTGAGAGCAACTATGCTTCCACTAATGAGGAACACATGCATTTCAAGGTTGAGAATCAGATTACTCTAAATTCATGCTTATTTGAAGATAGTTGACAATTTATTAGTCATTAAGGAAATGGTTCAGTTTTATTCCTCTTTCTCATGTCCAAATTTTAACAGGACAAACTTACCAAAGCTAGGCGTGGTCTGAGCCTGCTAGCCTCATAAGTCAAACAGTAGAAATAACCAGTGTAAAAGAATTATCTTCATAGTTTTCTGCCACTGCTTTCTCTGTCCCTGTCTCCTGCTGTGCTGAACAGACTGACTGGATTTCTTAGATGGACTTCAAACTGACATACCTTACTTTGTCTGATGATCACTGAATTGTTGACTGTGTCCCTACCACCACGCTGGTCCTGAATTGGTGCTGTGGGACTGACCTCTCAGGGAGTTGCTGTCTGCTGGGATCACACTCTTCTGGCTCATCCTCCTTCCTGGCGCAGCCTTGTTTTTAATGCTTTGTGACATATGCATCTATTGTAAACACCCAACCAAAAAGTACCAGTTTCTTTACACTATCACTGGATTATGAGATGTTTAATTTCAGTAGAGCTAGTTCACTTTAGACATCAGGAGTAATCATACTTAAACTAATGATTCACAACCCAACATCTTCTAGAAATTAGTATGTGCAGTTCAATTAATATTAATTCTCTAGAAAACTTTTTTTTCAGTAATTTTCTTAAATTGTGTACTCCAACGTTCTCATCTGTACAACTATGACATTCTTAAGATCAATCAGTTTTAATTAGCTTCTAATGGAGTTCTTGACCCTGAATACAGTTTATTGTGAATCAAATTTTCTTTCTCCTGGAATTTTACTAGAGGAATTAAATAAAAAAATCAAGGTTTTCAACAGAGACACTTGAAATGTTGCAACTGCAAAAGCTGAAGTTTTCTGGCAAATTCCTCTTCAGCACAACCAGTTACACTGAAAAAAAATGTAAGGAGGCAATACAGAAGCCATGCACAAACTGATATCCTTTTTTTAGAAAAGGGATACAATAAGCTCCATGGCTATTGAAACTAGGAAGAAGTGGGGAATGGTCCACAAGTGGCTGTATAACTTACTCCCAGGATGAATTATTCCACTCACTTACTGGGAATATTTTCCAAGGCTTATTAGTACTCAATGGCTGTTCTGCCCAGTTTTATCACTCTTGCTTATACAGCACATTATGTAAGAATTACAGATACATTATGTGAATTAGCATGACTTACTTAACAGCTTCCTGTGCTTGAATTGTGGTATTCATTTTGAGCATAAGCATATCTATAAGATTGTGTGATCAAGAATGTCTCAAGCCCAGTGTTGATTTCACATGTATTTCTCCTATTTATAGGCTTACAGGATTTGATCAAAGATGGGAGAAGCAGCCTTTAAGATTATATTAGGAACTGTAGAAATAAAAGGAGTACATAAAGCATAAGACAAGACCAAATAACTGGATGGTACACGTATGTATCAATCTCACTGCAATTGAACATATGCTTGAAGACCTTAAACACATAGGTCATGCTTAAAGCACCTTGTGATCCTGTTGGATATGTGACTTGCAAGTTCTCCTACCCTTTCTCATACAGAACTCTCAGTCTTGCACTGACTCATTGATCTTTCAACCTCAAACATGCCTGCAGTCAGCAAAATCTTTTGGGAAGGAGATGAGATGGTATGAAACAGCAAAAATCACACAGCAAGAAACAGTGGGAGTAAAAGACTTGGATTAATAGAACTGAGTTGTGCAAATGAAGATCTGATAATTTTATTAATAATGAAAACATTTGCAAACATAGGCATCATGCAGCATATTGTAGATGGCAGATAATCAGAATTCTGTGACAACATCAAATGAATCTCCTTTCACAGAATTTGCAGAGCATCAGTGTGTTATTTCTGATTACAATAAATCACTGCTAGATTGCAAATTTGAGAAGGCATTAAATACTTATTTCATGTTACATAAGAAGGCATTTAGCAGATGGAACTTCAGGGATGGTAAGGATCCAGGCAGCCACATCCAGAAGGGAAAAAAATTATTGCTGATATATATTTTTTAATTTATGAATTTGAAATTGGGTTGTCAAATGCTACGGTATAATTCCAGGAAGACAGCACTTTTAAACAGTACAGGATGAGAATGAGATTTTCTTTTAGCTGTCAGATGATGTTTGTCTAAAAACATTCTCACAGAAACCAAAGGCACTTAACTTTTCACTACGTTCAAATCACCAATATGAAACTTTCACTTGATTGCCAAGAAAACAGAAACAAAAAAATAACTAGCATTCTGCAGACACACAAGAAACACAAAATTATGAGGAAGTCAGGTGATGTTAAGTGAGATCAGCACCAGCACAGGTGTTCATTAGCTTTGTTGCAATCCAACATATATTTAAAATTTTTATTATTTTAGCAGATCAGACAGGACATGTAAGATTGATTCGTCTTGTAAAAGGTCTTAGAATTGGCTTGACACAAATGGCTTCTTTATTTAAGCTTGTGCTTAGCTATACTATAGAAATAACCTGATGACACCCCCTTGAACTCTTTAAGATTTGTTACTAATCAATTGTGAGCTGCCATCACCGGGGGAAAGTAAAGACACAGTTACACATGTACATCAGTTCATATCTACCAACATTAAAGTACGGTGAAGCTCTGAAGAGGAGGATTTGGGGGTGTCAGTGGATGAAAAACATAAGCATGAGCCAGCAGTGTGCTCTTGCAGCACAGAAGCCAACTGAATCCTGGGCTGCATCAAGAGAAGTGTGACCAGCAGGTCAAGAGAGGTGATTTTACCCCTCTACTTAGCTCTGGTGAGCCTCCATCTGGGATACTGTGCCCAGTTCTGGAGCCCTCATAATGAGAGGACATTGAGCTGTCGGAGCGGATCCAGAGGAGAACCATGAAGATGAATCAAAGGGCTGGAGCAACTCCCTTATGAGCACAGGCTGAAGGAGTTGGGGTTCTTCAGCCTGGGGAAGAGAAGGCTCAGGGGGGACCTCATAGAAACTGATCAATACCTGAAGGGGGCCTACAGAAAGGCTGGGGTAGGACTTTTTAGTAGGATATGTGATGGCAGGACTAGGCATAATGGATGTAAATTGTAAGAGGGGAGATTCAGGCTGGATATAATACAGAAATTCCTCACTGTGAGGGTGGTGAGACACTGGAACAGGTTGCCCAGAGAGGTTGTGCATGCCCCCTCTCTGGAGGTATTTAAGGCCAGGCTGGACAAGGCACTGAGCAACCTGATCTAGTGCAAGGTGTCCCTGCCTATGGCAGGGGGTTGGAACTAGATGATCTTTAAGGTCCCTTCCAATCCGAACTATTTTATGATTCTGTGATTCTATGGCAGACCAGAACATTACTTGCTGAAGAATGACCTCCTCAATAACCTCCTCAAAGTTTATTAGTTAAACTTTCTGATATTTAAAAGAGTGTGATTTCCAGAGGAGAGTGTTATATTTTGTGCAAACACAAGGCAATAAATCATTTCACAATCTCCTTATACAGAGATGTTTAAAATTCTTTTGTACAGTCAAAATAGCCAGTAGACTGTTTTGAAGTTCTCAAAGCAGATGCCAAATCCTCTCCTATATTCTCCACCATGCAATGAGATCTCTGGTATAATCAATCCTTTCATCTTTCTCATACAGAAAAATAACTCTATCTAACAGCTTAAAGGTACTCAGTTGCTCTTGTTTTCTTCGAGGCATAGCTGTATGAGAACTTTGTAATACTAGAAGGTGTAATGAGTTTATGTGTTCAAAAAATGGTGATGGGGGGGTAGCTGCAAGTGTGGCTTCTGTGAGAAGAGACTTGCTGCCCCTATGTTGGTCACTATCACTTCCATGCATCTCCAAGACAGATCCACTACTAGACAAATATCAGACGATGGCCCTGAGATAATATGTTTAAGAAAGGTTAAAAATCATATACAGTAGCTATTAAAGAGAGAAGTGATAAAATGTCAGAAAAACATCTCTGTAGACATCAAAGTCAGAAAAGGGAGAAACAGTAAGTGCTTCAGGCACTGGATCAAAATTCCCATGCAGCTCATGTAGAAGACTGTGGTGAAGAAAGCTGTTTTCCTGTAGACCATGGAGGACAATGGAGGAGCAGACATTCACAATGCAGATTATGATGGAGGAGGTGCCACAGGAGGTGGATGCATCCTAAAGGAAGTTGCAGATTGTGGAGAGGAGTCCACAAAGGAACAGGTTCCTATTTGAAACTGTGGCCTGTGGAATACCCTAGCTGGAGGAGAAGGCCATTCTTGAAGGACTATATTCTGTGGAAAGGACCCAATGTTGAAGAAGGCCTTGAATAATTGCATCCTGTGAGAAGAACCCACATTGAAACAGTTCATGTAGGAATGTATCCAGTAGCAGCTACCCAGTGCTGGAGCAGTGGAAGGATCTGAGAAGGAAGGAGTAGCAGGGACAAAATACTGTGAACTGTCTGCAGCCTCAATTCTCTGTCTCCCTCCTACCTCCCTTCCATCTCCCCCCATCCTGACACAACTTCTACTTTAAGGACAGGGTGATACAATTGGGAATGAAGGAATAAAGTTGAGATTGGAAAGTAAAGGGAGTGTGGGGCATGTGCTTCAAATTTTATTTTTATTTATTCCTGTTCTCCAATGTCATTAGTTACAAATGAATTTAATTAAGCTTAACTATATCGAGTCTGTTTTGGCTAGAACAACTGGCAAGCTATCTCTCTGTTCTTATCTTGACCCTTGAACTTTTTAATCTCATTTTCTCTCCCTGTTTTCCTGATAATGGGGAGAGAGAGAATAAAATAAAGACTTAAACTCTCTTTCAAAGAAATGTTTGGGATTTAAAAATAATAATCAAGCTACAAAATAAGGAATTAAAAAATTTTGACACAGCCATAGAATTTTCTTTTCCAACAAAAGTATTTAAGAGTTAAATGCAATACACATCTATATTTGAACTACTTTTAACATTTTTTTTGCTTATATTTGATTAAATTAAATTAGATTTTAGAATCTAACTATTTTTAATTGATTAATTTTAATTGAATTTAATTAAATTTTGACCCAGTTTTTAACCACTGCCACAAACTTTGTTTATTTTGACGCAGTCTAAAGAGTAAACAGGGATGCTAACCATTTCCTGCTAAGAATAATTTCAGTGACTCAGTCTTTTATTGTGAGAAAGTATCAAGAGTAAAAATTCTTTGTATTCTCACTTATCCTTATATAGGATTGAACTTTAGAAGATTTTTCCATACTTCACATCTATCTGTACTGGATCTAGCTGAGATGGATTTGATTTTCCCTGTAGCAGCCCTAATAGTGCTGTGTTGTATAACAGCAGCTAGCAAAACTATTAACATACCAGTGTTTTGGCTACTGCTGAGCAGTGTTTATACAGCATTGAGGATGCCTCTCCAACATTCTCACCTCACCAGTAGACTAGGCAAGACCATGACAAAGGACATAGGCAGGATAGCTGACCAAAAGTAAACATGCCTGGTCAGAAATAATACTAAGAGAAAGGAGGGGGTTGGGGTGCACTCAATAAGATATTTGTCTTCCAAAGCAACTGCTATGCATATTGAAGCCTTACTTCCCAGGAAGTGGCTGGACACCAATCTCCTGCTGATGGGAAGTAGAGAACATTCCTTCATTTTCCTTTGCTTCTTGGCACTGCCTGTTTTTACTGGGTTAAGATGTCTTTATCTTGACTTACAAGTTATTTTCCATCTAAGTTTGTTCCCCCTTCCTGTCCAGATGAAGAGGAGAGTGAAAGAGTGTCTTGGCAGGCATCTGGTGCCCAGACAAGGTCAATCTGCCACATTATTTTATATAATCTTAGTAATTTTGTTAGGTGGTATTAAATTAAGGGGAGTAAAAGAAATAGTTGTATAAATCAAATTAACAATTTATTCAGTTCATGCATTGTATTCTTGATGTTATTATCAGGAATTTCTCATACATATCAGAAAGTGCAAGTGACCTGTTCAACTTTAGTAACTTCAATTCAAATCCGATCATTTGTATTTCTAGCAATTTATTCATTCTACCATCCCAAACAGTATTAGACACTATAAAGAAGACCTTGAACATTAGAAGTCTAGTTCACAAGTATAACACAGGTACAGAACTGCAAGACTAATAAAGATAAGTGCAATGAATTCTGAATTTTGTTTTAAATCTTGAAGCTGTTCATATCCTACAGCTAACAGCAATATAAATTAAATGTGACTATTTTTTGTGCCTTCAAATTATCACTGTGCCAATATGCTCTGATTTAGTTTACCCCTTAGAGTATAAAGCAGGATAACTGGAGATTTGCTAAAACTGAATAGAGAATCAGCAAGTTAGAACTCAAAAACATATGTTTCTTTTTAAATGTTTTTTAACATCATATTGAAATTACTAAATCAGTTCTGTTTCCTTCCCTTACCTCTGACTGCAGATGGCAAAAGAAAACAACTAGAGTCTTGCAGGCAAAACTTTCTTCTGAAAAACCTTAGCCAAAAATATAATTTGAAAAAGATGTAGTTTCCACAAGGGAACAATGGGAGCAAGCATACATTAAAGTAGATTCTAAAGGACAGATTTAATACAGTACCACTTCCTGAGCAGAATAGGCTCATATGCATTTTTTTTCAAAACTTGAATAAACCTCTTTTAGAGAACTGTATCTTGGGTACTAAAAAATAACAATGAATCATATCCATTTGTTTCCAAGCAACTCTGGTGCCCAGCAGTACTCTGGTACAGATTTACTATATTCTGTGTAAATGGAAAACTTGCTCTTTAAAAATGCTTATTCTGTCTTTTCCTAGAAGAGAAAGCTAATGATCCTAGTATACAATACTGATTAAAGGGTCTCAGTAGTCTGTAATCTATCTTACTATTGGACATCTCATTCATCTTTCTAAAAAATAAACACAGGCTTTTAATGTAGGAGAGCAGAAAATACAAAAAGTAAGATACTACATATTGTATGTGTAATTTTACTAAGCTGCTGGGCTTAAATGTATGTTTTCTGAAGTGCATGTCTTCCAAAAGTTAAGCAGTTCACATCAGATTATCTTTATACTTGTTTTGATTTTGTGAAGAAAAATAAAAAACATAAAGAAAAAGCCTGAAAAAATGGCACTCTTCCAAGTGACTGCTAAATAGAAATTTAAGTTTTCATTAGTCATTGAATTCATATGACTGAAAATATTATTCTCAAGGAATAGTCATTTGCTTGAGTAGGTCTAGAGGTGGGCCATGAAGATGATCAGAGGGCTGGAGTATCTCCTGTATGAGGGCAGGCTGATAGAGTTGGGGTTGTTCAGTGCAGAAGAGAAGGCTCTGGGCAGACCTTGCAGCAGCTTTCCAACACCTAAAGGTTTATCAGGGAGGGTTAGAAGAAAGAAAAAACATTTTTAACTGAAGGAAGAAATTATGAGATACTGGTGAGATGCTGGAACATTTTGCCTAGAAAAGCTGTGGTTGTTTTGTCCCTGGATGTGTTCAAGACCAGATTGGATGTGTCTTTGAGCAACCTGATCTGTTGGAAGATGTCCCTTCCTACAGCAGGGGAATAGCAACAAGGTGGCCTTTAACTTCCTTTCTAATCCTTGTTATAACACGTGTAGAGAATGAGCATCGCAGTTCACATTTGCTGTGAAGAGATATTCCAACTACAAAACTACTTTTCTGACTTTGCTTCCATGGCAAAAATACCATGACTTCTATTCTAGAAATGGTTAACATGTGGATTATGACATCTTTTCAGTGGCTGTCCAGTAATGCTGCAGTGAGTTCTCTGATGTTTTTGCCAAATTTGGACACATTTGCCTCAGACAGCTGTAAATATATTTTGTTCACCTTGCTTTTTCATACTACATATATAAATCAAAATAAATCAAACACCTAAAGCTGTTATCAGAGTCCTTAGATGAAAGTCTTCTCAAGAGATCAAAATGGAACCTGATCTAAAGGATTTTAGGGTTTCCTAATAATACTATCTCTATGATATGTGGTTACAAAGGAAATTAAGTTGAATTATCTGTGGCAAGACTGGAATAAAGATAAATTCTGTGTCAGAATGAGTTCTTAGCATTTTGGCTGTGTGGTGCATATATTAGAATAAAATTGAATAGAAGAATTTCAAATAAAAAATGGAGATAAGCAGGTAAATGGCTCTAGCTCGTAATAGGAAACAAGCTGGAAGTGTTCGGGTCCATGTTTAAGAAGATACTTTTTACAAAAAAAATATCATTGTAAGTTGAAAGACTGCAATATTAGGAAAAAAAATCACATGAAAATTAAACCTCTGTTCATATTAACCTCATTACATTGACAGTAGTAACTATATAAGAAGCACTGTGACCTGTTACCTAATTTTTAACTAAACTCTCACTAAAAAGCTAGTTAATTCTGATGCCTTTCCTTTTGGAATTTTAGGTATCTCTAAACCACATGCAAGCTCAGAAAATAGTTAGCAAAGAGTTAAATAACCATAAAGTTTACTTAGATCCTCTTGCATTCCAGGTAAATATCCTCATTAGCAGGCTAAGAAATACTGTAATTACCTGTAACTGTCAAATAAGGTTTTTAATATTTTGATGAAATAATTTAGTATTTTTCAAGTGGTAAGGCAACTAACATTGTTATGTAGAGAATTTGCCAGGGAAAATGCCAAAATGTATAAGAATCTTGCAATATTTTGAGTATCTTTTCTCATTTAAAATGTTCACATTTACTGAGGAACTAAATCAACATTTTCCCAGCACTTTCCAACGTATTTCAAAGCTTTACAATGTTCTTTCATATGTGAAAAATCACCTATTATTCATTTACATACAGTGGTCTGATTTGGAGAAACCAGTTACCTATAATACATGAAATTTGTATTATGAAATTGCAATATCATCAATGGCCTCAATGTGCAGTGAGCCAGCCCCAGGCTGAAAAACAGAACTGAGAAAAAAAAGAAATCATGGTTATTGACAGTGGAGCTGTGCTAGGTTTTTATGGAATATTGAACAGGAGTGTGAGATTTAACAAAAAACTCAAATAAAGGAAAACCATTGCACTAAATTAATCTGTGAAGACAAGTAAATATGAACTAAGAAAAACACAAAATGGAAGATAACAATGAAAACTGGACTTGGGAAGAAAAGTGTGGAAAAGCATGCAGTTTTTGAAACAGCAGGGAAACCATTGCATTATGGGACAAAGGTCAAAGAAATCAGAATGAAAGTCAAGATGAAAACACCTCGGCTTTCTGGAAAGTTGCCATCAGGGAAGAGACTCAAAAGAAATAGTTTAGAAACCTAATTGGGCAGTAGCACCTGCCAGGATGAGCAGACCACAACAGCAGAGAAAGAAGTAGGTGCTGATGTGAATTGGCTTGTATTTCTTTATTTGACCATGTATGCCCCATAACAGTGAAGCTCTGAGAAAAGGATTTAAGCTGCTAGGAAGACTGAAGGTACCAGTTCAAAATTTAGTGCCACAACAGTTTTGACTTTCACATAAATCACAGATCCAGAAACAAGGAAGATTAACCCGTTTCTCAAATTAAATTCATTTAAGTTCTGGACAGTCATCAATCTAGAAAGACAGGCATCTCTTTAATGAAAGTCAGCTCCTCCACAGTTGCCCCTTGTTTAGGATGTGATGACCTGCCTTCTGGAATTGTCTTTCCCCCTAAACTGAAGAAGGTATCTAGATAAGGTTAGATACTTACCCTTTGAACATGTTGATTTAGGTGAGGTGGATCCTAGCCTGAAGAACAATATTTGTATTTGATGAAGCTTGGAAAATCCGAGAGAACTGTGGTTCCCCATGTGTGACCCAAAGCAGCCCAAAGACCCAAAGTGGCCCAGCATTACCTGAATTCTAACTTATAAAATGTTATCACAATGGTAGGAATGTTTTCTTACTTGTGTTCTGATCATATTTTTCACACATGATTCTTCTTGTCTCTCTTTTCTCATTACTGAAAAATGTGTTTGAATACAGCCAGTTTCTACCCTGTTCCACTTTCATAATTTATTTCACACAGAGGATCTCCTTATACAAGAATTCTCAAAATTACCTGATCTATTCAGATTTGGAGAAGTAGATAGAGAGTCCTGGCATGGGTTCATAATCTAATTAAGTAGAAAGTAACCTGTATTTCAGAGGGACAAACACTTTTTACATGTTTGTGTATCACATTTTGTAGGTGTCTATATTATCAGCCTTGAAGGACACACTAAATCATTCCTTCACACAATCATCACTTTTAAAGAACACAGAATACCCAAATTTTCTAGAGTGTGGACTTAGATTGCTATTATTCTATGAAAATGTGGATCATTAATTACATGTTAGCTTTAAAAAGCTGCTTTTTGATTGTCATAGATAGAGTCAGATGTCAAAGTGGTTTAAATTTGACTCAGATTCAGAATAAAGTCAGTAGGCAGATGGAAAAATTACTGCTTCCAGTGTGCACACATGTAATAGATACTCTGAAGTCACAGAATCATACAGAATCACAGAATGACCCGGGTTGGAAGGGACCTCAAGGATCATGTAGCTCCAACCCCCCTGCCTAGCAGGGCCACCAAACAAACACATTTACTAGATGAGGTTGCCCAGGGCCCCGTCCAACCTGGCCTTGAACACCTCCAAGGACAGGGCATCTACAACCTCCCTCGGCAGCCTGTTCCAGGACCTAACCACTCTCCTAGTAAAGAACTTCCCCCTAACATCCAACCTAAATCTTCCCTCCTTCAACTTGGATCCATTTCCCCTAGTCCTGCTATTTTCAGCCCTTTCAAAGAGTTTACTCCCTTCCTGGGTGTAGGTTCCCTTCAGGTATTGAAAGGCTGCAATGAGGTCACCCCGCAGCCTTCTCTTCTCCAGGCTGAACAAGCCTAACTCCCTCAGCCTGTCCTCAAAGGAGAGGTGCTCCAGCCCCCTGATCATCTTTGTGAAACTAAGTATCTCACCTTCTTTTTTTCTTTCAAACTTTCAAAAATGTTTATGCAACTGAACTTTTTTTGTTCTCTGCAGTTTTTCTCTTTGCTGGAAGTTGGTTCACTGGAAGGCCATTGTTCCCCATTAATAATTGGTCTCTGGTGTACTGAAGTCCACATTAGCCTGTTCCAACTCAAGAGAAAAAAATGAAGGAGCAAAATGCCATAGTCATTAGACAGTCCTTATGTAAGAAAGTCAGCAAGTTGCACTTGATGTTTCTTTCTGGACTTCTGCCTTTTCCCTAGGGAGACATGAAACAGGACATTGACTCAAACAGATGGTTGTTGTCTCTGAATTATTTAGCAGATAAATCAATGAAAATCTTTTGCTGCCATGAGAGGAAAGAGTGTGCTGGAAGTATTCCTCTCCTCCTTCTTCTCTCCCTCCTTCTGCTGTCAGAAGCAGCCAGGAAAAGTCTGATATTGGCAGCATGAAATACTGCAGGGGAGAATGTGGAGGATGCAAAAGTGAAACCTGGATTCTAGAGCTACTGAAGAAGAGCAGTCATTACATAGGAAACATGTTTATCCCCTCCAAATGGTATTTCATGCAGTTTGCTGTGCTTCTTTGGTTACCAGATATGATTAATAGTACAGAAGAATAAAAAAAATATTAGGACAAACAAGCTAGATGACTTGTCTAGCCTGTAGCTATGTAAGTTATGTTCAAATCCCATTTTTAGAGCACTGTGAGACCACAGGCTAATTATTTGGAGACAAGAACTGCACTCTGGTATAGTTTACAGACAGTATCTCAGGAGAAACACTGGAAGGCTGAATTTCTCCAGGTGTATCACAATGGCTGAGTGTAGTCCCACTGTTGCAAGAAGAAACACTCCTTGCTGTCAGTGCCATCAGAGTTGTGAAAGCCTGGTATTTCCCTGATAAATAGAATCTTCATTCAAACTTCATGCACAATAGGTCAAATTTTCTCTCAACATCAGATTTCCAGCCTTCCAAAACCAAACAGAAATCCTTGACCAGAGGCAGAGAGATGGTATCTTCTCCTCAGTAATCCAAATGCTTTGTATTGGTTTAAGCCATGCATCAGAGCCAGTAAGGTGATCACAGCTGGTGAGGGAGGGAAAAAAAAATCTTCTTCAAGTGTCAGATCCCTTCTATCACATCTGGCCAGCTGAAGCACAGCTGGGAGGGGCGGGGCGGCGGACGCTCTCCGTGGTTCTGAAGAGCCTCGGCCCTCCCTGCGACTCTCAGGGCTGCTGGAACCCCACTGGCTTGCAAGGGTCCCCAAAATCATCGGCCCATCAAAATCACTCATTGCTCGGTGTGGCTGAGCAAGTGACACAGCAGAGATAGCATCTGGAATAAACGACAAAATGTGAAGCAAGCAGGTTCATTTTGCTTAGCTTGTAATCTGTCCTCATCATTCCTGTTTTCACTTTAGCCAAGCAATCCAACCATCATCTGTCAGCCACTGGACTGACTGCTGAGCTAAGCAGGTTGTGCAAAATTGCATGCATTTAGTAGACCACAGGGGAAATAATAATAATAATCAAATATGGTCCAAAATAACTGTACTCTCACCCACTGAGAGGAAGAGGGGAAAAAAAAAAGGAGAATATTTTTTAAAAATTTGCAGATGTTCTGTGCCTTTTAACTTAAAAGTGTCCTGGACAGAGTCTTAACACAGAATTAAATTATGACTGGTTCACCAGTATCATTTCTCAGCAAAGGCAGAAATGAATTTTAATTTAAAAATGTGGCACTTAAGACTAATTTTCATTAATAACACCTCTTTTCAAAGTTTCCAAGTTAAAACTACCTCAAAATCTTTTAGGTCTAGGGCAGGAAGAATCTTAAGGCACCTCTGTGTACATGTGATAAAAACTCAGACTGCATTTTTCTGACTGTTTCAAATATCTGGAGGTATTTAAAAGATAAGTAGATGTGGCACCGAAGGAAATGATTTAGTGGTGCACCTGATACTGTTAGGTTAATGTCTGGTCTTTATCTTAAGGGTCTTTTCCAACTGAAATGGTTCTATAATTCTGTGATTATCAAAGAGAGAAAAAAATTTGAATTATCGTGCAAAACTGATCTTTTGAACCCATCATATATATGATGTAACTAACTTATTAGTGTCTACTTATAATGTAACAAAAATCAAAACATTCACCTATATACACAGTGCTAACTTTTTCTTGTGGAATTTGTTTGCCGTACGTCAAACACACATATATTAGTCTTCTCATTCTGCAGTCCTTTGGTTCTTAAATCCTACCACAAAATGAGACTAGCATTTAAACTTCATTAAATACTAGTATGAGTGCTGGCTGGTGGTAGAAATGGGCAGATTAGAGGCACTATCAGAGATCCCCAGTTTCTGAGTATGGAAAACATAAAGACAAAAATATGAGTATTATTTTACTATTAATTCACCTGCCCTCAAATTCAGACATGCTACACAGTTATTCTTTTCAAACTGTAGAACCATGAAGAACAATGTTTCTCCTCTCACAGTAATGCTTTATTATTCATAATGAACAAATTGGTAAACAGAATTCTAGGAAAAAAATACAGATGACCTTTTGATATCCTGTTTCTTAATGCAGTGACAAATTTACATCACTTTGAACACTTCCACAAGGTACAATCCTTGCTATGCACTAAAGTAATTAAGTACATTCTGAATCTCAGTAAACTGCCCACACTTAAATTTTCTGGAGAATAAGGAGGTATTGATGTAGCTGCTTATAATAGCCAGACTTACCCTGGATAAAAGAATAAATCTGTAAATGGCAGAGAACTCAGAAGTTCACTGCAAAAAAACTTCAGTTAGACAACATGTAGAAATAATGCATATACAAATATGATACACCACTTTTCTGAGTTATACATTTCCTTGTTAATTTGTTTTCATGTTACTTGTTAATTTGTTTTCATGTTACTTGTTAAAACAGGATGACCCTAAATATAGATACTCTCTCTGCCTTTCCAGTTGACTCTAAAATTTATCATCCTGAAACATTCTTAAATTTATTAAGAAATAGAACTATTTTTCTAGTAAAATTTGTGAAAGTAAAACAATAGCAGGCTGCTAATTGTCCACTCCACCAAAGAAAATATGTTTAATAGCTTCCAAAACTGTGGCAATTATATGATATATGTACAAGTTCTGTGCAACTGGGACTATTGTAAACAAAAGTAGGACAATTACATACAGAGAGAACTAATTTTAGACTATGGTCTGCCAGATTTACTCACATCTCCACTAGGACAGCTGCCAATACTTTGACATTGTGACAAACACAATAAAGGAAAAAGCTTATACATACTTCACCATCTTTTATCACACAGTCATGGATGGATACAGTCAGACTAAGGGCTTAGGAGGTGAATAACTGGGGTTTATTCACATATACAGATGAACCTGAGAATTATTATATTCCATATATACTGCAGATGCATATGCGGATAGACTAATAAAGTATACTGATGTCCAAGATATATTAATTAGGTCTTTTATTAGGAAACAAAGGATGAAAATCAGCCCACTTCAGGACTTTTGCATTCCAGTTTTAATCACTGAATATGCACATCACCTTCACATCTACAGTCATACATGCACATCATAATATATATCTATAAATATACAGACATTAGTAGAGTGATCAAGTTTATAAGTGGAAAGATGTGCATACACTTGATTCTGAAAGTAGTAAACAGTCTTGTGACTCTATAGTGAAAAACATCACCTGCTATCAGTTAATAACACTGCTACCTTCATAGACCAATATGAAATAAAAAGTTCTTGCCATTATTATCATTCAAAACAACATTTAAAGTGCTTTCATTCTGTCAAATACATTTCCTTCAGGTACATATCTGAAGCCAGTTTTCATTAAAATAGCCTAGTACTTTACACTATTTCACATGACAACAACAGCTCATCATATTCTGTTTGTTTTTTCTCAACTATGTGACTGGCAGAGAAAGACATTTTCCCTAGGGGGGTGCCCACAGGAGCTTGTTTCTCATCCTTGAAAAGCTTTAAGGAAGTCAACCACTCCACTTCCCTTTGCAAAGGTTTTCATTGTGCTCTCCCACCTGTATAGAGTGAGTTATCTGCAGTGCCCCAGCCCTAGCTCACCTGAGGGAAGGCACTCTTCCTCTTGCTCCAAATGGATGCCTGTCACCCAAATATAGAAGAACAATTTGTGACAAAGAGAGACAAATGGGAGAAGTGGCTCTTTGTACCATCTGCCTTTGTTGCACAATCAGAGCACAAGCCTTAATGTTTAAGTGGCTTTTATAAGCATTTTTGCTAACAAAAAGGAAGGTTCCAGAACATTGTTAAGATGCAAGAAAAATGCATCACAATTTAAAACACTCTGTGAAATTCTGGTTTTGTGCAATATTGGCAGCTTGATATTCAGAGACTGATGTTATGACATTCAGACAATGTATAGAATCATAGAATCATAGAATAGTTTGGGTTG
>VZTY01015134.1:642272-705706 GCA_013400935.1 Turnix velox
AGTTTCCTGGGTCTTCTTTCTTTCCCTTTTTAAATATGGGGATTATGTTCTCCTTTCTCCAGTCAGTGGGAACTTCACCAGTCTGCCATGACCTTTCAAACTTCCCCATCTATAAAATGTAACACTTCCCCATCTATAAAAGAGGCAGTAACATCTGTGCAGATGGTTTGATTTGTTGGTTGTCTATATCCATTTTTCAGTCATTTAGCTGGCCACCTCATTAACTTTAGGTTTTCTTCACAAAAAAAATAAGGAAGTATTATTATCTTTACTGTAAGAAGCAGAAATAAACAAAATTGTGATATACCCAAGTCAGCATAAAACACTGACTCAAGGCCATGTGCAGAAATTAGAGGAGCTGCACCCTTAGCTGAGTGTCTCACCTCCCATCCAACCATTCTCTGTCTTTGAGTGATATCCTAATCTTTGAAAAGGTACCAAGAATATGTAATCACCTGCTGGGGCTTATAGCCAATGGAAATAAAAAGCCTACAAACAAAAAGGCAAAGCAGGACCTGCACAGCAGCACTACTCACCCAGAGAATAATGCCTCAATTTATTGTCCTATCTTATATCACTCTTTGGGCAATCAAATGGAAGTAATGTTATTAAGCACACCAATTATCACCTGTAAAAGTTGTTTCCCTTAGCTTCAATAGTGAGAGGAAAGAATAATTTGCAGTCCTAGATTAATTACTCGTTTGAAAGGGATGGGCCTATGAATGGTCCTTTTTCTCCTTGTGAAATCATGTGATGAGTCATACTCTGGGACTTGTCCTAAGTACAATTCAGAAAAAAATGTTCATTGTTCTGAAGAAAGACACCTACAGATGCAAACATTTTATTTCTTGAAAAAACACTGAGCACATAGGTCTAGAACAACAGAATGGAAAATGGCTACTAATCTCATTACACAGAAAAGATTCCAAATATTCTCTAGGTTTTCTCTATTCATTTCAAGCTGAGGCAATATAGGGGGAAGGAAGTCTTTAAATATTCACTCACATTTTGCTTTGAAATGATTGCTATCAGCTTGCATTTATTTTATTCAAATAATATTATGATCAAATCAATCTGGAACAAGCATTTGTGAAAAAACAGATTTCAAAGTCACACACAGAGACATTCCCAGAAGCTGTATATTCTGTCCTTCCACATGACAATTTATTTCAGGAAATTTCATTTGTCAATGACAACAGAGCAAAGAGATAGCATCACATGGTTTATCTGACCTATCCCTACAAGAGAATACAACCAGAATTTCAAGCATTTGAAGAACTAGTCAGAGGCAAGGCATAGATTAAAAATTCTAATCACAAATGCATCGATTTTGTAATTTTAAATAACAAAGAAATTAAATAAACATGCATGATATGCTTGCAAATATCCTTTCAGTAGAAAAGCAGTGCACTGGTTCTCTGAATTATTCATTCAAACCTCATAAATATGTATTTTATAACAGCAGGGTATACTAATCCATAACTTCTCCTAATAACCTGAATTAAATGTGAACTGTAAATAAAAATTTTAAGAAATTTTCTGCCCTTTTAGTGCTTTCTGCTTAGCAAAGTTTCAAGGGGGCTCCTTCTTAATTTTAAATTTAGCACTACCATCAAACCTAGACTTGATTTCAATCAAAGGCTTAATGAGGTTCTCGAAAGTGCAGTGGAAATGTTTCCTTACATTGATTGAAGGGGAATGAGGAGAGATGCTAAATCTCTAAATGCTTTTTGTTGAGTGTTTATTTGCTGGATTTCAGTAAGAGAGAAATATTAAAGTAAGAAATGTAATAGTAAAGCTTTATGGCATATGGGAAAACATATTCTTTTAACATTTTCTTTTAGCATCTCTTCATTGACTGTGAACAAGTACATGGACATTATGAACTAAGCACCAGCATATGACCTCCCTTGATGGGGTGCATGTGTGCTGCAGGCTGTGTCACCCAACAGCTGCATGATTTCCTCTCAAAACTGTTTACATGCGTTCATGCTGGAGCTTTGATCATGATGTCGCCTTGTGTGACCTACTGAGTGCATGTATGCATGTGTGCATGCATGTATGTGTACACGCATGGATATGTGTGCAGGACTGGGGTCATGCATCTGCACTGAGAATGCTTGCATTCTGCTACACTTTTGCAGTCATGTCCTTTTGTCCAGTAAGATAGCAGCAACTGTGAGGTGCTTGGAAAAAAGTGGCAGCAGAAATCTAACTGCTAGGTTTGTAAGGCCTGTAGTTGGACTGTTCCAGGGAGAACTCTGAGAAATAATGCATAGAATTAACTGATTTTTTTTTTCCACTGGCAGTCTCCAGCCTGCCGTGTGTACATTATGCTTGAACAAAGATGAGAGTGGTTATAGTTTTGGCAGGCAACCACAGCATACACATTGACATAAGATCTTTTGGATCTAGAATACTTACTTGAAGGTATGAACAGAAGATTGCCTGAGTGTTACAGACTTCCCCATCTCAGTACCTTCCTGAACAGTTTATTCCAATCTTTTTTGTAAAACCTCCTGGTTTATCTTAATTATTTCTTCCCCTTTGCTAATGTTTATCCGTGTTTGTTAATTTCAGAAAACAACCAAATTCCCTCTCAGACAAGGAACTCAACAACCAAGAGAAAGTCTAAGTTTTAAGATCAGCATGAAGCTCTGGCGAAGTAGGACACTCACACATCATGTTTAGCCATTATGTGGTTACTGTGGTGACAGAGTAATTTCAAGGTAGGATTTGAGAGGTATCTACAAGATATGCAGCTTTGGTTTATCTTTTCAGGCAAGGGCATGCTGACAGCTGTTCACTCTAATTCTTCCTAAAAGTATAAAAAAATCTAATTGTCATTTGCAAAGTCCAGACGCAATTATGTGATTCCAAATTGCTACAGAGGGCTCTCTACAATCACCATATCCTTTCTTTTTGCAACCTTTTTTAAAAGCGTCTCTGTCATCCAGAGAAAGGTATTTGTGCATGAAAACAAATCATTCTGCTTAGCTTGTATTTTAATCTGTTACAGTTGTTAGAAAATTTGGGATCTTTTTCAAAAATAAGGTGCTTTGTTGACATTAAAAAAAGGTATAAAATCAAATCTGAAATTACAGCTTGTGATACTGCAGCTATAAAAAGAATCTTGCAGAAAATTAATGGATATTCTCTGCCTGTGAGGAGGAGAAGATACTACTTCATGTCAAAATATCATATTCAGATACCTTTCACAGACAGAGAATAAAACAAAAACTACTCAGAGCTAGCCTAAATCACACATATTCTCTTGCATATGTATGCATTAGAATAAAAATGTTAATGTAAAAAGAGAACCACTATTGCTTTAAATGCATATTTGACGTCTAGACAAGACCATACAGAAAAGGGAATGCAGCTGAACAGCCCTGGTGTGTGGTGTTGTGCTAATAAGGGCACCTGTAATAAATCAAGGCAAAGGAGATGCCTCCTACATTAGGATTTTTCCTTTATGTAGAGCAGGAGAAAACTTGTTATTACTCTGTGGGGGAAAAAAGTATTCATGCAGCAAGGGTGTTAAATTTTACTTCCTCTTTTAAAGTGATTATCACTAACAATGGAGGCTACAAATCATTGGCATTTTGGAATCCCCTTTTTAATATGCTTTATTGCTTGTTTGACATGCCTTTTCATTGTAATTGGTGTAACTCTGGAGACAATTAAAAGTCTGTTCTTCTTTTGAGTATTGGTCATTAAAATTAATGGGCAAGAGCTGTGAAACATAAGGCTGTTGGTTGAAATGAACATTACCTGTAGGAAAGCAGATTGTGGCACTTTTTTTATTTCCTGGAGTCATGGTCATTCAAGACCCTAGAGGAATGGAGGGGATTTTTGTGTGTATGAAACTAGCTGTCTCTTTTGTACCTCCTTTAGGGCTAATGTTTGTTTGTTTAAGATTTAGTGTCACAAGGGCATTTCTAAAAATTCATTGAGGGAATGTGGAGAGGAGAAGAGAGTTTTGCTAACTACAATGAATCTCATTCCATGAGTCACTCGTGTGCGTAACAAGTGCTGTATTTTGTCAGATAACAGAGCCCAAATCTTTTCATTACATCAGTGAAGCATGGATACTTAAGAAAAGGAATGAAGAGGTTTTTGCCCCAGTCTACAATTATTGTTCTTAGAAACCAGGCTCTTAATCTGAAGACAATTTTTACTATTTTAAATATGATTAAAACTTTTTCTAGCTCTTCCTAGTATCACACAACAGTGAGTTATAAGAACTCTATGCAAAGAGAAATATAGAGTAGTGTTGATTTTCTTAACCTGAGTTTAGCCCTGGATCTTTCTAGTCATCTCTTACAAGCAATCAGGAGTTTTCAACCAGATCATAGAATCACAGAATACTATGTTGGCAGGGAACTCAAGAATCATGTAGTCCAACCTTTCTTGGCAAAAGTCTAGACAAGACAGCCCAGCATCCTCTCAGATGAGTCTTGAAAGTGTCCAGTACTGGGGAATTCACCACTTTGTGTGGAGATTATTCCAATCACTAATTGTTCTCATTGTTCCTTGTGTGTTTCCCAGTCAGAATGTCCTTAGGATTAACTTGTACCCACCCATTATCCCTTCTTGTTTCCATGTGATTCCTTGTATAAAGCAAGTCTCCATCTCTTTTGTTGTCACTCTTTAAAAAAACATGAAGAGATAAGGTCTCTCCTGAGCTTTCTTGTCTCAAAAACCCCCCAGTGCTCTCAGCTTTTCCTTGTACGTCAGGCTTCCCAGCCCTTTAACCATCTTGGTGACTCTCATCTGGACCTTCTCCGGCCTGTACAAAACTGGGACCAAAACTAAACACAGTATTCCAGGTTTGGCCTGACAACTGTTGAGTAGAATGGGAGACTGAGGAATCAACGTTGTGAATTGGTATGTTTCAGCCAAATAAGATCTTGATGCATGAAACTCACTTGCCATAATGCCATGGGAAGAGCACAGCCCTGTTTAATCACTCTGATTTGAGGCCCTCAGCACCAGGGTCTGTCAGATAGGGACATCTGATCTATGAAGTTCTCAGGAGGTGTAGAGATGAGGGACCTGCATGGAAAACAAGTTTGACCTATGCTATAGGGAACCGTGAAAGGTAGTAAATCATTTTGTCTCACACTCAGCATACAAGGCTTGACTGCCCTGGAAATCTTCAGACAGAAGTGCTCTGTAAGAATGGGGTGTAAACACAGAAGCTGCGTGGAACCAGGAGTGGTTGTCCAAATTTTAATGATCACAGAGGAAAAAAATAAATAAAAGAGATGCTAAGCAGAAATGTTTCTACTTAGCTATGAAATGAAGGACAGTTCCTGAATAAAATTGCTTTCTATTGAATTTGTTCTCTTCTGTAAAATCCCATACAAATTTACAGTACCCAGGTATTCTCTAAAATGTCCTCAAACTATATCTGCATATAGAGCTTTTGAATAGATACATATTATAGTGATAATGTAACTAAATATATCATCCACCCATGCACTTCCAATTGACTTTTTTCTAAAGCTGGCATTTTCTCCATCGTTCCTGCATCTAATTATCATCAATTTCAGCTCAGGAAGGAAATAATCTAACAATAAAGAGATCAATTATCTTGGCAACAAAAGAAAAAAAAAAAAATTAGTAAACTGTGAATTTTAGATGGCAATTTGATCTTTGCGACATATGGTGCTTAGAAAAACAATGCACAAAACAGAACTTCTCCTGTGGAACACCAATTGAATTTAGCATAGCAAAGTATCAGTGGCTTCTGTCACTGAACTCGCAGAGTAATTAATTTTCACCAAATACCTGACAATATGAGTGTCCTATATAAAATATGTTTAAGACAAAGCAAAAAAAAAGTGATAATACACTGATCTGAAAGAAAATTATATCATTCTATGAGGATATGGTCCATTTTATTGTACAGCAATACTTCACAAGAGTCAAACATAATGATTTATTAGCACACAAGAAGTACCCCAGGCAGGCATAGTTAATATTTTAGTACTGCAGGCGATGGAATGTGACAGTTTCATTTGTTGCTTTGACCTTTATTTTATTTTGAACCATATTTTCCTAGAACCTCCATTTATCTGGAGATCATGTAATTAGATCCTTTTAGATAAGCCACAATAATTTCTCACATTAACACTAATTTTTTCCAAATTGAGATTTTCTTTGCAGTGCACACTTCAAAACGGTCCAGAGTGGTTCACTGAGAACAATAAAGACATCAGACAAGATATATTAAAAGGTACCAGTTAGTAAGCCAAGTATTTTAAACTAGAATTTCATTTTTAAACAGCTCAGTATGGCGGGGAAGATGGCATACCAGAAAGTACAGATATAGCCATGATAAATGCAAATATTAATTTGTATCTCTAGGTGAAAGAAGAAGCATCTTCATTAAAGCAATTTCATTAAATTTTAATACATTGTCTCTAGTTTCTGCTGTAAAAGCTTCAGGAGCAATTTCTTTTTTACTGCTACTGATAATATATCATGGAACAAGAAACAAGGGAACTGAAAAAAAACTGTCAAGGCATGATAATTAAGGAATCTGAAGATCTAAATCCACTTTTGATAATGTGTCCAATTGTTTTTGCCTTCTTTCTCTAACACTATTTTATCATCTTCCTCCAAAATTATAACTTGATGGAAAACACGTGTATTTTTTCTTGTCACATCTGGTTAGTGCTTTAGTTTCTCTGGATATTACGATTTCATGGCCTCTACACAGTGAGCTTCATTTTTTCCTTTGAGTACCCAGTTCTGAAAGGTGACCACTGAATGTTACGCAACAGAAGGAGAGCACCAAATTACTTAACCTACCAGAAATACATGACTTTCTTTTTCTCACATAGCTTTTCAGGAATTTGATTTTGTGGAGACCCTAACTGGAGTAGCCCAGTACATTCAGATTCACTGCTGAATAATCCAATGAGATCGGCGTGAACCTCTGTATGGGGGCCACAAAGCAGGCAAAGTTTTGAGCATGATCTGCCTTAGCTTTTGCATTGCACTAGGTACATGCTTCCATTCCTCCTTATTCTCTTTGTCTCAGCTCACTGTTCTCTACATATCTCAGGTACCTTGTGCAAGCTTCCTGCTTTTCCCCATGGCTCTCCTCTCCCATCCTTTCCCTATAATCTTTGAGAGAGAAACTTTCCTCCTTTTCAGTTTCCAAGAAGCACCCAAAGGCAGGAGTAAAACTCTCCCCTCCAAGAGATTCCCACCATCCCAGAAAGCCACATCACAAACATCACTTCCAATCAAACATCAAGCAAATCAAACACACCACACAGCAGAACAGACAATGACAGTGTGGAAGCAGCCATTAAGTATCTTTACCTAAATGACAGGTTCTTCTTCCATAAATTCTTGACGAGCAAGCAACAATAGCTGGTTATTCATACTTCAGTTCCACGCTATGTGTTGGAATTCCATTACACAACCAATTCAAAAGTAAGTTGATTGCAGGCTAAAACTTAGCCACTGTGTTTTCCTTTTGCCTTCCCTAGTGTCTTTATTCACATAAAAAAGATGTACATTCATGTAAAAAAATGGTAAAATAGTCAAGAGTTGAAAGCGATGTTGCATATTTTAGAAATAAAGTTTCAGTGCTGTTCACTGGGGAGAAAAGTAAGTGTGAGATTCTGTGAGTTCTCCCCCAATAATATGGCAATCTTGTACTGTTCACTTGTCTGGTTTTCTATTAAAACTAATGGGTTTTGTTCTCAGAAATGTGCTTAACAGCAGCTCTGGAAAAATAAGTAAAACTGCTGTGTTAATTTCTCACCCTGTTACACAACAAACAGGCAAACTTGCCTTCTTGATCCTGCTATATTGCAATGAATTTTCCTCATGCAATTTTTGTACTGTGGGCATCACAACATTTTTCAGTACACAAACAGAAGGAATGATGAATAGGCTGCAGAAGAGAAAGCTGATAGAACTTCTGGTAAAAAGACCCTTAAAGTTGCAGTCTCGAAATTAAGGTAACACTGCCTCATTTTTAAGGTTCAGGCTGAATCCCTTTAACAGGACTTATTTCCCAGTTTCAATGGACCTAGTCTTTTTTTCTGCACCTAATACTAAGCTGTGGCATGACTCTCCAGCTGCCACCCAGTCACTAATGACTACAAGAGAGTCTCTCAGACTTTTTGAAAAGTGGATTCATTTCAGGTGGGACAGAGCCTGTAGCAGAAGTGAAAAAAACAGAGGCATTTGTGAGCACTTCAAAACATTATTTTGTGCTCTCTGTGCATAATTTTTTCCTAAAATTAATATTATATTTCACAGAGATGCAGATCTCAAGATAGGCAGGTGCATGATCCTCAACATCACAAGAGATTTCCCTGTCTCCAGGTTTCAGCTGCAGCTTTGTGGGAGAAGCCTTTGGCACGTTCCAGAGTAATCACTATTTCAAAGGCACTTTTGAGCTGAAAAGCAGTGTCTTAAGAGAAAAATAATGGATTAAAGAGACAAGTAAACAGCATATATAATTGTAGAAATTGAGGTGCTGGACTAGGTCCAAAGAAGGGTAATGAAGTTCGTGAGGGGTCTAGAGCCCCACACCCTACCAGGAACAGCTGAGAGAGCTGGGGTTCCTCAGCCTGGAAAAAAGCAGGCTGAGGGGAGACCTTGTTGCTCTCTACAACTATGGAAGGAGGTTGTTGCAAGGTGGTTGTCAGGGTTTTTTTTCCAAGTAACAGGTAACCATACGAAAAGAAATAGTCTCAGGCAGCACCAGGGGAGGTTCAGATTGGATATTGAGAAAAAATTTTACACTGAAAGGGTTCTTAAACATTGGAACAGGCTGCCAAGAAAGGTGGTTGAGTCATTATCCTTGGAGGTATTTAAAATGTGTATAGACGTAGTGCTTAGCAGTATGGTTTGGTGATGAGTTTTGTCTGTGTTGACACTTGGACTTCACGATCTTGAAGGCACCTTCCAACCAAGGCAATTCTATGATACTGGGAATTAGGGTATCAGTCTAGAGTCATCACCTCATTCTTGCCCACACAAGAGAATTTCTGTTTTACTTGAGTAAATCCCTCCACATGTGGATTTCATGCTACATTGAGTTACTGTGGTTGTTCAGTTAGTCTGAAGAAAACAAATGGACATACCAGTAAATATTTGAGGCAGTATAGCTCAATACCTTGACTAAACACAAACCAATTAGGAGTCCTTCATTGTAGAGAACTTAGTGAATTACTTCTTTTCTATTTCCTAGATATTAAGTTGCAAAGTTGAATCTATCTATCATACATCCATTACCTAGAGATTATTTATTTGCCATCTTCATGCTGCAATTACTCTTTCCTGAAGAAGGAAGGACTGCAGAAAGCAGGATTCTTTTTTAGGTTTCTGTATGTCTTATTTCTTTATAAAGTTAGACTGGCATTATACCTCCCTGAATACACAAATCAAAGTACTTCTCTGGAAGTACTATTAATGAAATTTTTCTCATCTTTGCAGGTAATAATTAGATACCTCACTCTATCAGAACTTATCAGACAGCAGTTCCAGGTCTGGTAAAGGACCAGCTGAGCTAATATGATATTGTCATTATCCTATCCTAGTCACAGGTATGGGAATTAGTTAGAAGCTAATTCCATTTATGAACATCTGCTCCTAGGTAGTAATCATGCATCACTGACTTATGAGGGCTTTTGTTACACTACACCATACCTATGTAGGTTAGAGATTTTGGCACTACTTATTTCAAGGGTGAAATGGCACTTAAAAATACTATTACCTTATGACAATTGAGATGAATTTACAGTAGGGTATCTACTATATCGTACATTGTGAAAACTTAAGACTTATCCAGTGAACCATACCTTCCATGGCAGAAAGTTAAACTTCTAATTTTAAGGAAGGCTGCTTACTTCCACTGGCTAATTGGATTCAGCTAAGTATTTTGTGCTCAATCTGAGCCTGCTGCTTTCACTACAAAATATGTGCTATACCTCCTTAAGCATTAAACACATTCTTTATTCACCCTGAGTGTTCGTGTTTGAATGACTTGTCTTTCTAAATGTCACAGGGGACCTTGAAAACGTGGATAATTGAGGATTTGAATATCTGAAGGGCATTGCAATGTAATATGTCTATTCTGGATGACATGACCTTCTTGCAGAAAACAGAATTCTCACTGTTTATAATATCTGTACCCTATTGCTTTTCCAAATTATTTTCTACTATAGAAGTACTATTTTGCAAAAACTTTCCACCAGGAAAAATACATTTTTTTATTTTATGCCTATACTCCAATTTAGTCTGAGCAGGTGAGAAAACCAGTGGCTTGTCTTGGGTAATTTCCTGTCTCCTACACACAGATTGAAGCCTTCAGAGTGCCTATTAGAAATTCCATCATGAATAACGTTGAAGAAAACTTCCCCTGGAAGAAAGTTTACTTTAAAATAATTAGTCAATGTCCAAAACTTTTGGACAACTCTCTGGCTTCATTCTTCCTGAAATCTTGGAAATTCACTAATAACTTCTAGAAGTGAATGGTTTACATACCACTAGAGATCTTTATCTACATGAGAATTGGTATAATTTATGCAGCAATTGACTCTGCAAGATCACTCGCAAAGAAGTTTAAATTAACCTAATTATAACTCAGTCTCTTCGCATGGCCCTCCACACCTCAAAGTACAGGTCTTTACTTATCAGTCATATTCCAAAAGAAACATTTCTGCCATTCTTCAATTTTTCTATCAAAAATAGTTTGAATTAAATTTTCAGTGAAGATATTTCTGGTGTATAGACAAGATGTATATCCTTCTTTCTTCATAGACATTGTATCCTGCTTCACAACACAAAAGATTTTCACTGACGCCTCTCTCAACCTCTGGAGAGTGAGTCTGTTCTACAGAGCAAAGACTGCTGACTCAGAATATCTACTTTTCATACAATAGTTCAGAAGGAAGCAATGAAAACCAGTCAAACTGACAGCAAGACTGATATGATCTGTGTGTCACAAAGAGGTGGGAGATACTTCTCATTTCCTTAGCAGAGCAACCTCTGACAGACTTTATACACCTGTTGAGCAACTTACAATCAAAATTTTCTTTTCCAGAAACTAATGGTTCATTGAGTTATTGATATATTTGCTTAATAGTAATCAAAACAATTATTGATGCATTTTTCACCTATGTTAGACCATAGTAAGATGAGAGAAGCATTTGTTAAGAACAGAAGACAGCCCCGCCAGTTCAGCCACAGTACATTTTCAAGCTTTGTTTTTCCACTGGTTTGAAAAATTGCTGATTAAAGAAGTGGATGATTTATGGTCCTCTACAGCCACTGATTATTACCCCTTAGATCTTCCAGCTAGAGACAAATGAAGCATGGAATGTCCAGCATTGACAGTATAATATAGTAAAGACAATCTGTTAAATCATACTTTTATTGTAGTTAACTCTAATTTAGAATATAAATCTTTGTGACAGATGATTGTGACTTCATCCTCCCCTGTGTGTCAGTGCAAGGAACTGGAGCTTAAAGATAATGAAATGCTTTATGTCCCAGCAGCTCTTTTAAGGTCAATCGAGGGAAGCATTGCTATACTGCTGTGTGAGGGCACTATGAACAAGTTTATCCTGTCTTAGGGCTCAGTGCTAGTAAATCTATTTTTCTCCATCTTTACAGGAGATTCCCAAAGACTGCATAACCTCTTGGCTTCCTCAGATTTTCCTTCTTTCATTCTATCTGGTGGGAATAATGTAAGCCAAAGATAGTTCAGTGTTTGAGAGTTTTGGGGTTATTTTGCTTTTTCTTTATTTGTCTTCAGTGCTGGAAGATTTACTACATTTGTGCTATCATGCTATAGATGCTCAAATTGTAATGCCTATGTTGACTTTAGTCAGCTTCTTGGAAATAAGTGAAATGAGCATTCCAGTGTACAGGTATTTTCCGGTCTGCTGCAACATTCCCACTGGAAATAAATTTCATTCTGCCATTGTAAAAGTATATCTGTTTAAGAGCCAACACAATAACAGAATGCTTATATTTTGTTGAAATGTTCTCACAAGTCTGACCCAAAATATTTGTAACTTTTACTTTTCTCCTTGAGAAGCAAGTGTGAGTATCTGCAAGTGCAGACAAGAGAAACTGCTGGGAGGGAGGGGGAGCAGGAAGCAGGGGGGAGTGACCATGCCTCTAATCTTGTTCAAGTCTTCACTAGTAAGAAAGGTTATGGTGGAGGAAACTAAAGCAAGTTCCATCATATTAGCCATAAATGGCTAATTTATGGCTAAGATCAAACACCAAGGAATAATTTACTACACACAAAAAAATTATTTGTTTTTCCATTTTACATTATCATATCAACTAAGGTAGCAGAGAGATAACCACCACTTTTGAAAGCCTCATGCATGTAACAGGCACATTTCAATTTTTTTTGCTCCCCTTAAGCTTATTTGAGTCATGAGTAACTTAGTGAGAGACAGTGAATTTGTACTAGTGCAAGACTGATATAAATGAGAAAATAGTCACAGAAATCCATTGACACAAAACATCCTACAGACATGTTGGTATTAGCACAAATTAGCAGAAAACAATCTGTTCATTACAGAACTGATTTTCTGTGTTAGGAATTAATCATTTTTTGCTGACATCTACTGAATTTAGGAATACTCATCTTTTCCAAAAAATCAGCCTTAAAACTCTGTGTTATATCTGCCCAATTTTTGCAATCCTACTGCAAGCACAGCAGAAAATGCTACAAGAGTCTAGATGGTTTGTAGATGCTCAGACCCGGGGGCATGCATTCCCGAGGAGGGAAGGGGTTTATGCACCCTTTGCAATTTATTTTATTGCACTGTTATTTGTTAAGATCAGGTAACCACTTACTTATCTAAAGAAACCACAAGTGAATGTTTTTGTGGCTGGTTTCTAAAGAATAATCCTCTTGAAGAGATTCTGCAATAGCAATCTATTTCATGGAGATCTGAAAGCTGGTGAACCTGCTGACCCCAACTCTCTTGAAACAATTTTTTCTGCCTTCTCTCCCATTGGACATAGGAAAACAATGACTCAATATTTGTATGGATAGAGCTAATTTACTTCATCAAAAGGCAGCCAAGAAAGGACAAGACTTTGTGAAGGCATCCCTTGAACCCCTGTAGCACTGGATAGAAGGAAGCCATTGGAAATCAATATGAAAATCACAATTTTACAAGATGATAAATTAAATATGTCACTGAAGAGTTTAAACCTATTAAAGCAAATGAGATCAAGCATATGCCGAAACATACACACATGCCAAAGCCTCTAATGAAAGGATGACAAGAATGTTAATACCAGATTTGTCTTAATCACAGATTGGTCCTAAATCACACATTTTCCTTTCACTTGTGATAGTATGACACTACCAAGGACTATGGATGAGGGAGATAAAAGCCCCATGAACATTGTTTGACACTGACAACCTCAAACTCTTCACTGACAAACACAAACTGGGTTTCTGATCTGTTTTCAAAGATGTATTGCAAACAAACTGTCAGATCTGGATCTCCTCAAATTGAATTTCAGGGAGAAAAAGAAATCAAAAATCTTCAGTAGCATGTTGCATGTTCCTGCAGTTTTGGTGAGTTGTTCTGAGACAGAATAATGAGAACTGAACTTTATTGTTGCCTTATGCAGTTGCTTCACCAAAGTCTTTAAAGATACCAGGGAATTTTTGTAGGTTTACTTGCATCCTCTTATTGAAACAGATCCAAAAGCAAGTAAAACTTAAAGTAATTTGTGTTGTTTAGTCAGGCCTTTAGAAGTTAGGGCAAGTCAAAACTATGTAGAATAATTAGGGAGAACATTGACTTGACATTAGCCTGTGAGCATCTTGCTTTATGAATCAGTTCAAGCCACTTTGGAGAACAAACAAGTAATTCTTGAGCTGAAGTTTAAGATGCTATGGGTGCAATAAAAAGGAGGGAAGCTGAGGCGTCTTGCATGGGCAAAGGAATACAGTCAATAACAGGGTTGATGCTTTTCCTTTGCTGTGGCCTATCTCACACTTATGTGAGGTTCTCAGTACAGGTTGTTCTGCAGTGGGACAGCGATTTGATTTAACAAACAACAGCTTCACTGAATCCAAACCTAATTTCCTAGGACAAAAACCCCTTTTTTTTATTTCTGCAAAAATTTCTAAGTCATTATGCAAACAGGAGAGTTGTTAGAAAGTAGAATAAGAAGTAATCCATAGGTGCCACAAGGGAACATCAGAAAAGAAGAGGTTTGCTTTTGCTAGTAAAACTCAGATTTTCAGAATGCTTCCAAGATTCTCTTTCTAGTGTATCCCATTCAGCACAAGATCAAGCACAAACAGGAGATCACAGATATTTATTCCAATCTATATTTCTTGTTTCTATTTGCTTATCACTTAGCTTTACCTGCTCCCAGGGCACTCAATTTCTTCGCTTAGCAAACAGTGTTTCCTTTGGGAATTGATGCTTCCGATGCTCTTTCCTTAAAATAACCAATTTACATATTCAAAATTCCTCATACACGTATATACTTGTATATGTGTGTGTATATATACATTATCATATATGTGCATGTGTAAATACATACATATACATTAAATGTATGTATCAATTGTATTAATTGTATGTATCAAAAGTAGTAAATGTATTAAAGGCAATAAATGTGTCTTCTCTGGAGACATTTAAAAACCACCCACATGTACTCCTTCCTGTGTGACCTGGTCTAGGTGTTACTGCTCTGCCAAGGGGATTGGACTAGATGATCTCTTGAGGTCACTTCATTCCCTGACAGTCTGTGATTCTGTGTTATTCTGTATATGCATAGGTATATGTGTATGAACACCATGAATAACTCCATTTCCCAGGCCAGCAGAAAATGAAATATTGAATTGTAAAAGTTCTCGAGACTTAATTTGAATACGATTTTGCAATTTATTCGTGTTTAGGGAAGAGAAATATACCCAAAAATGTATTTATCTATTTGACTTATTTTTGCTAGTTTTCATGCTCTTATTTTACAGAAATTTGTCATAAAAATGCAACTATCTACTGTGCCTGACATTTTGCAGAGGTTAATCTGTAAAACTTGGTGACTGCACTTAGCTCTCTCTTGATTAGTTGCTGGGAAAGCTCCTGTGAAGAATGATGAAAGGATTACCTGAGGGCATTTCTAGAGGGTACAGGGTGGGATGCAGTCAAATTAGGTCTCAGGCCAGAACTCCAAAGCAGCAACCTTCAAAGAGATTAGGTTGAGTTTTGCAGATGGCACAGCATCAAGCTCATACCAAGGCTGTTAGGAGAACTGATGGGGAAAGATTCAGTGATGCTCTTAGGGTATAGACCAAGCTTCTCTACATTGCACTTTGTGTTCAGGTGTCACAAGAGCTTTTCTTTGAGGAGTTTGACATTTTGAACAAGTTCAGAAATAAAACCTGTTACTTCAAAGAGCCTGTGCATGGCATTTGCCAGTGGAGGGTTTTTCTACAGACAGCATTTCATATTTGTATGACAGACTTGGCCTCTATTTACACACCTAGCTGGCCTGTCAGTTAGGTATTAAGAAAACACACACAACCCCTGCCAGTAACAGACACACACAACTGAAAATATCCTGTAGACAAAGATTACTAGTAAAACATTACTTCACATTACACAGTTACTCCAGTATACTATCTAATTTCACTAGGAGAATTGCTCTAAACTATAGAGAAATAGCATGTTGGTATTCATTGATAATTTTCCAAGCAACATTTGAATTGTGCTGTGATGCCATAAACTATGTGTCTGCTAGGATATATCAATACCAGCAAGCTCTCTTAGGTCCAGAGAGATAAATAGCACTTTTCAAAAAAATGTATCTCTATATCTCCTTAGTGAGGACATGTTTCTGGTTTTGAGAACGAGTGCTGCCATTAGAAATCTCCACATATCTGTGTCTCCTGTCAAGAGACCATACAAAGTAGTAGAACCTACAGAAAAAAATGTTTATAGTGAGGAATTCTTAAAAAATCATATAACTGAAATTTCAACTGACTTTTTTTCTTTCAGAGTCTGACAAAGGCATTGATTATTAAGGACTGAATTTCTATTTTTCGCTTCCACGTTGATATGAAGGCAAATCAGTGGAAAAGAATTAGTTCATTGCAGGATCAAAAGCAGTGGACTGAATGAAAATTCAGAAACAGTTCTTAAAATTGACTCCTGCAACTTCATGATACCAGTTTATTTTTTCTGTGTAACTTCCTCAAAGGAAATATTGGCTCTACTTGTAGTTAAGCAAGTAGAATCACTGGAAGCCTCCTCTTCTATGCCAAGACACCAATACATTGATATAATATATGCAAGGGATTGGTACAAGCATATGCAGCAATTTAGAACAGGGTTATCAACTCAAGTCAGAGCAGCTTAAGAGTAAAAATGCAAATCTCTTGAAATATTGTGGTTACTGTTTGGTACAAAAAGGTTCATACTTGAAGCATCACATTTTCTGTGTGAAGTTTCTGTCAATTTGTTTCATAAGCAAACTAGGCTAACATAATGACATAAGAAACACTAAATTAGAATTTAATATATACTTCAAAAGGAGACTGGACATTTGATAGCCATGTGAATGACTACAAGCTGAAGTCTAGAATTAGTAGGATGCCTTCTTGTCTAAGAATTTTGCAGGAGGTTGCAGTGGCTTGGGCCATACTGGCCACAGAGACAAATGACAAATGCTGTTCCCCACATCTCTCATCAAGAAGATGAGGAGGAAAGAGAGACTTCTAAGTTATGATGGAGAAGAAGAAACAGAAGCATGAATAAAAGTTGTGCAGACAGAATCAGACAACTGGTCCAGCAGGCTCTGTACCACACCTCCTCATTTTGTAGCTCCTTTTTTAACTTTTGAGGAAAACTGATTGAATCGCATCCATTCTCAGTATATTTTTGAAAATTCTGGGACTCATAAAATGGTAAACTGAAAACCAAACAATGTTCTGTCTGCTCTTCTTTATGTCTATGCCAACTGTAGGTCAAGAGTTTTTTTGTAGTGGCTTTGAGATAATGAGGACTTGAGTAAGGCAATTTGAAGGTCTGATATAACCAAGAGCGCACTGAAGTTTGAAAAAAAAGCTTTGCACCATGGCAGTAAAACACTGCTTCTGTAGATAGATCTGCTTTTTGAGGAGTATTATTAAACTTATACAGAAAAGCCAGGAGAGACATAGTTATTTGATTTATTAGGATTAATTTTCTTCTTGCTTTTTTTTTCTTTTTTTTTTTGTTCTTTTGCTTATAAATAGGCATGATGAGAAGGGAGTTTGCTTTATAAGTAGTATATGACAAGTAGGTTTGTCTACAGATCACAAAAGTTTTTCTTATTTAATTTCCATTAATCTTCTTAAAAGGAAAGCTCTACACACTGGTAAATCTGCAGTGTCACTCCTTTCTTTATGTATTCTAGTCTAAGGCATCTGAGGCACTGAATTCCTTCTACCAGAAAAGTGGAGAAATTAAACAAAAAGATAAGCAATTCTGATTCTAAATAAAGCATCCCAAAATCAAGGAGATGCCATGAAGAGTGTCTATCTGGAAGTGAATATAGTAGTCTGCCTACATCCAAATGACCCACTAAGGTTTTCCGAAGATCCTTCTCAAGGTGAAACAACATGGTGACTTGACTGTCCACCTGGCATTATTCACAGCAATAACCTTTTCATTAATAGGATATGGAAGGGTAAGAAACATGTTTATGCTAATTATGTTTGATTTATGGTCACAGAGGAAGGATACAAATTGTATAACTAAGACTTTTATTATTCATACAATGTACATAATGTACATTGTATGAATACATAATGTACAGTATGTATTCATTATGTACATTATGTATTCATACATAAGTGGCCATCAAGTAAATGTTGATTTTTATAGAATTTGTGAATCACACAGGTCCAAAACTCTGGAAGCTATTGATTTCAACAGGAATGAGCCATTTTAAAACCTCTGAACATCTGCTCTTAAATTAATCTGGGATGATGTCTTAAGTTCATACTTGACTGGAGTATCTACTGACTGATTTGAAAATATAAAACCAGCTGTGTTAACAGAGTACAAAGTGGTCTTCTGACCTTGCATCATATCACCTGTGGTGTGAGCTATTTTTAATGGTACAATAATTTTATATTATAGCTAAAAGCTTCTATTTCAAAAAGAACTTGACCACTGAATTTATGAAGTTTTGTTTAAGTAGGTAGACTTGACAGAAAACCTAGGATGACTATGCTTCCGCCTGAGTTAAACAGAGGAGCATTAATCAGGTGGGATATACAGGAGGGGAATAAGAAGAAATTTAAGACTACATAATCTAAAAAAGAAGCTGATTTGCTAAAAATGGAGTCTCAGGACAGGACCCAACTCAGTCTTTTCTCACAAAAATCCAAATGACTGAGAACTCTGAGATATTTTCAGTCTTTTTCCAGGACTGAATTACAAATTCATGAAGTCAAAGACACAGAAAGCTCATATAATTTTAGTGAAATGGAAGGTCAGCTAGCACAACATCAGGGCAACTGTGAGCTCTGAAGACAGGATTGAAGATTCAAAGTGCCTTTTGCCATAAGGAAACAGTAAGTTCTGACTTGAAATATTTTCCAGCCTTGGTTTCTCTCCAGACTGTATCTCTTAATCACAACAAACTGTCATATATTGTCAGTCTCCACTGGTGGAAATGATAATGAGCAACTTCACTTACAAAAACAAATCTAACTGATTTCAGATTGATAGGGATGGCAAACAATTTTGCCCCAGACTTTGATGAGCATATTTGTGCAGCTTGTAAATTCCATCCCAGAAGAGTAAATGTGCTCTTGGCAGTTGGAAGACAAATGGGATTAGGGCTCTCTTCTGGTAATACTGAAGTAATCATGGATCAGATGTTGATTTGCTGCCCTTTATGCATTGTTCTCCTGTCTCTGGTCTGACATTAAGGCTATAGTCGCCGTGGCCACTTCCATATGACTACTGAATAACAGATTCTTTCTTGGGATCATGGTCTTAAAAACCCCATGGTTCCTTTACCAAAATCCCAAATGTGATGTGTCCTTATTCTTTGATACTTCAAGGATTTTACTTTCCTTACTTTATTACTTCTAGAATGCAAATGCAAGGCTAAAACCAAGTTCAAGCAAATAAATAACCCCCTTACATGGTACATGTGACTCATTGGCATTTATTAGGAAGTCTTTGCTTTGTACCCCTTCAGTCTCCAGTGAAGGAGGAGCATATGAAAGTTGTGAACCAAACTACTACTTCTGTAGCAACTCAATGTGTGCTGCTCTTTTGCAAAAAGGCAGAATGCTATTTCCTATAGGGGCTCAGAGTGCAGCTTGATGACCTGTACATTCTCTCTACTTGGGCAACGGTTTTCCCTTCTAATAGCAATACAATAGGAACTGGGAGTGGAGCTTTGCACAGGGACATAGTAGTGTTAATCAGAGTGTTTTCCTCACGTTGAAGTAACAGATGCTACTTCAGCTTCAACTCACATGCGAAGAAGAGTAACAGATGGTGGAGAATTTAGTGTATAAATCTTATAAGGACCAGCTGAGGGAACTGGGGTTGTTTAGCCTGGAGAACGGGAGGCTGAAGGGAGAACTTAACTATTCTCTGCACCTACCAGAAAGGAGGTTGTTGCAAGATGGGATTGTTCTCCTCTCCCAAGTTACAGGACAAGAGGAAACAGCCTCAAGTTGCACCAGAGGAGGTTTAGAATGATATCAGGAAAAAATGTCTTCTTCAAAAGGGTTGTCAAGCAGCGGAACAGACTGCCCAGGGGGTGGCTGAAACATCATCTCTAGAGGTATTTAAGACATGTATGTGTGACGCTTAGGGACTGGTGGATTTGGTAGCTCTGGGTTAAGGACCAGACTCAATAATCTTGTAGGCCTTTTCCAACTTAGGTGATTCCAAGATTCAGCACCTCAGACATCTTCCATCCTGTCTTGTCTGCCACCCCCAATAAGGATATATATCTCCCCAACAGGACATTCCTTGCCCCATGCTACACAGTGAGAAATTTCTTCCCTGAACCAGTTTGGAGACCTGCAAAGCCTTAGCAGTTCAATTTTGTCCAGTGTTGCTGATTTAGTGCATAAGACCATGTGCACCTGCAGTGCTGTATAAATAATAAACTCAGAGGTGAAGTCCTTCCCTCTCCCTTTCCAACAAATACACAACTTTTCTTTCAAGTCACATCACACCAATACAAAACAACAAGGCAAACTACACAATTATGACACCAATTTTTTCTCAACTACTGCTTAGTAGCAATGTTCATTTTTAAAGTACTTTGTCACTATTAAAACCCTAAAATTAGTATGAAACTATTAAAACCCCCCAATTTGTTCCCAGAAAAATGCCTTGGGCATCTAAAGTACATGCCAAATTAAATACAAGTTTGCTACCATTATCTAATCAAAACCATGGTATTTCTGTCGTGTCATTATGGTTTCTACTTATAATCACAAAAGATATGTTATTCAAAATGCCCTTGACTATTTTTAATCTAGAATTTTAAAATTCTGATTTTCTCCTGCCTGTCCCTTTATTAAAGTACCTTAAATGAGTGGCAGTATGATTACTTACCGTGTTCTAACTATTAACTTCTCAGAAGTATGAAATGAGTGCACTACACCAAGTACACACCATACTGTGAATTATTCTCAGAGCTGTGACCTGTTTGGACACAATGTTAAAACCTGAAATTGCTGAACCCCATGTCAGATTGCCTGTACAACTGTGTTTCCTAGTGTTTTCATAATAACTGATTTCCTTTTTATTTGCATTAATATAAAACAATAATATGTAATGTTTATTTATTGCCAATAGATAGCTGTTGACTCCCTGCCTATCTTGCATCAGCTTGAGAACTGAGAAGCAGAACTGATTTACAGCGAGCGGATAAACTTTCTTAATCATGTAATTTATTTTTTTAAAGAACCCTAAGCTACTTATGTTATGAATTTTCCTAGTCTCTGGTTAGATTTCTAAATTTAGAAAAGCAAACTAGGAAATCTCCACTTTGATCTTTCAGGCACTTGAATATATGTATCTGCTTTTCTCAGGGAAAACCACTTGCTGTCTTTAAAGTTGTACTTTTGCTAATGCCAAAAGTTCAGGGTGATGAAGCATACTTTCTACTTGAAGTTTTCTGGTTCACTAACATTCTTACAGTTATGCTCCTGGAACATCCCACATTATTAAGTATATTTTGAGTACTGATGCTGAAAGAACAGCATTCAGCAGTTCTGCTCACTGTTGCTTAAAGGAAATGGCAGGAGGGATTATGTTTAATGGACCTGGGCATCATGTGGGTCTTAGTTCCTTTGCCCTCCCATTAGTTTGCAGGAGACCGTCTTAATCACCTGGTGACACACTGGACAGAGGGAAACATTTCTGACACTCTTTGTTGCAGCTGCATGGCAGAGGAACCTAGAAACACAAAGAGGGTCTCAGCAGAAGCATAATTTTGAAACTTGGAAAATGGAATCTCACACATAAAAGTCACGAAGTGGTAGTGGTACAGTCTCTCATTCCCTGGTCTCTTTCTCATTTTCCCAGGACTACTGTTCCTGTTTATATTAAGTTTTGCACAGAGGCAAAAGGTACCTGTCAAAACAATGCAAGGAACCTCCAGGTTCATCTCTGTATCTGTAAATTTATCCCTTTTCTCCTCCCCTTTAGGACTGAACTGATTTCTTGCTTTTCAACCAATTGTCTACAGCACATCAGAAACAGAATAAGTAAAGAGCAATGTGACCTCCTTCAGCCATGTTTTAGGTATGAAAGGTAATCTGGCTGTCAGCATGAGGTTTCCTTGTTGACATAAATCAGGTGACAACCTGGCCCCACTGTTTCATTTAATCAGAAGATCAAGTCAGGCAGTAAATCCTATCAGTGAAGGGGCTTTAGTGGCACCACTCTCTTTGGTCCTTCCCTTAATCCAGCACAGGTCTTGCTATTGTCCTATATGAAATTTAGTCAACTCGGAAAATAGTTAATTCTACCTCAGAGCAGGATGCCTTTCTTCTAGGTCTGCTCTTTTATTCAGACTGCCTGAACTTCAGATGATGCACAGCTCAGTGTCATTATATACCAAGTATTCAAATGATATAAACTGGAGTTGCTCCAATCAGAGGAGTACAGTTATAATGATTTCTAGCATTTAAGGTTTACATGCCAATTATACAGTCCCTTTGGAGTAGAACGGACAGCTTCTGTCATGGACAGCAATTAACCACAGTGTGGGTGTGATGTAGAGAGCTTTCCACATCAAGACGAGGCAACTCAGAGAAACTAATTGCTGGGTTAGTAGTCAAGATGCCTTATCCTCATATTAAACAGAGAAATATCATGCCTAGGGAGACTTTTTACATTATAATTCTCCTAGGCTCTTAATTTTGGCAACTAAAACCCTCCTTTGTGCTGTAGCACAGAGCTCAACAATTAATTGTGCACAAGGAATTCAAACATAGGATTATTGCTAGAAGGCTACTATTTATGAAAATAAAAGTACTTAATTAACAGAAAATGCAAGTCCTTCTAGTCCAAAAATCAACAACGAATAAGTAATTTTGCCAGTTGGAAATTGCTAGATCAATGACCAGGTTACAAACTCTCCTAGGAAAGATTGAAAAGGGAATGTTACACAGCAAAGTTTAATAGGCTTTTTAGAAAAAAGTAAATGGAATCCAGATTAAAGAGTAAAATAATTTCAGACTCATCATCTTCTGCAGTAAACATCTGGTGCTGATGGGTTTACCCAGGGAGATGTAGTGCACAGTTGCCCTGTCTCTAGGGAGAAAGCCCATCCCATGATGGACTTTGTACCCCATGGGGAGAACCAAGTGCAGCTCCCCACAGCTGTATCAGCTATTTTCTCTGGAATTATAAGTGTCATTTAGATAATACAAATATAACTATCCCATTACACTCCCAGAGTATGCTCATAGCTCAACTGCCGAAGAACTGTAAAATTGCTTTACGTTCTCTTTGCTGAGAGCTTACTGCTCACAAGGGAATGGGTCTTCCTCTATTTCTAGCTGTTAAATTGGCTTCAAGGACACTTTTCCACATAAGCATTTGCTGTAGTGACTTCAGAGGAGCTAAGGAAGTGATGTGGTGAACACTGCTGCAGTCCAAGCTATGTGAAATGTGGAAAAATCCCATTTTAAAAGGATTTTTTGTAGTTAGAAAGTCAGAAAGTACAAGTACATTCTTTACCTTTCAAAGTCTTTTCTGAATGTGCTATATTGCTGATATTGCCATTCAGGACAGTAATCCACTGCATAAAGCAAGAGATGAAATTTGCACCAGAAAAGAATTGATCAGTTATGTCACCTTTGATAAACTCAAAAGGCTGTACTGTCTCCCAGCAGCTGGTACATGCTAAGGGTTGAATAGTAGTTGAATCCTGAGCATACAGTTATTACAGATGGTGGCAATATCAGATTAACCCTGTGAGGAGCTCTGTCTCCAGTCTCCAACTATCAACACTATGTAAGAAATCTTCCTGTGAAATTCCAGAATTGTTTGGGTGGTGGGGGGGAAGGGGGGAAGGAAGCCAATATAAACCATGTTCTGCAAGGAAGTGTAGATCAAAGTCAGAAATGAGCCTATACTTCTAATAAAAAATACAGCTTACACTAAAGGAAAGGTAAAAAATCCACATGTGGGTATGCATTTAAATCTGTAAACATTACCATGTGAGCAGACTTGGCAGATGAAGATTACTCATTTGGAAAATGAGGGTGAACTATTTGGAGCTTGAAATTCTCATGATAATTTTACCCTGAGTTCAACATTATTTTTTTAATTGGAAAAGTAAAGGGTAATGTACTTTAAACATACTTTCTAAAGAACAAACTGATCATTAGAATAAATGACTAACCACGTGGAACACAGTTACAATGCCTTAGTGCTGTGCAAACACTGATGCTCAGCAGTGCATTAGACAGAAAGGTGAGCAGGCAATGCCCTCGAGCACCAGGTGTAATGGTCCATTATGATGATGTTCATTAGTATTTAATCTTTTGCATACATCACAAATAGCAGATTTCACAAGCTACTGTAAAACAGTGCTGTTCATAAAGAAAATACTAATGTTGTTAAAGTTTCTTAAAGCCTCCTGTTCTTGGAGGCAGAAATAAGGAGGAAAGGATTGAATGTAACTTCTTCCTTTGGTCTTGTTGCAATAGGGGAGATCCAGCCAAGACATTAGGCAGCAGAGCTATGATAATTTGTAAAGATTGCTATCAGGGACATCGTGTTTGTGCATTCAGTTACTAAATAACTCTTTCTACTCAGACATATGGGCATCCTACTGTGTTTATGTAATTTAGGCACAAATACACAGTCCTAGTGTGAGTCACCCCAGTTTCCCCCATGAGTTATGAAATCGATCAGACTCTAGTCCCCAGCTATAAACCACAACCAATGCTTCGATCAGACAATCACTTCAACGTCCTTGATTTCCACTGAAGCTCACTACAAGGTATCTTCTAGCTTTTGACACAGTCCCTCCAGGAAGGAGACTTAAGATGTCCTTTAGCTGTCTGCCAGCCTTGGGAATGAATTGAAGACATTTCAGTTTGTTAGGAATGTAAGCAAACCTCAGCTGTCCCTGAAGGATGCTCTGACACAGGGATGTCCAGGGTGCCCAAAACACTCCTGAAACATTGTGCCCTTTCCTGAGAGAATGTAGCCTATAATGAGCTGTGTAGGAGGCAATAGCATAGCATTAGATTGAATTAGAAAAAGCCCCATCCTTTGCAACAGAATTTCTATTGTTTCCCTCTTCACTCTTTGTAGCGGTGAATCCAAGCACTATTGGCTGCTGATAAGAAATGACCTGATACTCACAACTGGCTCCCAATAAACTCTGAAGAGTTTATTTGTAAGCAGGCAGGGATTCTGCCCTGAGTCTCTGAGTGCTCTTGGCTTTTTGCATCATTCTCTGGAGGGATCAAAATTGCTGCTGAACTTCCTGAGCCAGACTGGGACTAAAAGCATTTTAGCTGCTTTGGAGGTATAACAAAAAGCCTGAGTTAATAATATTGGAAAAGTACACAGAGATGCCTTCAAAGACATACATTCCAATTCTGATTAAAATCAGAGACCATGGTGTCACCAAGAAACTTCAGACAACCAGCCCGAGTCTCTCCTTTAAACTGGGTGCATATATAGACACTTTCATCCATCCTAGTTGTGGGTGTTGACTGCCTTCATAATGGTTTTCCTAAGTACTTGTCAGTAACCATAGTTTTCTGTATTTAAAACAGTATGTGAGTTTTCTGGATGCACAGGGAGACTGACTGTGAGAGTACATCTCTTAAAAGGACTAAGTATCTTTGATTTTCTCTGATCAATACTCTTTGCTTAATAAGGACACAGACTCATATACTGAGAGAATGTTGCTGTTTTACTTGTACCTTTTCTAAAATGCATATATACAATATGAACATTTATTCTCAATAGCTTGGACATTAAGTAAGTGTTTTAATAAATGATTTTTATTGGTGCTGCTGTGATACTTTCCTCAGTTTTTTTGGGGATGGGGGGGGGAAATTCTTTTATAGACGTCTAATGTTTTTATCCCAAAGTGCTCTCTGTTTTTTGGGGGGGCTTGCATTTTTCTTTTTTTCATTTGTTTGTTTTGGTTTTGTTTTGTATTTTTCCTTTTTTTATGAGAAATTCGATTGCATTATGCTACAGGATCCAGTGAAGAAGGTAAAAATAATTAGAGAGTAATTTCTATATACAATCATTAGAATCATAAAATTATGTAATAGTTTGTGTTGCAAGGGACCTTAAAGATCATCTAGTTCCGAACCCCTGCCATAGGCAGGGACACATCCCTCTAGATCAGATTGCTCAGTGCCATGTCCACCTGGCATTAAACACCTCCAGAGAGGGAGCATCCACAACTTCTCTGGGCAACCTGTTCCAGTGTCTCACCACCCTCACTGTGAGGAATCTCCTTCTTATATCTAGCCTGAATCTCTTCACTTCCAATTTGCATCCATTACTCCTAGTCCTGACATCATATATCCTACAGCCTTTCTGTAGGAAAGGCTTCAGGTGCTGCTAAGCTACTATGAGGTACCCCCTGAGACTTCTCTTCTCCAGGCTGAACAGCCTGTCCTTATAAGGGAGTTGCTCTAGTCCTTTGATCATCCTCATGGCTCTCCTCTGGACCAGGTCCAATAGCTCAATGTCCTTCTCATGTTGAGGGCTCCAGAACTGGACACATAATTATAAAGGAAAATATTATATTTTATTTCTTAGCACCTCTTTTCAGGTACATTTGCAATATTCTTGAAAAAAGAAAGGCAGCATAGTGTCTCCAGGCTGACATTTTTATGTACCAATTTGACCATGTATCACAAGAGTCAGATCAGGATTGCAGCAATATGTAAGAGCAAGAGGATTTGAAAAATAAAGATTTAATGTTCAAATCTGATGTCTTTTCTATTTTTTTACAAAACATATCTCCTTTACATGATCTTACGTAATTTATAGTTATCCTTGGAGGACATTGTTGAGTGTCTACCAAAGTCATGTTCTGTGTCATCATACAGATAAGAAGATATTTCTGAAGCTTCAGGGCAAATACCAGGACTCTGTGACAGTCCAATTGGTAAATAAAATCAATAATATTTCTTCTGATAATAATTTACAAGTAAATTCATTATATAACATATTTTTGGGTTCAGTTGTTTGAGTTCTTTTGTTGGAGTTTCTGTTGAGCTTTTTTTAATTGTTAAAAGTAAGGAACTGAAGACTCCATGTCAGAGAGTGTGTATGAAAACCCAGAATAAGGCATATAGAAACTTCAGGAACAAAAAATTGTCAAATAAATTTGTTGCCAGAAGGTTCTTTCTGAAGTAATCAACAATTTAAGAGCTAACAGACCTCAAAGTGTTGCAAGCACTTGACTATGTGGCATTCTACTGATGTAAAGACAGCAGCTGCATTTCCTAAAGATGATTGCTTCAAAATGATGGCAGAATGGCAGTACTATGGAAACACCACTGAGCCCTGAAGTGTTATTATTTTAAAAGTAATCATTATCTTTCAAATGCTACTTAGTGACACTAGGTAAAATTTCTGGCAATTTCTATGCCTTCAAGGCGACAAAGACTAAAACCCACACACTAAATATATCACACTTCTGTGAGGCAAGAAACTGTTTGAGAGAAGGTGGTCAAGGACAATCTTAGAGAAGAGGCTTGGAGTTCATGATTCATCTCTGGTAGAAAAAACATGAACAAGTGTTTTAGATTCTCTAAATCAAAGTGTTCTGATTTAGGATTGCCACTAAGCAGCACTGTGCCAGAACTGCCAGAACAGAATGGAGAAATCAGTGTTTCTCCTGCCTCTTATTCCCCTATCACAAACACCTCTGCTCGTTCTCCTTGGCTGTAGACTTATCTCTTATGCTAACTGTAAGAAGCTACGTTGAAGTTGACCCAGGACTTCATCCACAGTGACCATGCTGCTGGGGCATACATAAGGTGACCATACATAAAGGTTGCATTTAGCAGTTCTTCTGCCTGTATTCCCTATAGAGGCAGGGACTTCTTTCTCAGTTCTTGGACAGATACTTATTTTCAACTTCAATTTTAAGGAAATTTATTATCCTAATCATCTTTTCAAACAAGAGAGCAAACATTTAATTAACTGGTTCAGAAATTATCAGGGAAAGGACTCAGAGACAGATGGTCAGATCACTACTGGGGTCTAATTTCCTTCACAAACCAAGGCTACAAGTGCAACCCAGTTGCACACAAAACTTCCCATTTATTTTCATGTCAATATTTATTCAGTGGATACAACATCTCTCTGTAACCAGGGCAAAGCATCATTATTCATTTACCCATCTCAGTGCTCATTCAATCACCTTCTGCCACATAAAACCTAAGAATTTTTTAATATACTTCCAAAATAAGAAGTAGGAGATAGGACAGATTAAAAAATAGTTTTACCATTTTTAGATTTTTTTCTCTTTGACCTTTCTGAGCAGAAGGCATAAACTTCCAAAAAAACATTCAGCACAGCTTTCATTTATCTCTTTGACATCATTTTACAGCTGTATGGTGTACAAGGAGCATTTAGTAGGAGCAGTTTGTACAGTTTCTGCCATTGCTTTTACTGTAAGTGACTTGAGAAGGCCCTGAAAATAACCACGTTGTAATAGGAAACAGCAGATATCATGAACCTGTGAAATCAGATTTTTTCATGACTGCTAATCCATGTAAATAAAAATCTAGGCTTGTCTTTTTTGTAGAGACAATGTAAAATCAGAGCCTGAAAATGTACTGGCACAAAGTGAAGGAAACAGAAATTAAATGTTAAAATTCAGCTCGTTTTGGTTAGGACCAAAAAATACAGTAAAAGTAGCATGCAATGGAAGAGAAAAAGTCCCACTGGTGGGACTTTCAGCTCAGAGCACCCATGCAGAGGTGAGTAGGGTGTCTCCATTGCATAGCTGATAAACAGCCAGAATGTTCCAGTTGTAGTTCTCCCAGTAATGCATGATAAATTGGGTAATGGGAAATACAAGCCATGGCCAAGCACAAAGCCTTTAGGCACTCCATCTGGTCAGCAAAGTAGAGATTGATGAGCTTCATCATATTACCAATTCCAACTTACTCTAGAGGGAAAAACTGCAGCAAGGGCCTGCAGACAGATGTACAAGCAGGAGTGCAAAGTCAAGGAGCTGAATTAAACCAGCGCTGAGATTAACAGTAACCAAATAAATGCACTGAGAAGAATCTGACAATTTTCTTTAACAGATATATTCCTCATGACAGGGAAGAACCAGATAGAACATCATGTCATTTAATTTCATTTCCTGTATACTTTCTAGACCATAACAATACCCAGATACTTTCCAGTGTTCTTGTGAAATACCTGTCTTTGTATTGAAAAAAGTGTTTTGCACTTTTCTTATCTCTCCCAGCCTCCCTCTCTCTCTCATCTGCTTTCAAATGAAAATTGATAACAGAACACTGCTCAGAAATGTCTCATAAAAAAAGGAGCTGAATACCTTGTGTCCTCATGAAAAGCTTTGGCTATGCAGTGTGTTCCACCAAAAACACCCTTCTCTGAATATACCAACTCAGTTTTCCTTCATCTGTTCTAAACACTAAAGAGGGTGGCTTTGGCTGATAGTGCTTCTAAAAGGCAGCACCAAGGGAGTAACATTTCTGCAGAGCCACCTTGAGTATAAATGGAGGCAGGTCCCAGTCAACCAGAAGTGGCTGTTTAGGTCCTTCTCTGAGATAAGGGAGTGAAAAGAGAGGGCTGGGAGGATCCAAATAAGTCTGAGTGAGGATCTGTATCGAAGCTAGTTTAGTGGAAAATGTACGTTTCCAAGAACAATTTTGTATTTAGATGATGTGGCACAAACTAAAAATTAAGACAAGGCAAAGAAGACATGGCAACACCCATCGTGTCATGTGATATTTTCATGCAAGCAGGATTGTAACTCAGCTTTTTCATGAAAGACATGAGTGACTTAATTTTTGAATGATAGTTTGCACTCTTTTTTTTCAATGACCAAAAGAAGAATGTGTTTTAAAACGTCTACACTGGGGCTTGATGTTGCAATAACTTTAGTTATTTAAATTATAGACCTTGACGTCGATGAAAGCAGAAATTATCCTTGAGTGAATGATTAAAGTTGAATGATGTACTAACTGTATCCACAGACTGTACCATCAACGCAGTGAAGATTAGGTGACTGCAGATGCAGCATTCAAGAATCACAAAAAAGCAATTTGGAGAATGTAGAGCAAATGACTGTGTAAAATAAATACATTTTGTGTCTGTTCTAAACAAACTGAACTGTTCGTTTTCTTAATTTGGTCATTTCAGTAGCTTATATGTCAAAGTGCTTTTTTCTTATAATTGCCAACCAAAAGGCATTCTGTGAAGAGGTTTTGTGAAGGTGGGACAGGGGGGCAGTAGGGGTTGGAGGAGAGGGGGGGGGCTTTTTCCAGACCTCCTTGTGCTCCTGGTGTTGCTTGGAATGCACATTGACATTTTTGACATTGTTTCATGTCTTATCTTTCATCTGCTGCTATTTCAGTTGCATAGTAAAGGCAGAAAAAAAACCCCTCAACCAAACAACTTTCCAAAACCCAGGTGTATTTCCAACTTTTATTTTTAGAAAATTATGTGCATAAATCCCTTCATATTACTGGTAGAGAAGAACTCAGGCCAAGGCTGTGTGTTTGTGCCTGCAGGGATGGGGTTGACACAATTAGGTAAAACACAGAAGACTGGCATTTAAGTGGACCTGGCTTGACATCCACAAAAATAGTACCTCTTGCAGGTACAATCTTTTGTACTTAAGATGCCATATGTACAGCAGCTACATGTCATCCCCTCTCTGCTCCCTTTCTGAGTGCTGCTGTATTCTGTGAGCATATTCATATTCCACTGAATAGTTGGCACAGGTATTAAGCCATTGTGGTCACACTGCTGTAGACTTAACTCAATGGGAGAGGAAGATGCCAAGATATGGGACAAAGATTTCCTCATTCATATGAGGGTAGGCATGCAGGCCGTAAGCCATTGCTTTTGCAAGCCTGGGCAAACAAGTCCTAAAGTGAATAGCAAGGAAAGGCAACTTGCTATGATAAAGGGCCTGACTCTCAAGGACCAGCGCAGTTCTTGTGGAAGATGCCTCCACATTGTCTTGAGAGTATGTTATGATTGCCAGCAATTGCCAGGATATGATCAGAAATTCTCAGTACTGAGTAACAGAAGAGTTGTGTCAATTACCTGCACTAGACTACCTACATATAGTATGACAGTACTTAGAAAGCAATACATATTTAAAGACATTACCCATTATCATCCTGCTGAGTGCAAATAGAAGTTCCTAATAGTTACTTCTATTTTATTCTTTTTCTAAAAGCTGATAATGTCCCACGTTGTGTCATACACAATTCAGTTTTGAACTACAGCTGAATTTCCCAGGAATTGTTGCAGCAAAAAATGTTCTGTTTAATAATAGATAGTTCAAAATATTGAGGAAAAAGTCTTGAAATTTCATATTTTAATGTTTATAATAATGTGACTTTGATTAGGTCTTCCAGGCAAAATATGAAGTGCTATCTGAAATAATATATCCAATAATAATAATTACATATGAAGTGATCTTGAATTGATTAAATTTGCCATGCAATGGCAGCCAGCTACAAAAAGATTCTAACATAGTTCTGTGGTAAGAAAATGATAACAAAAATCTAAGAGCTGCTCTAAAAAAGCTCTTGTCTCACTGCCCCATATATTTTCTCCTACTGAGACAGGGAGTGACAGAGTGGCTTGGTGAAGAAGAAAGCAAAAAGAAAGCCCAACCCACCTCAAAAGCATTCCATTTGATACTGTGATTGAGCAGACCACAGAGCCTGACTAATGTAGTGACCTTCTACGATGGAGCGACTACATCCAGCTATGGATGTACAAGACACAGAGCTGCTGAAGCAGCTTCAGAAATTATTAGAGGGCTGGAGCACCTCTACTATGAGGACAGGCTAAAAGAGTTTGTATTGTTCTGTCTGGAGAAAGGAAGGTTCCAGTTAGACCTTATTGCAACCTCTCAGGTGCTAAGCAATGGAAGGAAGAGCGACCACCTGCCTAAACAATAAAGCAAAAAGCTAGAATGTCAAAAACAGAAGAATATCAGAAAGAGAAAATAGAAAATTACCATAGTGAATGAAGGACTAAAGAAATAAATAGCATGATACTTTGACTGGTCTACTGTTAATTACTAATTACTATTATTAGCATAAATAAGCATGGTAACGTTTTTTATCTTTCCCTATTAATGCAAATAATTATCCACATAACATAGGAACCCTAAATTAAATAGTACCAAATTGATCGGTTGGTCTTTAATGTTCACACACAGAATATCAGGGATTGGAAGGGACATCAAAAGATTCTGACAAAGCCTGACCTTTTGTAATTATTTCAAGATAACTTCAGAGCTATAATCAATAAAATAATTGGATTAAATAATACATTTGATATAATCAAGCTGGTTTGTCCTAGAAATTACAGGTTTTAGAGAGTTAAACACATCAAGTGAGAAACTGATGGCATCAGTATGTATCTGAATTTACTTTGCTAAGTAACATATGTTCACAAAAAACAAGTTTTAAATCATAATTTGATTTGCGTCACAGTGAGCTTAGAAAATTGTGGTGCAGGGTAGTTGGCCAAAAAGACCATGATTTAGCACAATCAAGGTTTGCTTGATTTTTCACAAATTGAGACCTTCTATGAATGCACTCAGTATTTCACTGTGGTTTCAAGACAGCATATTTTCATTGCAAACACTAGCTCTGGGTTTCTGTGAAAGTGGCAACGCTGCTGGCTGGGGAATAGGATAACCTTTATGAGTCTTCTGTGAAAAATAAAATATTCACATATTTTTCTAAGGAATTATCTGGGACACAAATTGTCAGCCTTCACAAAAATTGTGATATTTTCTGGTGATGGCAGTGTACTGAATTTTTCTAAATCAGCCTTCAGAATAGGGTACTTCTGAAAAATGTCCTCTCACCATTGAGAGAATTCAAACCCCTTTGTCATCTCTCTGTCCAAGAGGAAAAGGAATCTATTCCAATTTATTCCCATTGAAGTTGGGTCACGATGCAGAAAACAAGTGGCTTATACAGAGTGGTTTCAAAACCACATGGAGTTCATGAAGAGAAAGTATTCTGTCAGACAAAAAATTCCCACTGAATTCACACTTCAGATAATTCATATAAAAGCAATAACCCTTTACCACTTATTTGGTGCAACATCTGGGAAAGGAGCTCACACTGGTTCAGAAGGCTTGCCTGGGGCAAAGGCTGGTAACTGCAAGTGTGAGAGGATGAGCCAGGGTCTCAGACAGTGTGACAGAATGTTTCTGAATCCAAGACAGATATGGATCTGGTAAGGCCTCCTTGCTTTAATCCTGAATTGAAAGACAGTTTTGTTGCGGTGCCCTCTGAGTTTTTAAATATCTATTCTAGTGGAACAGGTAGAAAGGCTTGGGTTGCCTGGCAGATGTGCATTTAAATCATTATAATGCCTCTTACCCCTGTCCCAGAGACAGGGGTGTATTCACTTGTGAGTGTTCACAGGTCCTGGTTTTCAGTGTTTCTTCTTTTTCTGCTTTCCCAAAGTGAGCATATGCATATTCCCCCTACTAACAGTATGTGTCTTAGAGACTTGCCAAGCAGATCTGATCACCCAGATGGATCAGAGACAGGTATCCACTATTCTTGTAGCAGCAAACATGAAACAAAGATCCTTTTTGTTCAGAGCCCAGTAAGAAAGGTGCTTTCAGGCAACAAAGGAGGTCAAAGGCAAAGTGAGGCATCCACAGCTACAGGAGACAAACTGGAAGAGTGAACTCCACAGGTATATTTGATGGAAGTCCTGTTGAAAGTCTTGAAATTTGTGACTGTTGAAGCTCCTTTACTTTCCCTCAATATAGAAGACTGAATATAGTCTGCTTATTTCTTCTACTATTGGGTTTCGATGCTATCTCTTTTTTTGCCTTTTTTTAAATGAAACTCCTAGTTGAAACAGTTGATGAACCTTTATTTTGCCACTTGTTTGTTGCAACACTTTTTAACCATTTATTAATATAATTCAGAGGGGATGGAATACTCCTGTTGGTCAATTTTGGGTCACCTGCCCTGTTCGCTCCTCCTTGCTGGTGGGACTTCTCTATGTTTTTCTGTTTCCAGCCCCCCCGGTGGGGCGGCTGACAAACATTCTGACCTTGATCACCACAGTGAATAATGAAAATAAGAGCTTCTTGCATACCACTCCCTGGTCTTATCAGTCTGGGAGTGAACAGTGTCTGAACAATGTGCAGTTAATTTCAGAGTTTAGTCAGACAGAAGATGCCTAGCTGAAAAGTAAAGTTACAAACTAGAAAATTTACCCTATTTTACCTCAAACCAGGACACTCTTCAAGAAGTTAGCTTTCTGTTAACCCACATATTTCACTGGGACAGTCAGTATTCTGAGTTCGCAATTTATTCCAGATTATTCTTTGATTTCCCTTCTATGCCATTTCCAGATGCTCCAATATATCTTTCTTCCAATCTTCCTGATTTTTTCCATGCTGCTCCCATTGCTTAAAATACATTTTCAGGATAAATGTCAATCACTTTCTCTGCATGCTATTCCTATCAACCAGAAAGCATTGAGAAATTTACAATAGAAATGGTGCACAAGCTGAAAAGAAAGGTAAAAACCATTTCTCCCTGGAGAAGGCCTGCCTATTGCTCTTCATACCATCCACTTCTAAAAAAGAGTGGGAAGGAGCCTACTCTTCCTGCTTGTGCTGTCAGTACAAAATAACATGTGGCAGTACTGTGCAGATTTTAGTTTACTATGGGAGAAAGCACAGTTCATTACATATTTGTTTTGTAAATTCCATTTCCATTTTAATTAGAAGGCAAGTTCCTGCAATTTCCATCATAATTCCTATAATCTGCTTACAGTCAGGATGATGAGTACAGCCAGGAAAAGCAGCTGGGTTACATTTGCTTTATCCTTGGTGGACATCTTTAAACAGATAAGTATTGGAAATAGTTCCACAATAACTCTTTTTGATACATATCCATGTGTAGGATTTACTTGATTGATTGTGTGTACTAGGATCCATGTAGCAGGGAAAAAGCAGTCTGAAAAGCGTCTGTGGATGTATAATAGTCAAAAGAAGAACTCATTTTTTCTGATTTTGTTGTTTACGGAGGAGATGATATTGAGGTTGCTTGTGTTTTCTTGGGAAATGACTTATATGGGTAGGCATATATTATGGATTTATTTACTATTGAATTTTATGTCTGTGTAACTCAATTGAGTCCAGAGTTAGAGAAATACAGCAGTAAATCAGACTCTATTATTCTTAGTTACTTAGATGGAGTCACAAGCTAAATTCTCGGTGATATAACCAGGAGTATGTGTGTGGGAGGGCACTTTAAAGAGGCTCTTCAGCAGGAGTCATCAGTCTTTCTGATTGCACTCACCTCTTCTCCACAGCACGCTCTGTAACTTTAGCAGGGCATCCTTATCTCCTTGGAGCAGAAAAGCCATTGCAGAAAAAGTAGGGGCATTCAGTGCTCTTTCTCATATACGCTGGCTTTACTGTTACCTTCAACTCAAGGAAAACAGTGTAACAAAACTCTAGCACAAGACTAAGGAAGGGATAGGTGATTTTATTTCACGTAATCTCTAGGCAGGTTAATTTTACCCACTCAGAATTATTCTTTCACAGCCTCATTTCAGTTATACTCTCATGTTCATATACTTACTAGCCCTCTGATGTGTCTGCCCAAGTGGTCTGGCCATGATCAGTTGTGTGCAAGAGAGGACAAAAGAGTCTGCTTCTTAAGGTTTCATTTTTCTTAAGTTCCTGTTGCCTGGTGATGAAAAGAAAGTTTTCTTTTATGTTCTTTATCAATAACAGCTGGTACAGCATGGCTGTTTGCTTCAGAAGCTCATGTACTTCAGGCTCTGCAAATCTTAGGCAGGATTATTGCTTGTTGTCTGCCTGACCTTGTTTAAAATACATTATTGAAATATGTACATCTTCATGGTTATTGTCCATTTTCCCACAGGGCTGACATAAAAAGAAATGGCATATGTGATGTGCTGTAACCACCTTGCCCACGTCCTGTGGTCAGAAAGCAAAGGTCCTCCCCTAACAAGGCATCTCTGCTGAGTTCTCAGCAGTATGCAAGCCTTTGGGGAGGGAGTAAACATGCTCCTCAACTTGATTGACCGAACATAGTCACTGCCAATGTAGGCCTGTCTTCTAACACTCACATCAACCTTAGTATTTTTTCCTTTAAATGTCTTCAAGTATAGCTCCCTCTAAATAAAAGCCATCAAAATGCCACATACAAAAGGGAAATCTTCCCAGTAGTTCTCAATGGTAAATAGGATGGATTCCTTGATTGACAGTGGGCTTGATTTTTTAAAAAAGTAGATTTTCCACTAGAATTACAAATATATACAACTAGAAGTAAAAAGCACGTCAAAATATTATTTCAAAGACTATTTAATAAGAGTTGAGCAAAAATTTAATACTGGAGGCTAACTAAATATGAAGTGCTATTTATGACTCTAGTGCATGTTTGAATTGCAACTGTATTTCTGACCTTAAATTATTCCATTAATGTTTTTAAGTTTTTCAGTGCTATTTGATTCAGATTAACTACTTTGCTAAGGCTAAAATTTAAGAAAATGTCTTATTAGTTATGTGGGAGTATGATTGTTACAGCCTTCTATTAAAAAAAAAAGGTGTGCTATTTCTCCAGTTACCATATGCATTGTATTTGCATCGCACTCACCATTTTAACAGTTGTGATTTGCCTGGAAATCTTTGTGTGTGGATGTATCAAAGCAGCTAATCTGAAGTTAACCACATAGAAATTGATCATTTAATTGAATAAAAGGTACAAGATTATGAGCAAGATTCCTCATTGCAGAAATGTGAAATGTCCAAAATATTGTTTATCATTGGACTATGTAAATTAAATCAAGTAGGGTTTCTTACTACAAAGGAAGTCAAGGTCCCACAGTTGTTGATGTTGGATTTGCCTTTTACCGATGCACTTAGAAAGACAAATGTGGTTTGGATTAGATAAAGGTAAAGAGCTACATTTTTTTTTAAGAACCCTATCCAAATTATCTCAAAACAAAGATTGCCTTCTGTCCCATAGCCTTCATAAAGGCATAAGCTAGCGTTAACTGTTGGAGCCAATAATTGTAGCTCTACAGTCTGGGGGAAACATCCCCACCTACACAAGGGTACACAGTTTTGGTCATAAAATTTCATGAAGCTCATCCTATCCATGCATTTTAAAAGTATGTGTGTATATTATGTGTCTCAAACCTGGTGTTTAATTAATTTGATGATGAAATCTATCTTGTGCACTCCCTTTGACCTTGTGATATGCAGGGAGTAAGATAGGCTCTGCCATCACAAAAAATCAAGGTATGAAGGATCTTATCTTATGAACTTTCCTATGTATGATGGAAAAAATAAATAGAACACATACTCCTTCAAGAAATGTAGAAAAATAAAAAGGCCATAGTTTCCAGATAATGTGGAAACATGTTTGTTTGCTGCTATAACACAGTGGAATGTCCAAAGTAAGTATCACGCTGACTGCATCCAGAGAAGAGATCAAGCACATATTTGTATGTGCGTCGGCTGAGAGGTGCTCTTGTATCTTGAGCTTCTTCATCTCCAGGAACCAAAAGGCCTAGACTGTGCCCCAAAATGAGATTTTCTTGGAAAATAATGTGGATAAATCCTATAACAGGAGAGACAGAGGAATACCTGCCAAGTGTTCAATGTGCTGCAGCCTTCACAAGATTTATTATTTCTTCTCCTTAAGTCTTAGACTTCAGGCAGTTTGCTGCTGCCTAAACCTGTGACTTGCCTAGGAACTGGAAAATATTAGCCACACTATCTCAGGTTAATACAAATCAAGCAGAAATCAGCATCTTCAAAATGTAAGAATTCCAGTCTTCTAAGTGTTCAACCACTTGTACCTTTTTTTCCAGTGAAGCTGATTTTTTTTTTCCCCATGATACCACTTGTTTTCCAAAGATGAATGTTTTTCCCACCCTCATGCAGCCTGGATTATAATGTGGAGTTTAAGCAAAAGTGATGACAAGCACAAGTCTGTAGGACCCCACAGAGTCCTCTGATTTAGTGCTGGTGGACAATTTCCTCATTACTTCTCAGATGCATCGGAGGCTAGTTTGTTGAAAACAATGTTTCCCAAAAACTGTCATTGAACTACATGCAGAGTTTGGCTGGAAATCTGTCATTGCTTCTGCTGTGTAAAGTGTCTGGGAAAACTACAAACTCCAGACCGATCTGGTTTCTCCTCACATTTGGAGGAAGCAGCAGAAGGCTAATGGGCCATAAAGCTCCTCACTCACTTAACAATCCTCATGACTTCAAGACTCCCAGTTCCTCACAGCATGGATATGCTGGCATAACTGGTCTTGACACATCACAGGCCAAGCTCAAAGAATTTATTTCAGCTTTCAAAGATTTTAATTAGGCATTGCTATTATTTCAAATAAATAAAACTGAACAGAACGACTCTCTCAGAATATACTTCCCTCAAAAGAAAGAAGTATTCATAATTTTGTAATTCCTGAAGAACATGATCTGAATACTGACTAAACCTGGACCAAATGAATGACACAGCTCAGTGCATTTATTCCACCAGCAACATGGAAGAGGGAGGGAAACAGCAGCCCTCCCAGAGGCCAGGGTTAAGCAAATATACATCACGGTTATTCCATAGCCTCCATCATAAAACTACACATAAAGGCTACCCTTAAGGGTAAAAAAAGATTTTTATTTGAGTAAAAGGATCAATATCCAAAGCTTGAGTGAAGTTCATTGCCTGTCACTTAACAAACCTTAAAAGTCTCCAGAATTAATATTCTTGTATGTTTTTCAAACAAGCATGAGTGTCATGAATTTCATGATGCAAAATTCTGCTATGGTCTAAACAAGGTTCTTTGACACAGACTTGGGTTTTTTTCACTATAGGTTAAATCTCTGGAAAATGCTTTTTTTCCCTTTTCCTTGTTTGCAGCAAGATGAGAATTAACTTCCAAGGTGGCAGCCCACAAAATGTGCAGATAGTGATCTTTAAATAGGATTCTGAAGAACTCAGACGATTGGAATGAAACGCCACAAAACATTTGCCTTGGAAAGCTCAAGTTTCTTAAATTGGTTTCCCCAGAGTACTTTTACTGTAGCTGTCACCAAAGATAGCTCATTGCTGATGAGCATTAGATGAGCACTTCAAGACTGTGAGACAGAAGGTGCATAAGCAATCACACTAATGCTATCTAGCCTATCTAAATAGCATAAGACAATTTTAATTTGCATGCTGACAAGAGCTAAATTGCAGGGTTCACCCATAGCAAAAATAAATCAGATGGTGATCATCGCTTTTGCTTTTCTTAAATTAGCATCTGACAAGCACATCATAAAAATTCTGGTCACCTGAAGAAAAATGTATTCTAAAGCTAAATGCCATCATTACTTCGAATTAGTGTGACTTTTGCTAAAGAAAGTGAGATCTGGTAGCCTCCAGTAAAAAGAGTGGCCTTTTCACAGTCAGTTGCAAGAAATAGCATTGATAAAACATGACATATATTTGTAATGTCACAGGCTTTCAAAAACTTGGGAAAAAATTGCTGATAACATTAAAATATGTATTTTTTTACATAATGTATTGAATGTGAACTGTTAATAGATAGCAGTGCTTATGGGTACTGGGTAATTTCAACTGGCTTCTGCGTCAAATATTCTGACTATATGATATTAACATGAATTAAGAATAGCTGGTAGTTTTCACTCTATACAAAGCTGGACATAAAGGTCTCTTGTATAACATATCAGCATAATAAGCTGTATAATGGAGCACCACTGGCATAGAAGTAATACTGCCAATTTTTTTTTTTAATTGTTGTTGCCACAGCTGCTCCAAAGGAGCACTAAAAAAAATTGCCCATGACATTCTGCAAGCTTCACTCTGCCCTTCACTTTCTGATAAACCTGCTTGCAGTTGAAGATGTTAGAGGTGAGGGCTTTTAGGGACTGAGGCAGTTGATGACAACAGAATGACTCCTCAAAATCAAAGCTCTGCACAGGAGCTGTGGAAAGGTCTGTATGAATAGAATTTCCCTCTTTGAAACTTTTCTCCGTATCAGAGTGGGCTTTCATTCAGAAATCAAAGAAATACAGCTGTTGGCATGCTGAATTGGCTCTCTTTAGCCCTGGGCTGTGTATCACAGCTGGTTTATTTAATTTACTGGAATCTCCCAGTCCTTTTTCTAATTTTCCCAGAAAATTTTGGATCTTATTGCTGAACCCTGAAATTTCATCTGTTTATAGAGTGACTCTCTGTCCAGCTTCACTGTCTGCTACTGGTTCATGTACAGCATTTTTCCTTTCACCCTTTTTTGATTTGTTCTGAGTTTAATCCTATTACCATCTCTTTGTATTTCTTGGCTAAGCCTTATGGATACTCTGAACCTCATTTACCATTGACTGGGCTTAATGCTGTAACCACAGACATTTCAGGCAACATTGGACTTTAGAGTTCCTAGGGAGAAAAATCAGATATATATACATAATAGCATATTCCATCTAATTTTACTAATTTGCATAAATCCTTTGCTGGTTGGTTGGGCACATTAAAGGCAAGTGCAACTGAGTTAATTAAAATAATGCCATGAATTTTGAAGCAATTGTGCCATTATGTGATTTCATGTTGCATAATCAAAGGGCTTTGTACTGAAGTCACCCATGTGATTTTAGTATGATGAGCCCCATGGCAAAACAGATACTGAAGTACAACCTCCCACTTCCCTCCCTGTTTCAGGAGAATCAGGAGTCCCTAACAAAGAATTCTGGTCTAGAAAGCAGAGAGAGACTTTATCACAATTTACGATTAAATATTTTTTAAACACACAGTGGTTCAGCTGACAGTTACTTTCTGAACTGATATAGAATGTTGCTTGTTATGTGTTTCATAACTTAGGTGCAATGGAGACAGATAATCTACCATGACATAAGAATAAACCATGCAGTAACAAACAGAAGAGTAAGGCATACCTTATATAGATGTAATCATACAGAGATGAAGATGAAACAGAGGCATTTGGTGAGAAACAAGATGATAAGGACTGAGTGCCCTAGTTAGAACTCTGGTATTTGTCCTAATATTGCTAGTTCATGTGTGTACTGTTTGGAATTAGTTTCATTTTACCCTGAATCTACGCATCTATGTCCCTAATCCCCACTTCTGCTATTTTAAATGTGTACAGATACTGTAAGTGCCTTGAAAGGGTAGGCTCTCCTAAGAATATAAATTCAAATGAAAGATAACAGAGGCAGGAAAGACAATCTCTTTTTAAGGATTTTAAGATGTACTTAACTTGCCTGATAAATGAGTATATTAAATTTTTTTTTGTGCTGTCCTTGCAGTACGTGAGCAGATACTAGATCAATAAAGATTCATACAGTAAAATGAAATGTATGCACTGAGAATTTCCTATATCAGATATTAGAAGTCAAGGTCTCATTTCTCTAGCCCTTCAGCAGCTGTGGAACAAAAGGAGCAGGCAATTACCATACCCTTTTTTAACTGTCTCATAAAGCTACTGCTGAGCCCTCACATACACAGCATTAATCTCCTTTTTAAAATTAATGAAGACTAATTAAGGAAAGAAAGACTCCACAAGAAAAAGAAAAGGTTGCTTTTGTGTAAAGATAACTCAAATGACTACCACATGTTGAAAGCCATGCACAAACTAAATGTAATATTAACTGATGAATGCTATCTCTTTCCAAGCAGAGTAATTAATCAAATTCTAGTTTAAACTGCTACTCTAAATAAAGTTATTAATAATAAAAATTATATGAAACTGCTGGACAGTTCTAGCAGAGTGAAATCAAATGAACAATGAATAGAGAAAAAAAATTTGAGATTTAAAGAAATTCTTGGAGATCTATTTACATCCCAACTTGATATTATAAGGTTCCAATTTGTAAATTTAGGGAGAGGAGAAGGGGATAAAAAGAAAAGCATTTTTCCTTTGGTATTGAATCTGTTTTCAGAAAAAGTATGAAACAGTCACATCCCAGCTGTAGTATAAAGCAAACTTCAGAAATATTCAGAGACTTTTCTTCACAAAGAAACCTGCCAACTAATGAAGACTCTGGTGACTGCGTAACTTTTCCCAGGTAGCGCTGAGTCATTATTACCTCATCCCTGTGCATTAGTGTACATGAATTTATATTTACATAGATTAATATACATGTAATTAATCTATATTGATATATATGAGCATACATGTACATAATATGAAGACATAACATAGACATATATGAAAATATATATATATATAGTCACTGATATTCAGGGCAAAATCTGCACACTTAAATCCATTTTAATATTTTTTTAAGCCCATCTAAATCTGTTATCCCAGTATCTAATCTGTGACAAAAGCTATACTGAAATTGGAGAGAGTAATTGTGTCTTGTTTATCAAGTAACCCTCATCAAATTCAGTTTTCACAAGTGTAGGAATATCACTACTACCATAATATTTTGTCAGTCAGCTGTATGTGTGCTGTGATTTATCACTGACATTGAAGTCACAATGTCTTCTTTCAGTTAGAATTCCAAACATCACATCTGGGATCTCTAAATAATGCCTGGGTTTACTAGATCATTCACTCCAAACCAGGATCCTATCTGTGTTTAATGACAGAGATAAGTATCTAGACAAGTGAAAGATGGAAATTTGCACTCACTTGGCTTTTGGCCAAGCATAACATAGACTTTCATGTAAGGAATTACCACTTGTACTAGAGAAGATAAGTAAAATCATGATGTCAGCAAAGAAACAGTTTAAAAAAGATGAAAATGGGTAGTGATTCTGGGTGACTAACATGATGAATTAAATGTTTTGCTGATTTTTTTGAAAAAGTCTTCTGTGCATCTCAGGACACTGGACAACACTCTTGGGATCCCAATGGCAGAGAGAAAATTGGAGTCATTCTCATGCCAATTTCAGTGACACAGAATATTTTACAGGAAGAAATGACTGACTTTACTGTTGAGGGTAGTGTTTAAGTACCGATCAGTGCAGATCTGCAAAATCTTAACTAATTTTTTTTTCCATTCTGCAGGAAATTAAGGAAGGCTGAGATCTCAGTGTAGGAGGTAACTGTGAAATAACACTGAACCACCTATATCATGAAGCAAATTCAGTCCTACAATATATTGCGCGGGGTATTTTTACAAGACAAATAACTGCTGTTAGAGTTTTGCAGGAAAACTGATCTGGAAAACAATGCATGCTTCTATTTGGCCATTGTAAAAAAAACAAACAAACAAACAAAAAAAAAACAAAGAAAAAAAAAGATTAATTTCAGCTATAATAAAAACAGTGCAAGGAATTATAAGGAATCAAAAGAGGATCTTGCCAGGATGTCAAAAGAGTTTGAATTCTTTTCTTTAATGGAACAAAGACCATAAATAAAAATAATTTTTAAATTAATACACTAGGAGGATAGAAAATAGGAGAAAGGAATTATATGATTGAAGGAACAATGATGGTCAAAAAATGTGAAAAATTATATAATTCCTCAGTCTCTGACTTCTACTTTAAAAGTTATTTCTAATCATCTGAGCACTGGGTTCAATGGTTAAAACTTTCCAGCTAAATCCCTGGGGACAAACTGATCACAGCAATTCTAGGAATAAAATTTATGTACTAAGCAAATGACAAAAGAGGACTACACAGGGCTATTCCAAAGTAAGAATGAGATTAAAGGCCCCTTTGGTTTGACTAATTATTTCTGTGACAAGCCTATTGGGTGATGGAGATTTGCGCAGGTGGCCAGTTCTATAAAATGCAGAGAACACAAAAGGATCTGCTCTGAACCTGGATCCTTTCCAGGATCACAAGCTGTATCAGCTCAGGTTTGAAATGAAATCTTTTCTTTTTTAACATATGTTGCTGAAAATACACTGCAAATTCAGACTGTCCTTTCTTAAAGTTTAGGTATTCCTTCTCTCAGATGCTACTGAGTCATAGCACTCTAATTCATCTTCCAATGTTCCAGTCTTTCCAATACCCCGAATTTAAGATCCTGACATCAGTCTGTAAGTAGACCATCCCAATTGCCTCACATTACTAGTTTTTCCCAGTAACTTTAATTAGAGCAAAATAGATCAGTGAGATGAATGTAAGTCTGTAAAATGTGCTTAGATTATAGATAAAGCATTTTGAGAAATCTGAGGTTCACAGTCTATTCTAATGTGATTATTCTAAGCATTTTATGGGTAGGATGAGATGAAAAATGAATGTCAGTCTTGAAACAAAATCATAAAAAGCCAACAGAGAACAGAAGCTATATTATGTGTGAAAACAAAATGGTCTCATCAGCTCAGAAGACTTGCTAAAATCAGAAAGGCAACTTGTACTAAGGCATTAGAAAATAAAATAATGAGTTTCTGATAACAGGTAAATACGGTCATTGAGACAACACTGGAACAAAGAGGATGAGTATGACTGATAGATTTCCAAAATCTTCCTTTTATTCTTTTAAAAAATAGGTGTGATGTTTTCCATTTTTCCTACTCATGAGAGCTTTGACTAAAAGCCATGACTTTTCAAATATGATAGATAATGGCCTGGTAACTACATCAGCCAATTCCCTCAAGGCTCTGAGTTGCATCTCATTGGGTCTCACTGAGAATATGTTAAGGCTCCTCAGGTAGTCTTGAATCAGGTGAAAGTGATGCCCACAACACAGGAGAATTTAGGTTTGGGCTTTTTTTGGAGATGGGCAAAGGCACTTGTGACCATGTGTTGGGGACAGCTGGAAAATGAGTACTTAAAATCAGCACAAATTTTCACAAATTATATGAATAAAAAAATCCAAAATGTGGATATCTGCTGCATGATGACACTTACCTGGAGGAATTCCGCAACTATTTACAACAAAACTATCTGAATTTTCTCCACCTGTGAATTGTAGGAAAGTTAAAGAAAGACAAAGCAAGTATTTAACCCAATAAAAATTAGCCAGATTGTTTATATGAGTTAAACCCATAAAAAACTAGCGCAAAACATGAAGCAAGCCAAAATAAACTTCACTACTTTCAGTGATCATTGAGACTCCCATGAAGTCACAAATTTCCCCTGTGACAAGGCAGCTGGATTATTTTGTCATCCCTCTAAAGGCCATCTGGGATTTTTAAACACTAAACAGATCCTCAGTTAATTTCCTTTAAATTAAAATTGATTAAGAGATCCTATAACAGGAAAGAGTACTTATAAGAAACAGAGTTGCCACAATAATAAGTGCAGTCTAAATACCTAAAAATATGGGGTAAAGCCCACAAGACATGTATTGTGTTACACCAGGGTTCTGTTTCCAGATGTCTTTGCCACTTTATCATTAGAGCTCCCATACAGAAAGGGAGACCTCCTTCTCCTTGCTGAATGAGTTGAAAGTTTAGAAAATTCCTCACAGAATTTGAATGCTGAAGTGTGCCATGTGGGGTTAGAAGAATATATGTTAATGCATGAGAATGAACAGGAATATAGAAGAATGAATTCAAATTATGCCGATGGCTCTTAGTAGCATATGGGAAATTATTACTTAGAAAAATTAGAAATGCACAGAAGCACTGAAAGCTTGTAGCATTGGACAGGAGTAGGAACATCCCAGAGGGAGGAATTAGTTTTAGCTCTAGCATGGATCAGAGGCGCTGCTGAGTGCACATGAACTCTCTAAATGCTGTGTCCTATTGCAACTGCTGAGGCATAACACTGATCTACGTGGATCACTGGTCTCACTCAGTAAGGTGTTTCTTCTGTTCTTACCACTGCTTAATTTTTCATTACTGATTGTAACATGAAGTTTGGAAAGGTGCTAATGAAATCTGCCAGTAAAACAAAGCTGTCTGCCAATGCAGGGTAAGAATAGACGACAAACTAAAAGGATCCAGGTAATCTTGAGGACAGCAGCAACAGAAGCATCAGCAAGCTTATTAACACAAGAATGAAAACTAATTAATATTTTGTTAGAAATTTTGCTTTAAACAATAGCTCAGCACTAGCAAATGACAAAGAAATATAAAGACTCAAAAGGATGCAGGCACGGAAATGTACGTGTTGTTGTAGCAGAAGCATATCTAATGGAAGTGGGAATAAACTCATGTCACCTCTGTATTTATCAGGAATATTTTTTGTAATTTAATACACTTGTATTCAAGGAAGATTTATCTTGGTTGTGCTGGTTTCAAGAAAGGGCTATTAGGATGGATTTAGAGGCTCTGCACACTGATCTGAGGAGGCCAGTTATCTCTAAATTGCAGTCACAGAAGATGCTACAGTGCTGTGCAGAAATTCTAGCATTACCATAGGGAGCTTAGGTACTGTCAACAGACCAATTACAACAATAAATAGTTTGGTGTGAGCTAAATTACTGTCAAGGCTGCTATCCACAATCAAGCTATCTAATTAAAAGCTCCTCATATATCTCTGCTCTTCACCCCGGTCACAACATCAGCAGAAAGAAGGACAGATACTGAGTTGTCCATAAGGGTGTAATTGATAGTGAAAACCTGAGGCTGTCTGATTTTTTGACTTAGTGAAAAAATGTAAATAAAAATAAAACTGTGAGGAGATTGAATTCCTCTTAAGTACAAGGAACAGGAGAGGAGCCTGCCACTAGGAAGTATTTAACCTACTAGAATATCCTAGGAACACAAATAGGTGTTAAGTGTCCATGAATATACTTAGTCTGGAAATTAGAAAAGGTTTCTTATAAACCAAGCAGGAAAATGTCTTTCAATGAGAAACGCGGGTATAAGATCTAGCTATTTTTTATATAGAGATTGATTAGATTAAGAAAAGAATTTAATGTTGAGATTACTTGTAATGACTGTAATCAAGGAAGTTTCATATAGTGTTATGACTGAAAATGTGCAGATTGCATTACTGTGTTGTACTTCTGACTCTCATTAATATTAAAGCATCTGTCTCTACTACATCAAGGTGGTGAGATTAATCCAGTGCCTTGTTGGTAGCCTCTTCCTTTTACAATCTCAAACTGATGAATTCCCATTATCAAGATTTTAGGTATCTGTTTAAGAATCCATTTTCTACTTAAAACTTTGTAAATTTCTTGGTACAAGAGAGAATATACAATATCTATAACTTAATTACTCATTCAGATTCAGAGGATTAAAAAATGCAGGTTTGTATTCAATCTTTTGCACTCTGTGATTAAACATGTCACTTAAAAAACATCTCCTGTTATAAAGAGAAAACAGAATAATTGATTCTTATTTACTGTGTATTCTGATGTCTTATTAGAATCCTTGCTCCAGATACCCCAGATACTATTGTGATAGTCTCTCAATGTGGGAAAGCATCTGTGGAGCACAGACTTAGAGAAGATACTTTTTTAGGGTTTTTATTTATTTACATAACAATAAATATATAGTATTTTTCAAAAGGGAAAATAAATTTCTTGTTCGTTGCTACAACCACCTGGCAGAAAGAAATTCTAGAAACTATATACTTAATGTTTTATGTAAAGACCATCTGTCATATGCAAGCCTCCTTCTGCTACTGTGTCTCCAAGATGAAGGACTTCATAGGATCATAGAATGGTTCGGGTGGAAGAGATCTTAAAGATCATCTAGTTCCAACACCCCTGCCATGGGCAAGCTCTTTCAAACCAACAAGTGACTGCTGCTCCCAAGAGTGGAATGGTGAAGGAATGGTGAATGCAGTTTTTGGAGCATATCACTGGGAAGACATCAATAATCCAACTTGCTAAAACTGAAATAATGTCAAAGTGACAGCTTTGAAGTAAGGCAAGCATCTATGTGTATGCATGAGTATAGACATAACATCTCCCTCTTGTGTATGTATTAGTGACTCAATGACTAGCAGAATGTCTGTGTACCACTACCCCAACCCTCACCCCCATGGGATAGAATTGTGATTGAGTCACTTTCTGTCTTCAAATCAGTAGCACATGAAAGACCTTAACCTCTTTCCAAGAGGAAATTAGATTTTGTTTGAAAAATCTGCCATCTGTACTATTTCAAATTTCTTTACATGGATTATCTTTGTGACAAAGTCATCTGTACCATAAGAGAGGATCATGTTCTCATTTACAGCTAAGCTCCTTTACACTGCTTTAAGAACCTTTCCCATTCACTTTTAGATCTTGCTACACTGTATACATGTGGAAACAAATCTTTTTGAAGCCAGATGGGAGTCTGGCTCACTATATACATAGGGAACAGAGTCATTGGGGAAACACAGAAATGTGGATTGAGGGAAAGAAAGCAAACTAAGAGCAAGAGAACTAAGTCCAATGATGTAAACTCTGGGTTTGCTGAATGAAGTTCAAGATAATGATGTTTTTTGAGTGTTTTTTTTTTTTTTTAACTAAAAGAAAGACATGGAACTGTAGTACTTGTTTATTCTACTGGTCTCTGTGGAATGGGAACAAACATATCATTGATGGATTTTATAAGCCCTAAAAATACACTGGAAAAAAAAGTCGTTAATTGCGGTAGGAGAGAAAAATAATAGACTGGGAGTCTGGCCTTTGGGACTCATTATTCTCTGCTTTTATATCAAACATCTAGGGAACAGGAAAGAATCTTTGGATTGCATTTCCCATACTAATTTGGTCTTTGATCTGTTCATTTCATCCAGCTGAGTAAATATTATTTGCAGCCAACTGACTAAGCTGTTACATTAGTTACAGTGTAACTGCTGATATTGATCACTTGGAATGGAGAAGGTCAATAGCAACCAGAAGAATTAATAGGCATGTGGCTTTTATAAAGTTCTACAAAGTTTAGCATCACCTCATTTGGCAATAATACTTGGTTTCAAGCTAGAATCTGAAAAGCCAAGGTAATTCTTGCACTGGGTTGCTGTGACAACCTTAACACAGCTCCTGCGTACAACCTGAAATTGTATCTGAGAATACAATACAACTACAACTCCCAGCTAGGGAGGGGTAATGGGAAAAAATGGAGAATTAAGAAAAAGAGTGATTTTTACTTAGAGTGATCTTTTCTAAGAGACTCTATCAGATTTTTGAGCAGTAAAGAATTTTACATTCAATGGATTTGGCTTATTGATTTTTTTTTTTTTGTATTACAAGCTCAAGGTCCTCATTATCCTGGAAGGTTATTTCTACATTCAGCCATCAGTATATTGAACAGTTAAGTTCCACAGTTTGTCCTGACATCTCAATTTAGACAGAGCACCATTTCTATAAAAATAGAGTGCCATTTTATAGAAAATAATGTTTTCTTTCTAAGGAAACTAATGCTCTTCAAGTAAGAAGAGTGAAGCAGAGTGGAAAAAGGGAGTGTGAATTTAATCAAGATATTTGTGCAGATTAAGACAGTGGGAAATATTCCTCAGGAATCCCTTTTCCACAGCTGAGCCAGTGTTGACAGAAGGAGGTAAATTATATGAATTCATAGGATTAAAATTACTTCCTTATAGTCACATAGCTTCCAAAAAAAAAAATCAAGAAACTTGAGGATGCTTCTGTTTGGCATTACAATTGCTATTTCAATTCCAAAGTCAGACAAATAAGAAGAAGGGACACATCTAATACATATTCAGCTACTATTTCTCTTGAAGGATTAATACTCTCAAACATGTGAGAATCTTCCAGCATGTCAGACAAAACCCTAATAAATAAGGTGTCTATTAGCAACACTAGCAATTATGGAAGAAATTACATAAAGAGAAGCAATGGAGTCAGATGTCATGTATCATGAAGAAGCAAAAGGAGGCAGAGATTTTCTTCATAAATATTCATAAAATAGATTTCTTCATAAGTCACCTTTTGGAGCAACTTTAATATTAGGAAATTCAGTTCTTCAGAGAAAATAAACACTTGGACTTCACTTTGAGAGAATGAGAGACTCTTAAATTGTTATTTTGAGTGTAGTTATTCCTTTCTCTTTTCTTCCCATGATACTATTTGTTTCCATTAAAGATGGATTAAAACCAGGGGTGGAAATATTGCAAGAATCTTCTCAATTGTCCCCAAAAGATCTTCTTTCCATGTTTTCACAGGTCTGCCTTCCATCCCACTGTCCCTTTGCACACAGCACACATACTTATGCACTTCTGACTAAAAGGGCTAAACATTGAGATCAGCAACAAAAGCATTGATTTAAAATTAATATTGTAGAAAAAGATTAATATTACACATTTGCACCAGAAACATAAGCCTAAAATTACCCTCTTCTCATAAAGGAACAGAAAACTTATTGTTTGTCTTGTGTCTGTTTCTTAAAAGCCTCAGTCAGATTCTGTATCCTTCCTCATGTTGGTTTGCTTTGTTTCATATGAATTCAATGACTATGAAGGCAGAATCATAAAAATGCAGAAGGCAAGATATGCTCATATATAACAGTTGCACAATAATGTGTGATTTGATATGTACTCCTGGATAAATAAGGTATATTAAAAGGACTAAGCTAATTAGTAAGATTAGCTTTGTTTATGAGAAACACTGTCACATATTTCATGCAAAAGTGCATGGATAGTACTAAATTGATATTGCAAGCCTATGATCTCCACAGTTCTGTACTGAATCATTTTGGTTTCCTGATGGTGCTTTACCTTAATAATAGGGACTACAGATTTGCAGAAGCATTGTCATGATAATAAGCTCTGTTTCAATGAACAGCAATTTTGCACAGGTAAAAAAAAAATCTGAAAAAATAATAGGCATATTCTCTAAATGTTTTCCAATTACAAAAAAAAAAAGAAGGCACTCTGAAGAAACTACTTTCAATTCCAAAGACACAGAAAGCTGACGATCAGATTTTTAAGGTGAGTATGAAGAGCATTTTTAGAAGCAGTTTTTTATTACAAAGGTTTTAATAGTATTAAAATGTATTCTTTCATTATAAAAGTCAAATACTGAAGTTCAAAATTTTTTGTGGAAGGAGCAAAAAGTCCTTCTGGAAAGGACAATTAAAGTTGCTCAGTTTTGTATGATCCTGAGATGTTCCATCAGAAGCTGTTAACGATCTCACTAGGGATTGCCTATGATTCTCTTTGTCCATCATTTTTAGAAGATTAGGTATCAAAGACTCTCTTATTCTATTTCTCCTCAAAGCTTCTGTGCCAGCTGCAGATATGTGAGAGAGGAATCAGAAAGGAAAAGGCTGTGAGAGAAGCTCTTTGTGATATAAATAGCATCCAGAGGCTGGTGCTCTGCTAATGCTAGAAGCAAAGGAAGTTTCCTCTATCTCCTCCACTGTGGAAATAACCTTTTATCTCAATAATTTGCAGATGACTGTTAATTTTTAGGGAGTGTTACCGTATAGAAAGAACCCCACCTTCAAAGACCAGATCTTCAGTGTGAATCTTCCTCCAGGGGACAACCCTTCTGAGGACAGGCTGAAGGAGTTGGGGTTGTTGAATCTGGAGAAGAGAAGGCTCAGGGGGGACCTCAGAGGAGCTTCTCAGTACCCTAAGGGGGCTACAAAAAGGCTGGGGTAGGACTTTTGAATAAGGTTCAGGATGGGAGGACTAAGAGTGATGGATGCAAATTGGAAGAGGGGAGATTTAGCTTGGAGATAAGAAAGAATTTCTTTGCTGTGAGGGTGGTGAGACCCTGAACGAGGTTGCCTGGAGCGGCTGTGGATGCCTCCTCAATCCCTGGAGGTGTTTAAGGCCAGGCTGGATGAGGCATTGAGCAATCTGGTGTGGTGGGAGGTGTCCCTGCCCATGGCAGGGGGGTTGGAACCAGATGATCTTGAAGGTCCCTTCCAGCCCAAACCATTTCATGGTTCACGGTTCTGTGATCTTTGGTTCCACAAGGTGCCCAATCAAGCTCCTGGATTAAGTGCATGGGTGACCTAATTATTCGCTACTATCAGTCATTGGCAGTAGCCACTGAGCTCAATGCAGCAGCTGACCAAGAGCTGAGGTGAGGCTTTGATAACCTCTAGATTAAAAACATCAAACTGTGATCACCTGCCCTGCAGCTAATGTGAAAACACTGAAAACCAAAAACAATCCGGAAAACTGGTAGCTTGAGGGGAAGTGGGATGCTCTAAGTGCCTACTTATTCTGTCTTTATTGTATCTGGATAATGTATCATATGTGGTCATATGTGATGCCAACACCATACCTTCTGCTTAGCAGAACTGTTACCTAATGCTCACTTTTTTGTGGTTTATCATGTGTGACATCCAGAAAGACAATTCTGCTCTTTGCATGATGCTATGTGGAGCTAAAGTTGAAATGCAAAAGAAATCCCATCAAGAGTCAGAGGGAGAGGCAAGTACTTCAGAAAGATGTTATGAGTACAAGAAGAAATAAAACTCTGCCCTTTCACCCCATTTTCAAGGAAAGCAGTTCAAAGATGCAATAAAAGGAAGGTTATATTCATAAAATAGGAGCTACTGCTTGGGTTAAATTCATACTTCTAATAAGTACTGAGGTTCTTAGCTTAGCTATTCTGAGCATTAGAAAGGTACTTAGTGTTAACTATTGATAGTAGGTAGGTACATTCATATGATGTTGTCCTTGAGTCCCTGTTCGTAGTCATAACTGAAGCCTAACTAAAGATCTTGCTGAAATAGATCTTCACCTTGCTTATGTTTTTCTACAATTATACTTTATTTCATATGAAACACAAAAAGCTAACTCCATCTTTCTGTAAGAGAGTCCAGGTAAAGTAGCATAAGCACCAGCAAATATTATTTAAAGTTGCAGGGCTCTCTCACCTGCTGGAAGTATGGCAGAACTGGAGCACGCTGAGATTCTGAGTCAGCTGAAAAGTGTCTTAGTTTTGTCTCAGGAGAAAATACTGGCTGGTTAAAAGAGGAAAAATATTAGGCTGTAATATTTCTTCCTCTTTATTTCCATTGAACTTTTTCTATCTATTTTTATTTTATTTCCTTCTTGTTGACAAATGCCTGATACAATATGTTGTTAAGGCAAAAAAGTTAATAGGCAGTATGTAAAATAATTCAATTAGCATATAGAAATTACTGCTACTTTAAAAATTGTCACTACCAACTCTAAAGATGGTTTCAGAACAGACATTCTATAGCCATTAAAGAGAAATCCCATGAAGCCCCTATTATTGCATATGAAACAATGCTTCCTAGTTTCTCTGTCATCTCACTAACAAGGCTTTTTGATTGTATCTGATAATTGATGCAACAGAGCATGATGCTTGAATGAACAGAAGGGGAAAATATTGAAAAGTGAACTCCTTTAAGGACTTTAAACTGTTATTTGTCATTCATTTGTCTTTAACAGGAGAGTACCCATCTAAATTATGTATATATATATATAAGGTTTAGATTAATGCATATCTTACTGCAAGCATTGCGAAAATTAGTAAGCATGAATAATCTTAAGACAAAGAGTAATCCTACTGAATTCACTTGGGCTACTCTGATGTGAAAAGGCACAAGCAGATAACAGGCTTGTAGTGTTGGGAGCTGAGCATGCAATTGAGTCAGAGAAGTGGAAACTGTTGAGGACTGATTAAGAAAAAAAGTGAAACTAAGGCTACTCTGCTCCTCAGACTTCAATGACTTTGCATTTAAACAAAAGAGCTCACTGAGGGAATATTAGGGTTTTTCACCACTTTGTGGTGAAGTATTGCACTATGCATTGATAAATATAAGCTTTTGAAGTTATATGTATACAAAAAGAATAGTTTTATTTGCATGTATAGGTTTTATTTATAAACTATTGCACTAAGGATGTATTAATTTCTGCTTTGGACAATACCTCGATCTTGATTAATTCTTTCTTTTTTTTAAAGAATAGCTACTTGTCCCACAGGGGTCAGAGCTGAGTCAAAGCAATCCTGCAATGGAGAAATCAAACACTGCATCACTGCTGTTATCTACGCTGTTAAATTGAAAGTTTGGTGTTATCTGTAACAGTTCCTGCTAGTCTTATGCTTTATTATGGGTAGAATGGAAAGAATTTAACACCTTATTTTTAATTGTCAAGTCACAATACTGTGTATTTCAATTAATTTTCATATTTTCACTATAATGTTTTGGAACATGTTTAATTTTAAAATAAAGTAAATGTAGCAGTTCAACAGCAGTTGATCTACTTCAAATGAAAGAAACAGTTATGTTTTCTTACCTTGAGAAATACTTTGGTTACTGGTACCTAATACCTGTAGGTAGCAAATAATACTAGTAATTTCCTAGTATATTCAAAAGAAGAATTTACGTTAATTAAATTTGGATGTCAGACTTCTCAAATTTGAGACTTCATCATGTTTCAAAATATCAGTCATGTTACTATACATTGGAGCTATAAAGGCTGTGATCATTTTAAAGGAAACACATAAATACAACTTCTTTAGAGCCAGCATGCAATTTTGTCAATGTTTTAGTCATCTGTTAACCTTTTCTAGCAGTCACATTTACTACTTGCTTTGAATATTTAGTAGAATATGTTGAACAAAAGAAATTGTCTAGAGCTGTTTGGACAAAAAGCATGTTCCATTCTGTCTTAACTAATTTACAACAAAATAAGTTACAGAATTTAGTAATATTTGGTAATAAACACCTTAGAACAGTGGGGGAAATGGTGCATCTAAACAGGTTTCCATTCTTACTTAGTAAATAAATACAACAATTTAATTTAAGAATTAGGTTTTTCTGAATATGTTCTTAAATACTGCCCTTCTGGTGCTACACTCACAGTTATTTTTTTTACTATAAAAAAGAGACTAAATAACCATTCTTTTTTACTTGATTATAGTAAGACAAGTGGAAGGGAAAAATTTTGGACAGCACACTTTCAATAAAAATGTGAATAAATAGAGAGTCCAGAGAAGTGTAATGATAGAAATCAAAATCAAGGAAAACAAAAAGGAGAGATGGAATTATTTATTACAGCAGTAAAAATCTGACTGGCCTCAAATGCATAAAGACTTAAAGCCCACTTAAATAGTGTTAAAATATTGTTTTTCCAAAGCAGATTTGAGCAATTTTCTTATCATATTTGTCATATAAAGGAGGATGTAGTGGTCTGAAATTGCAATGCAACAGACTTTTATTAAACATCACAGAAAAAGCAGGGAGAGTTGTGAGCTGAAGTAGATCAACTAAGGTCACTGCACCTCTTAGAGGTGTCTTCAGAACCAAATAAATATTCATAAAGAATGATGCTGAAGGCATTGTGCCTGCTGTGAGAAACAGCCAACCTGCTATATATTATTTCAGTTTTCTAATTGCTCCAAGTTATCTATACAGCAAAATCCAGCCAACCTGGACTTACCAACAAGAGTAAAGACACAGTAATTTGGACTTTACCAAAGCTTTGCTTATCAAAGCTTGCAACTTTAGAGCACATGCTGTATTGTATGTCCTTTCCAGTCTTCTTCCTGGCTGTCAGCATGTTGCTGCTGTGTCTTCTGGTTTTAATCAGGTTTAAGGCTGTACAGGTTAAAATTCCTTCTCATTTTATGAGAAGGTCAATTTGAACTCTACTGTTCCTATCAAAAGTTTGATTTTTTTCAATCTTATCCTTACTCATCTCTGGAGCTTCATCTTCCAAGTTATGAGTATACCTGCTGCAGACTGTGACTATTCTGGATAAATCATCTCCTACAAACAAGAATTGTCATAAAATCAGTATTTCTGACCTATTCACCTTACCCATCTCCTCAGAGTTCCTAAAGAACAAATACTCCCACAATCAACAACAGAATTTCATTAAGAAAAGCTTTGATCTCAGAAGTCTTAGGTAGACTTGCTTTACCAAAATTCTCCTCCTCTTGTTGCCATTCAGAGTCTTTCAACTCATTTGTCCCTCTTCCATAGCTTCTGAGTTCCTCAATGTAGTGCTGGTGATGGTACCCAACTATTGAGTAGCTTAAAAGCTGCATAATATGTGATAGGCATAACATTAATATTTTTTTTCTGCCTAAATCTGATCAAAAAGAAACTCTCATAAAATGTTCTCATCTTGCTGTGCTGGTATTAGCTTTCCAGCTTTTCTGTTGAAGCTCTGAGCTAGCAAATTAGGGAATATATGTTTGATGATGAACAGATCTATTTTCTTTCCTCTACTCAGATTAACCAAAACAGAATTTCTGTTCAAGTCCCTGAATTAAAATATATAAGGTACAAAACTAAGATTAAATTCAAACTTAGTCTAATCTATGCATTTTTCAGTCAATAAAGTATAGAAGAAATTGCTGAAGCCAAGACTACTTCTCCCCACTGTACCTACTAAAGTTTCTCCTTTGCTCTTCAGGAATTGCAGTTTGTTTCTACAGAAAAGCACATATCCAGCACTTAATGTGTAGGGAAAGGAAACAAGAGATGAGGTTGAAGAATGTTCCCAGGTTAAATCAGACTATAACTGGTTGTGAGGCAATCCTCCTATAGGTATAGACTAAAGCCAGTGGGTCAGTGCCTTCAGGTGAGAGCTGTAACTAGAAGACAGGTAATATAAGAGTTAGGAAATGTACTATGATGACCATCATTTCTTAAAATTGAAAATAAAGCTAAATCCTCTTCTTCCACTTGCAGCATCTATCTGAAAGACAGAGATCCTGGATGGCAAACCTAATGAGGGAAAAGAACTAGCTGTAGTGCCTAAGCTTAAAAGAGAGGCATAATTTAAGACTTTTTTTTTTTTTGTCCTAAGGAAATACTTGAATAAAGGCATTCACTTGCCTGAAACTCTCATTTTCCAAATTCAAGAGAGTCACAAGAAGAACCTGTCTTTTCCATTACAGTGTTTTTTATATATATCCTTTAAATATTGGAGTATTTCCATGAATGAAAGTATTGAATAATACAAATGAAATGAAATTTCTTTGTCCCCTTGTCAAAAAAGAAAATACAAGGAGTAAAAGGGAACCACAATGGAAGAAAGAGTGTTCTGGTATTTAAATAGCATTAAAATCTGGAGTTTTTGCTTTTAGGTTTGAATTGAGTTTCTGAAAGAGACAAATGAAGGAACAGATTTTGCAAGACATGGAGAAGTTTCTATGAAGTTCACATTTGTGAGGCTGGAGTCAGGAAGAAGCAGGAAGGAGTAACAGGAGCAAGGCTCACATCTCACTTCTTCATATCTACCATATTTAATTAATAAACTGCTTAGGAATATGAGGATTATTTACTTCTCCAAATTAAAGAATAATAAATATGACCAAAACTCATCCCTTAGCAGTGCAAGACTGTTTTCAAAAACAATTTTGAAAAACATTACAATTTTCCTTGAGAGAAATCCTAAAATTTCCTCCAGTAATGACAGGAGCTCTCACACAAAAGATGACAGCAGCTGATGGGGTTTTAACCGCTGCATCAGACCAGCTTCGCCCTGAGCAGAACAAGATGTGACAGGGCTGCAATTAGCCAATGGCCTTTTCACACACAGGGCTTGAATCTGTGGAGGCAACAGCAGGGGTTTTCATGGAAATTATCCAGTGCAAACACAGCTTTCTGTTGCCATAGTAGATACAGAGCTCCTATCTTCTTAGCGGCACACAAATGCTGGGAAAACAAATCATGCCCTATTATAATATTTATACTCTGAGGCAAACAGAAAAAATAACTTAATGTGTTTATTCACATACAGCTAGCCTGGCTTATCTTGGAATTTGCCAGAGATTTTTTTCTTTTCCAAGTCCCAGTTTTGTTTTTTTTCCACTGACTATGACAAGAGTTCATTAAACATACAGGAGCAAGTTCTTTTTTATATTAACAGACAGGTTTTATTTTGCAATAACCTGATGAGTTCTTGTAGGTTGGCCAAGGATTTGTGGATTTTAAAAACATACTCCAGATTTGAAAAGTTCACATTCTGAGGAAAAATTTCTTGTATTGAATAATTTTGACAGATGTAGTAATTTCCTTGCAGGGAACAGGACAGATTTTTACTGACACCCATGAGCTGCTACTGCTTCAAACAGAAATGTTTTAGCAGGTATAGGATTGTGTACAAGAATCCAGGGGTTAATGCACATTCTGAAATCACTGGCTTAGAGGTGGATGGTTTTGCTACATCATGCTGGATTTTTGTGCCCCATCACACCTCAGATTTACCCCTGAGAAAAAGCTAACCACAGGAAAGTACAGGGAAATTTGCCATCCTTTCCTGACCTCAGTATTTAAGTTTAGTGCAGCAAATATGATAATTTTACTGTTACTTCAGACATGAGGACTAGCATCTTCAAACCATTCATTTAAATTGTCCTCCCACTCTCACTGCTCCTTGCCCTGCCTGTATGATGCAGAAACAAAAGAACAGAATAACGAGAAATGCACAGTATAGTCCTGGAACAAAAACATTACTCATCCTCTCTGGAGAGCTTGGGGACTAGGAAGAAGGCAGCAGCTTTTGCTTCTGCTCAGGACTCATTCAAACATTTACCTATGGTCAAAGAGAGAAGAGTTGAGGTACTCCTCCTCTGGAGCTGCACTTTTACATACTTTGTAGCTCTCTGCCCTGTCACGGGTTATTATATAGCAGTGACATTATTATCTATGTGAGTACAAGGTACACAGAGCACTTTGTCTCATGACTTGATGAAGTGGTGCTCATTGTCTCAAAGCAATCCCACATCTGAAGGTAATAAAGAATAAAAGGCACAAAGCTAAAATTGAATCTTTATTTTTAGTACCTACACCAAAGAGCTGTTCTAAAGCTATTAAAAGACTGGGTCAAATTCATCAAGTAGCTTTGGCACAAAAACTTTTTCAGACAGATCCAAAGATTATCTCAATGGCCAAGAATGATGGTGACTTCTTCAGTTTTTACAGACCAAGTGTCTGCACTTGAGAACCTGGAAGCCACATTGAACATCTCAGAGTCAGGCAGATTAATTTAAGATTATTCTGGGCCTGGGTGCTCTCAGTGTCTTCTAGATCAGGACTTCATAAACTCAGCAAAGCTCCCTTTCTCATACAGTGGGAAGTGCGGGTAGGACACAAGTCCTTAGTCTTTAATACAAAGACCTTTTGCATAATTACAACCAGCTGACAAGCACAAAAAGAATAAATGAACTCAAAAACTTCAACCTCACTTCAAATAAAGGGCTATAAAGGCTTGAGTGCTACTCAGAAATTGAAAGCCCCCAAGCCCACACGGCTGGGAATGATGCAATCCTGGTCTCTGGGGCTTGTGATCTGCATCCTGGTTACCCTGGCTGTTGAATGTAGGAGTAGCAGTCATTGGTGCCCTCTCCAAACAGCCTGTTTAACATGTAACTATTTTTCCTTTGCAGTCTCTCGATCTGAACAGGAATCCTAAAGAAGTTAGAAGTGTTTTGGGACAAATTCCTCCTCTTCCCTTCCTCCTGCCTTTCTCCAGTTTGGCTTCCAAACTGAGAAAGGTACAAATATTCACTCAGCTTTCATTTCATGCCCTGACATCCGCTTAGAACTGTAAAATCATGCTTATGTCTGAGCAATGTTCACAAAGCAGTATCCAATTCCATCAGCACCAAGTTTTTTCATTAGCTACCAAGGCTGAAATACTTGACCAGATGTGTCCTAAGCCAATCCCAAAACAGCAGCAGAAAGTCTTTTCTTATTTGTCCCTCATTGGTGTCATCCTCAAAGGCTTTTATAAACATTCTGCTTTGTACATGAAGTTGAGATATTTTTCTATCCATAAATTAATAATTAATGTCACCAGAAGAAAACAGTCTGAGAGCAAAAGGATGAAGAAGAAAATTATGCTAGTCAAAGTCTCTACAGCTTTGCTGCTTGTTTGTTTTCTTTCAATAAAGTCTCAAACTGTTGAAAAGAAGAGCTCTAAACCAATTGTCTTGCCACTTTCAACAAAATCCACTTCAGATTTTTAAGAGATCAAAGAGTAAAAGAAAAGTCTATTGTAGAAGTTAAGAGAGAAAAAAAAATTCAAATACATTTTAAAATGTTAGGTTTTATAAAATGCTTAACAACATGCATCTCTTTTCTGCATCTTAATTTTTATAGACATTTTAAAAGTTTTAACAGAAATGTTCAAGATTTATGTCTCATAAAATGTCTCTTTTATCTTTGGAACAATTGAAGAATATCACAGAGACAAGAAGAAGGCTAACAAACCATGGTGGGTCACCTGTACCAAAGAGAAAAAGGTTTCTCTGTCACAGAGATTTTTTACAGATTTCAAACTCTTCTCCTGTCCCAAAATGCAGCAAAATGCTGGAATGCACCAAAATGTCATGACTGAATTCTCCACTTCAAAAAAGTACTTTTTATTCAGCAATTTTCATTTCCTGAAACTTTCAAATTTTTTGTTTGGCAAGCTTATATTTTATAAAGTTCTTTTTGGCATCAAAAATCTGGGAACTTGGAAAATCTCAAAGGGGAATGTTTTTCAGTTTTGCATTTTTCTCAAATCTGTTTTCAAAACATGGCATTTTGTCAAGTACTTCTGCCACTAACTTTCTCCAGGGATGAGGCTTTGGAAAACACTAAGGAGCTTTTTGTCGCATGGAATTCGTGTTATTTTACAGTTGGGTGAACATCACCCTTTTAGATCCCTCACAGCTTACCTGTTCACACAGAGAATTTCTTTTGGAGCTTTATCACTCCTGACCATATACTTGCACAAATGCACTGATAAGAAAGGCAAATATCTTTACCAAACCAGAGTAGGAATAGGGTTCAACAAAAATGTTCTTCGGGGCTACTTTGTGGCTTTGTGAAAACAGCATAATGAAAAAGTAAATGCATCTTTTAAAAAATATTAAAATAAACTTATAGAGAAGATTAGCTTTACCCACATTGTTAGAGAGCTGGGTCAACACAGTACTGATCAACAGTATAAGCCTCTCAGCAGGAAAAATAATGTGACATAAAAGGATTTGAAACTCTAGAGGAAACATTACTCCTTTTTGATAATTCTCATAAACACAGTGAGGTGGTGAATACATTTTCGTAAGATGAGCATATTCATGGACTGTGTCATCAAGTCTGTTTCTGTACAGTACAAATCAATAAACTTCCAGAATGCTACATCATGGATAACTTAGAGAAGCTTATACACAACTATCCTTTAAAACCTGTTCTGAGATTTCAGGACTTACATCCCCTGCAAAACTAAGTTCATGCAATATAACCATATAATCATACTCAAATCCTGTTTTGAAGGTAGGCACTTCCAACATGTATGTGACAATGTAACTGATATAACAAATTGATTTCTCTAAAGCCTACTTAAAAAGTGGGCTACACTTGAGGTGAAATCTGGCTGGAAGGCATTATGGTAAGGAAGGTGTTTTACCCAGGACGAGGCTCAGTCTTTACACCACCAGTGGGCTGATCCCTCAGGGGTCCTAAGGTAAGACATTTTACTTTGTTTGTGCTATGTCCAGCAGTAAAAATGAGGCTGGTACTCCCACAAAATCTGGGACCTCTTGTTTCATTTGGCTGCTAATGAAGGTCTAAGCTTGCTTCTTTGCAGAACCTGCAATTGCTCTAGTTATTCTAGGACTGGAAATACACTCATTCCACTACATGCTTGGAGCTATTTTTATTTTGTCTACCCTACTCTAGGACTTCACATACTTCATAAGATTGTGCACCTCTGTAACCTAATAACCACTAACACAAGCCCTTTGAGTAGGTAGTTGTGGAGGAAGAATTCTTAGACAATCATCACACTTACAAGCTAGCAGAGCAGTTGCTAGGCTTTCCTGACCATGTATTTCAAAGAAACTTGATTTTACTTCCCAGCTCATCTACACTCTGGTAATGCTGCACCTTCCTGAAAAAATGCCTTTGAACCAGTTCAGACTAGAATGGCAAAACTGGATATCCTTCTTGCAAAAATGCTCAGAATAAGTACAGGAGTCTGATATCTCTTCCAGTATTGAAAGTCTGACCTTGATCCACTGGACTCTCCTGAGAAAATTTTAAACTATCGGCAGAGGGAGGAGAAAAATCCAAATTAATTATTTCTTTCTGAATCTCAATGAAGTTTGATTGCAAGATTGAATCTAAATAGCTTAGCAATGCTTAAATGAACACTGCTAAATATTCATTGAAAAAGGCTCCATGGAACATCAGTGTCAAGAATTCACACAACTCCATAGTGCAAATCCCTCTTGTATTGCTTGGTACAGGCAAAGGTCTGAAGGATGGGAACTAAATCACTTCTTCCAAACCCAGTTTTCATTCCTACTATTCTTCACTGCAGATTGTCCTTACAAATAATAACTTATCATCATGATAGAATCCTGAAACTGCTATTTTTTTGCTTCAATTTGGGAGTTTATAATGCAATTTGGAAATGGCAGGAGTGCTGCAAACTCCTATTAATACTGTTTGATGGTGCTTAAAATAACAAGCTGTGGGAGACAGTAGAAAGTCTCTGCATCCACATCATGCCTTGTTTACAGGTTTTTTAAATCTGTTACACTTACTATGCTTTAGAAAAAATCTGGACACTGAAAAAAATCAAATCATGTTGAGGAATAAAATTGTTTTTTCATAGAGAGCCAAGAATTACAAAGTCACAGTAAGGATATTTTCAACATATAAGGATATGTTTTAGACATCCTTTCATACCCATAAGTATTAACCTAAGCAGCTCAAAGATTTGGTTAGATGTCCATGCTTCTGAGCTTTCAATTACAACATCATAAGAAGAGATTTCTCTACCATTTAGCAATGGAGATAGAAGACATTGAGTGGAATACTGTTTAACAACAGCATCATGTAATGCCAATTTCAACAATCTACTGAGTCTGTAGTGTTTTATTTCATTAATTAATTAGTAATTATGATTCAGAGTGACTTGTCCTATTAATGCTCAGCTGTATAAAGTCATTCTATCATTCCCATGTTCTTACAAGAAGTTTATGAACAATTTCAAATTGCCTAAAATTTTACTAATAACATATACTGTTTAATTGCAATATGGAAATATTGATAATTAGTTAGTGTTCTTCCTTCTTCCCCATTAAATTTATGGAAGACAATTATGAGCCTCATTTCTCACCAGCTTAATCTTTCTAATCATGAATACTCTGAAGCTTTTGTTATTTAATTTGAGGAAGTAAAGTAGCAAATGGAAGTAGATTCAGGACAGGGTAATTACAGTTGTGACCATTTCTTTGGGAAAAACTCATTTGGACTGCTCTAATGGTGATATTTTAATTCCTCAAAAAAATAAGAATAAGAAAATGCAATGCTATTTCCCATGAAATATAAAAGATAAAAACATGAAGATATAATAGATTATTTAAATAGACAATATAACTGCAAAGAACACTGGAAGGAAAATATTCTTATCAAGAGTAATGACCTTAAACATTATAGAGCATTACAATCACTGTGATCAAACTAGGTCTTATGTCCCATTTAAAAGCATTTCTCATTCATTTGCTCAGTGATGACTCAGTCTGAGCAACAACTTCATTATCTTGAACAAAGAGTCAATAGAAGAATAGGGATAGACACAATTATATAAAAGAAAAAGTCAAGCTAGAAAAAGATCTGCTGAAATCATGCCGCTGGGTCCCCTGTGCCATGCCTTTCTGCTAAAATGGAACTGGGAACCACTTATTTAATACAGAATAATCTGGACTGGAAAATCCCAATCTGACAGCCACTTAGTCCTATACAGAATTATAGAATGGTTTGGGTTGGAAGAGACCTTAAAGATCATCTAGTTCCAACTCCCTTGCCATGGCCAGGGACACCCTGCAATAGATCATGTTGCTCAGAGCCTCATCCAGCCTGACTTCAGATGTCTCCAGGGACTGGGCCTCCACCAC